>CM052809.1:108561437-108583638 GCA_028533885.1 Nasua narica
GAAGTCCCTGCTCAGTCAGTAGAACATGCAACTCTTGATCTCAGGGTCATGAGTTCAAGCCCCAAGATGGATATGGAGCCTACTTAAAAAAAAAAAATGAAAAATAAACAAACTCTGAAATTAGTAACTAACTCTCCCTCCCATAAATCTCAGGTGCCTTTCAAACTGCTGCTTCTCCACAGGCTGTTTGCTGTCCTGTTTCTTTAAGGGCAAGGTCTCAGCTCCCTGTTGCCCTCTGGGTTCTCTCAGAGCTGAGCTCTACAGATTTTTAAAGTTCTCGGCTTTAAGCCCCACTTGTTGTAAGCACTCATGAAATTTGGGCCCGCTAATTTTCAAAGCCAAATGCTACAGGGATTTCTCTCCCCTCTGTAGGTTTCTCAATATGCTAGTCTGTTTCTTATCTGCTTCAATGCCTGAGGTTCCCTCCCTCTGGTGGTCAGATCCACAGGGTTTAGGTTCCCACCAAGTTCTGGCCCTTCCTAACCTCTTTGTGGCTTTTTCTCTACATTTAGTTGTGGAGTTTGTTCGGCCAGTCTTTGAGTCCTTTTTTGTGTTGTTTGCTCTGGTGCAAGTGTCATCTAGTTGTATCCATGAGATAAGATGAATTTAGGGTCCCTACTCTGCCATCCTCTTTAGAAGTCTCCAGATGAGATTGTTTAAGGAGAATCTGCAGGGATGATAGAAACAGCTTATAGTGTTATAGAAACTGATGTCTTAACATTATCATCCTTATTCACACACCGTTTTTAAGATGAAGAAATTGCACATAGAAATAGGCTTTTGGGAAATTCCAGTATATAGGACTACTTTCCTATACAACAACAGTTGGGTTAGGCCAAAGGGAGACTGCTGTCTCTATATGAAATTTGAGCTATCTGGTTCATAGTTTTCATCACTTTCTAATGTCTTAGATCTGAATTACATCATTCATTTTTACTTGCCTTGATTCCTAAACCATTTGAGGTTGGACTCTGGGTGCACAACATCCAGAATAGAAGTGTAGAACTTTATCCCTGAGAAGTATCAGTGTTTGTGAGTTGAGTACAAGAGAAGAACCTGAAAGGACAGCACGGCTGCTGGAGAAAGAAGGAAAACCAGATGAGTATGACATCAAGGAGGTCAATGTTTGAAAGGTTGCAATCAGCAGTGCCAGATGCTGCCAAGTAGTCAAACTAAATAAAGATTAGGAATGGATGGTCCATTAGATTTGGCTTCATGGATGTCTCTGGTAGAAGACCTTAGCAAGAACAGTTTTTAGTTAAGTTCTGTGGAAGGTGGCGGTGGTGGTGAGAAGTCTATATCCAAGTAGGTTAAGGAATAATTAGGAAAATAAAATGAGATAATAATGATAGAACTCGCATTAAAAAATGAGGGAGGAGAGAAAGGAGTACCTATAGAAGGTGATAGGTCAAGCCAGTTTTAAGTTTTGTTAAGTTAAATTACTTAAGCAATTTAAATGCCAACGGGGAAGAATCCAGTAGAGAAAGATGATAAAAATACAGTAGGAAGGGCCCCTGGGTGGCGCAATTGGTTGAGCGACTGCCTTTGGCTCAGGTCATGATCCTGGAGTCCCGGGATCGAGTCCCACATCGGGCTCCCAGCTCCATGGGGAGTCCGCTTCTCACTCCGACCTTCTCCCTTCTCATGCTCTCTCTCACTCTCTCTCTTTCCTAATAAATAAATAAATAAAATCTTAAAAAAAAATACAGTAGGAAAAGGGGCTAATTGTATAAGAGAAGAAGAGACTAGAAAAAATGAAGTTAAGAAGATATGTGAATGAGTCAGCATTAGATAGAAGGAAGGACATCTATTATCACTGGAAGGATTAATAGATTGGATGCTCTTAGGAGTACAGATTTGTTATCAAAAGTTGAGATACAAAAAAAAAAGTTAAGATACCCACATAACCCACATACCCTCTATTTTCTCCATGAAACAGATGGCCAGTTTATCTACTAAAAGCCAAAGTTAGGAGAAGTGTGTGTGTGTGTGTGTGTGTGTGTGTGTGTGTGTGTGTGTGTTGGGGAAGAGAAGTTTGAGATTGGAAGATGTATTAGTTATTTAAGGCTGTGTAACAAATTTCCCCCCAAACACAGTGGCTTACAACAATATTATTATTTCACAATTTCTGTGAGTCAAGAGTGTGGATGTTACTTAGCTGGGTTTTCAGGATGTCTCACACATTTCCAACCAAGAAGTCAGCTGGGCTGCTATGGTCTCATGGGTTTGCTGGGGGAAGATCTGCTTCCAAGGTCACTTGGGTTAGATGATTGTTGACAGAATTCAGTTCCTCCTGAGCTATTAAACCAAAGACTTCAGTTTTCTTTGCAAGGCTTCCCTCCATGTGGGGCTCACCCTAGGTAACTGACAGATTCCATCAGAGAGAGCAAGAGAAAGTGAGCAAGACAGAAGCCAAAGTCTTTTTGTAACCTAATCTCAGAAGTGACATTCCACAACTGTTGCTGGCTCTTGTTTGTTAGAAGCAAGTCCCCGGGTGTAGCCCACAGCCAGAAGATACATCCTGGGAGAGATGATCATTGGGAGCAATCTTAGAAGCTGCCTATCACAAAACAAAATGGGAAAGATTTGAAATGGATCTTAGACATAGTAACATCACAGTAGCATCAACAGGATCAATAGAAGTTGGTGACCAGGGTGCCTCAGTGGCTCAGTCCATTGAGTGTCTGACTGTTGATTTTGGCTCAGGTCTGATCTCGGGGTTATAAGATCCAGTCCTGCGTCGGGCTCTGTGCTCAGTGGAGCTCTCTCTTCTCCCTCTGCTCCTCCCCCTGCTCCCACACTTATGCACGCTCTCTCCTTCTCCCTCTTTCTCTCTCATAAATGAATCTTAAAAAAGAAAAAGTTGGTGACCAGAACTCAGCACTGCAATTTAAGATCTGTTTCTGATCTAATCATTATTGTTGTTGTTGCCATTGGTTTTTCTTGAAAAATTTGTACATAGGGCTTAAAAAAGAACCCTATCGGGGCACCTGGGTGGCTCAGTTGGTTAAGCATCTGCCTTTGGCTCAGGTCATGATCCCAGGTCCTGTGACTGAGCCCCTCATTGGGGTCCCTGTTCAGCAGGGAGACTGCTTCTCCCTCTCCTTTTGCTGTTCCCCTCGCTTGTGCTCTCTCACTCTGTCAAATAAATAAATAAATAAAATCTTTTTAAAAAATAAAAATAAAGAAACCTATTTGTGCCTAGCATTCACACACTACTCAAATGGCCTATTAATATGTCTCTCTCTCCCTGAGAGTGGACTCTTCTTGAGAACTGATAATATGTCTTATCTGTGATCTCTTAGAAATCAACAGGGCATGGCTGCTTTCATTTTTGGAAGTTCCTGGTATATTAAAAAAAATCAGGAAATCCCAAAACAAGCCTCTAAAAATTTAAAATTTCTAAAATTTAAAATATTTAACAAATTTCTGCTTTTCTGCAAATTAAAATATAATGCAATACAATTATGCTTTTCAAAAGATAAATGACAGGATTTTTGAGAAGACATTAAGGGACACATGGGTAGTTCAGTTGGTTAAGCATTTCCTTCTTGATTTCGGCTCAGGTCATGATTTCAGGGTTGTGAGATCAAGCCCTGCATTAGGCTCTGCACTGGGCATGGAACCTACTTAAGATTTCTCTCTCCCTCTGCCCTTCTTCCCACCTCTATCCCTCTCCAAAAAAAGAAGAAAAAGTGTGGGGGGGATGCCTGGGTGGCTCAGTCAGTTAAGCATCTGCCTTTGGCTCAGGTCATGATCCCAGAGTCCTGGGATAGAGTCTCGAATCAGGCTCCTCACTCCGTGGGGAACCTGCTTCTTCCTCTGCCTGCTGTTCCCCGTGCTTGTGCGCTTTCTCTCTCTCTCTCTCTCTCTGACAAAAAAATAACATCTTTTAAAAAACCAAAAAAAATTAAAAATGAAAAGAAAGAAAAAGAAAAAAGAAGATATTAATTCGTAGTGCAAGAAGGGACAAAAACATAAAGTTGTAGAGTTACCATCTTCCATTTCTGTCATTGCAGCTCTCTGGGTGAGGCCTTTCAGGTCTATGAAGCCTTGCTTCAGAGGGGCCTCCTGCCTCCTCCAGTATGAATTCTCAAGCCTAGGACAGTGGTTGGTTCAGAGCAGACATTCAACAAATGTATGTTGACATTTTATTTTTTTTTATTATTTTATTTTTTTAAGATTTTTATTTATTTATTTGATAGAGAGAGAGATCACAAGTAGGCAGAGAGGCAGGCAGAGGTGGTGGGGGGTGGGGGGAAGCAGGCTCCCTGCTGAGCAGAGAGCCTGATACGGAGCTCGATCCCAGGACCCTGAGATCATGACCTGAGCCAAAGGCAGAGGCTTTAACCCACTGAGCCACCCAGGCGCCCCTTGACATTTGATTTTAAACTAAACTCTTTTGAGAATGATTTACTTGACTTCTGAAAATCAAGGTACCAGAATATGAGTTTTCTGTTGGGACTCTTAAAGTTCCATTCTACACGTAATTTTGAGACTCTGCAGCGCTAAACTTTCAGTGCATGACTCTCCCTCAGGCTTTCCTAGTATAATTCAAAATCCTCATATAAAAAAATCTAAGCTTCATTCAAAGAATATATAATGAGGAAGGGAGAGAGGGACAAATAAGAAATCTATGCCTCAGCTTTTGACCCCATGAACCCATTTTATTAGGGATAAACCCAAGGGATGACTCAATCGGAGAACTCTAGAGCCATCTTAGGTGCATGCTGAAGTGGGTGAAAACTCTGGGATGTCCTAGATCCTTCCTAGCCATCCCAGGCTCCCCTAGACTGGGAGACCAAGACCACGTCTTTGCAGTAGTGGGAATTCCCTGGAACTCAGCCTCTATCCTCTTCTTATTCCACACACTTTGGCTAGGTGAACTCACTCTTGGTCTTGCTTAATATACAATCCACACCTGTCTCTCCAGCTTAGGCACTGATGTTCAGCTCCAGCTGGTGGCTCTGTTGGGATGCTCCTAGGGTAGCTCAAAACCACATATTCTGTGCATTGGATTAATCCCCCTCACTGAAATTATAATCTTGGTTACTGATACCTACATCTACCCATTAGTAGAACAACTCATAAACCTGAAACACTTTGTTTTTTCACCCACTTTTCTCTCTCACACACACAAAAGTCTAACTGATACATTACCAAGTCCTGATGGTTTTTTTTTTAAAGTTTTTATTTTTAAGTAATCTCTGCATCCAACATGGGGCTCAAACCTACCACCCTAAGGGCAAGAGTCACATGCTATACTGACTGGGCCAGCCAAGTGCCCCCCAAGTCCTGTTGATTTTAAAGTCTAATAACTTTCAGACAACTGACTAACAGTATTTCTGGAAAGATGTTTGACTATTTTTATGAAGCAAGTTTGACAGTTCATATCCTTTCACAAGTTGTACAGTACTATGTAAGTCAGGGGTACAATGAAATCTCCAATGTTTAAGTTATATAGATGTGTGAGTATAGGCATAACAAAAGTGAGCAAAAAAGAAAATGCAGCAAAATATCAACACTGGCTGTCTTTTGATGGTGGAGTGAGAGAATATTTTTCTTTTCTTCCTTACAAGGTTCAGTATTTTCTAAATGTTTAACACTAAGCATGTGTTATCATTAAATGTGAGTTCCATGGAGATATACATTTTTTTGTTCACTTATGTATTTGAAGTCCCCAGAACAGTGTCTTATATAAAGTAGGTGCTTAATAAGTATTTGTTGAATGAATGAATCTTTATCATGTAAAAAATTATATGAAAAGGATTAAATGTATTAAAATTCCATTTCTTGGGGCACTTGGGTGGCTCAGTCATTAAGTGTCTGCCTTTGGCTCAGGTCATGATCCCGGGGTCCTGGGATCGAGCCCTGCATCGGGCTCCCTGCTCAGTGGAAAAGCTGGTTCTCCCTCTCCCACTCCCCCTGCTTGTGTTCCCTCTCTAGCTGTATCTCCCTCTGTCAAATAAATAAAATCTTTAAAAAATAAATAAAATAAAATTCCATTTCTTCCTCTTCCTGGATTGTATCTTACTTTTTATTATTTTTTTAAGATTTTATTTATTTATTTGAGAGAGAGACAAAGTGATAGAGAGCAGGAGCAGGGAGGAGAGGGAGAAGAAGGCTCCCTGCTCAGGGCCCAAGATCTTGGGATCATGACCTGAGCTAAAGGCAGACAATTAACCAGCTGAGCCACCCAGGCAGCCCTATATCTTATTTTAACATATTATTCATCCTTTCCTTTAGATCACCTGTGGCTGAAATGGTCAGCAGTGGCTATGCCTTCCAAAGTTGTTTTTGGCTCTTGATTTTTTTTCCCCTCCAACATTACAAAGATTTGCCCTCTCCTCTTTCCTTTCACCTTTTCCAGCGGACATTGCTGGGCAGATTGGTCCAAAATGAATTTTCAGAGAAGTGACATCAGCATCATGGTGGAATAAGATTTTCCCTCATTTCTGTCTGCTCCCTTGGCAACGTTAATTTAACATCCACCCACAGACAAAAGTGCCTTGTGGGAGCTGTGGGCTGCAGCACCACACACCAAGGGACCCAGAAGAAGTCCTGCCCACCTCTGTGTCAGGTAATAGGCATAGACACACTTTGGTCCTGACTGTGGACCCTGCAATGGTCCATGAGCCAGCTCCATGCCTCTCAGCTATGGTCCTGGAGTCCCTGGAAAACACTGTCTTAGATAATCACCAACAGACAAAAAAAGGTTTCTGAAGAAGATCTAGCACAACATTGAAGGGGGAAAAATTGGATGCACTAGAAAGAATAAGAAAACAGCCTGACTTTACCTTCACCGTCCCTCCGCTAGGAGAGCACAGCTTGGGGCCCAGAGCTAGGCATGGGATTTCTCTGGAGTGGGAATGGGGAGCGAGAGTGACGGAGTGAGCACCCCCCAGCTGTGCAGGGTGCCAACAAGGAGCCCCTCTCCCTGCCGTGGAGCCAGAACAAGCCTTGGCAGATGGCTAATGAGCCTACGCAGAAAGCCAGCTTGAATCTGAACTTGAGCGTTAGTGCCACCTTCGGGAAAACAGAAGAGAAGCCGTCAGCCGCAGGCCAGGTTCACTGCAGGATCCAGGGAAAGCATACAAACTTACGAATTCTGCCACCAGAGGGAGCAAGAAGCAGGAAGCAGGTGTACCTTTAGGTTGAGAGAACTTCAGAATCTAGCAGAGCTAACAAGGCATTTCTCTCTGAAGAGCAGCTAGTAAAGGCTGGAGAAGGTGATTGTCATTTCAAATGAGAAGATAGCGATGCAAAACTGTAAAGATCATGAAAAATCAAGAAAACATGATACCACCAAAGGAGCACAACAATCTTTCAGTAACTAACCCCATAGACACGGAGAATCCCAAACAGCTTTTTTTTTTTTTTAAAGATTTTATTTATTCATTTGACAAAGAGAAAGAGATCACAAGTAGGCAGAGGCAGGCAGACGGAGAGGGGGAAGCAGGCTCCCTGCCGAGCAGATAGCCCAGTGCTGCAGGGCTCGATCCCAGGACCCTGAGATCACGACCTGAGCTGAAGGCAGAGGCTTAACCCACTCAGCCACCCAGGTGCCCCCAAAACAGCTATTTTAATGAAGCTCTGTAAGCTACAAGAAAACACAGAAAAATAATTCAAGGAAATCAGGAAAACAATGTGTGACCAAATGAGAAGTGTAATAAGATAGAAAACATAAAATAGGACCAAATAGAAATTCCTGAGGTAAAGAACGCAATGAATAAAATGAAAAAGGCAACAGAAAGCACCAACAGCAGTATGAATCAAGCAGAAAAAAGAATCTGTGAGGTAGAAAACAGGAGAAATTCAGAGGAGGACAAAGGGAGAAGAATAAAAGTGTGAAGAAAGTTTTCTCTTGATAGAAGGGAAGCAATCTGCAAATTATTAGAGAACCAGAGGGGACAGAAAGTTTATTTAAAGAAATAATGGCTGGGAACTCCCAAATCTGGAGGAGGGATCTGTCCATTCAAGTTCAGGAAGCTCAAAGGACCCCCAAACAAATTCAACCTAAAAAGATGTTCTCCAAGATGCGTTAGAATGAAGGTGTCGAAAGTCAAAGACAGAATCTTAAAAGCAGTGAGAGAAATGAAACATCACTTACAAGAGAACCTCCATAGGCTACCGGCAGATTTCTCAGCAGAAACATTATAGGTTAGGAGAGAGCAGGATGACACGTTCAAAGTTCTGAAAGAAAAAGCTGCCGATCAAGAATACTCTATCTGGTAAAATTATCCTTCAGAAATGAGAAAGAAAGCTATTCCCAGATAAACAAAAGCCGAGGGAGGGCATCACCACTCGACCTGCCTTACCAGAAATGTTGAAAGGAGCTTTTCAAGCTCAAATGAAAGGGCGCTGAGTAGCATGAAAATACACACACATACATGGTCAAATTTAGAATACTCTAAAACGAATATGATGATGTGTTAACCTTGGAACTCTAGTATAAAGCTTGAACATATTAAAAATAACTATAGCCACGACACAGGCATGTTCCAGGTTCGGGTTCAGACCTCTGCAATCAAGCAAATATCACAAGGAAGTGAGTCAAATGAATTTTTTGGTTTCCCACTGCATATAAAGGTTATGTTTATACTATACTGTAGTCTCTTAAGTGTGCAATAGCATTGTATCTAAAAAAATGTATGTATCTTAACTTAAAAATATTGCTAAAAGTGATGACCATCATCAGAGCTTTTAGCAAGATCATAGATCACCGTAAAATATAATAATAATTAGAAAGCTTGAGATATGGGACGCCTAAGTGGCTCAGTAGGTTAAAGCCTCTGCCTTCAGCTTGGGTCATGATCTCAGGGTCCTAGGATCGAACCCCACATCGGGATCTCTGCTCAGCGTGGGTGGGGGGGTGTTGCGGGGGGCTGCTTCGCCCTCCCCCACCGCCTGCCTCTCTGCCTGCTTGTGATCTCTCTCTCTGTCAAATAAATAAAATCTTTTAAAAAAAAGAAAAAGAAAAAAGAAAGCTTGAGATATTGTGACGATTACCAAAATATGACACAGAGATGTGCAGTGGGCAAATGCTGTTGGAAAAAATGGCACCCATAGACTTGCTCACGATAGGGTTGCTCACGATAGGGTTGCCACAAACCTTCAGTTTGTAGAAAATACAGTATCCATGAAGCACAATAAAGTGGAATGTAACAAAATGGGATATGGCTGTATTTTGTTAATACACAGCATAAAGAGGTTAACTATGACATCAAAACATAAAATAGGGAGTAAATGGGTAGAGTTTTGTATGTGAATAAAGTTAACTTGTTATCAGCATAAAATGTGGTCATAGCTAAAAGATGCCTTACAAAAGCCTCATGGTAACCAGAAAGCAAAAATCTATAGCAGATTCCCAAAATATAGAGAGAAGAGAGTCAAAGTACACCGCTACAGAAAATCATCAATTCACAGAGGAGGGCAGTACGAGAGAAAGATGGGAAAAAGGGAGGTATGAAAAAGCCAGAAAACAGTAAGATTGCATTAGTAAGTCCTTACCTATCAATATTACTCATGTAAATGGATTCAATTCTCCAATCAAAAGGTATAGAGAGGTTAGATAGATAAAAAAAAACAAGGCCCAACTATATGCTGAGACTCACCTCAGCTTTAAAGACACACATAAGCTCAAAGTGAAGCATGGAAAAAGATATTCTATGCAAGTGGAAATCAAAAGAGAAAAGGACTAGCTATACTTATATCAGACAAAATAGATTTTAAGCTAAATGGTAACAAGAGACAAAGAGGGACAGTATATAATCATAAAGGGATCGATTCATCATGAAGATATAACAATTATATATATTATATCAAACACCAAACACATAAATATATTAAGAAATTACTAACAGATCTGAAGATAGAGACAACAATTCAGTAATAGTAGGGGACTTTAATGCTCCACTTTCAACAATGGACAGATCATCCAGACAGAAAATCACTAAGGAAACAGTAGACTTAAACTATATTTTAGACCAAATGAACCTTACAGACATATACAGAACATTCCATCCACCACATTCTTCTCAAGCACATGTGGCATGTTTTTCAGGTTAGATCATATGATACATCACAAAACAAAGCCTTAGCAAATTTAAGAGGATTGAAATCATAGTAAATATCTTTCCCAACGATAATGGTATGAAAATAGAAATTAGTAACAGGATGAACGCTGGAAAATTAACAGATATGTGGAAATTAAACATTACACAACTGAACAACCAATGGATCAGAGAAGAAAGTAAAAGGGAAGTTTGGTTTTTTTTTTTAAAGATTTTATTTATTTATTTGACAGAGAGAGAGATCACAAGTAGGCAGAGAGGCAGGCAGGGTGGGGGGGGGGGAAGCAGGCTCCCTGCTGAGCAGAAAGCCCGATGCGGGGCTCGATCCCAGGACCCTGGGATCATGACCCGGGCTGAAGGCAGAGGCTTAACCCACTGAGCCACCCAGGCGCCCCGTAAAAGGGAAGTTTTTAAAAATTCTTGAAACAAACAAAAAATGAAACACAACATATCAAACTTGTAGGATGCAGCAAAAACAGTTTATAGTGGTAAATGCCTGCATTAAGGCATTCACACCTTGAAGAACTAGAAGAAGAACAAACTATGCTCACTCTGGCAAAGGAAGGAAATAATGAAGAGCAGAAAGAACGAGATAGAGACCAGGAAAACAACAAAAGGGATCAATGAAATTGAGAGCTGATTTTGTTTTTAAAGATATGGAACTACAAAAGACCCCAAATAACCAAAGCAACTAGAAAGAAAAACAAAAACAAAGTTAGAGGTATCACACTTTCTGGTTTCAAACTATACCATGAAGATAAAGTAACCAAAACACTATGATACTGGCACAAAAACGGACCAGTGGGACAGAATGGAGAGCCCAGAAATAAACTCAAGCATACATGCCAACTAATATTTGACAAAGCTGCCAAGAATTCCCAATGGAGAAAAGTAATCTTTTTAATAAATGCTGTTGGGAAAACTGAGAAACCACATTCAGAAGAATGAAATTGCATCTCTCTCTTATGCCACTCACAAAAATTAACTCAAAGTGGATGAAAAACTTAAACATAATACCAGAAACTTTAAAACTCCTGGAAGAAAATAGGAAAAGCCATGGGGAAAAGCTCCTTAACATTAGTCTTGCCAGTGATTTTTTTGGATATGACACCAAAAGCTCAAGTAACAAAAGCAAAAGTTAACAAGTAGGACTATATGAAATACAGTTTCCTTCTGCATAGCAAAGGGAACAATGAAATGAAAAGGTAACCTACAGAGTATAAGAAAATATTCACAAATTATATGTCTTGTAAGAGGATAACATCCAAATACATAAAGAACTCATACAACACGATTTTAAAAATCCCATTAAAAATGGTCAGAGGAACTGAATAGACATTTTTCTAAGGAAGGACATATAATGGCCAATAGGTGCATGAAAAGATACTCCATTACTAATCATCAGGGAAGTGCAACCAAAACTACAATGAGATATCACCTCACACCTGTTAGAATGGCTATCATCAAAAAACAAGAGGTAAATGTTGGTGAGGATTTAGATGTGCACTCTGGGTGGGAATGTAAATTAGAACAGCCACTAAAGAAAATGGGACGGAGGGGCACCTGGATGACTCAGTTGTTGGGCTTCTGCCTTCCGCTTGGGTCATCATCCCAGGGTCCTGGGATTGAGCCCTGCATCAGGCTCCCTGCTCCAAGGGAGCCTGCTTCTCCCTCTTGAACTCCCTCTGCTTGTGTTCCCTCTCTCGCTGTGTCTCTCTCTGTCAAATAAGTAAATAAAACAGAAAGAAAGAAAGAAAGAAAGAAAGAAAGAAGGAAAGAAAGAAAGTGGGATGGAGATTCCTCAAAAAATGAAAACTAGAACTATCATATGATTTATCAATCTCACTTCTGGGTATATATCCAAAGGAAATCAAGTCAGGACCTCAGAGAGATATCCGCACTGCAGCACTATTCACAATAGTCAACATATGGAAATAACCGAAGTGTCCATCAACAGATGAGTGGATAAAGAAGATATGGTGTGGGTATTATGTATGAATACTATTCAGTCATGAAAGAGAAGGAAATCCTGCCATTTGTAACAACACAGATGGACCTTGAGGAAATTATATTAGCTGAAATAAGTCAGGTGGAGAAAGATAAATACTATATGCTCTTCCACACAGACTCTAAAAAAGATAGAAACAGAGTGGAATGATGGGGCGCCTGGGTGGCTCAGTGGGTTAAAGCCTCTGCCTTCAGCTCAGGTCATGATCTCAGTGTCCTGGGATTGAGCCATCAGCATCGGCATCGGGCTCTCTGCTCAGCAGGGAGCCTGCTTCCCCTTCTCTCTCTGCCTGCCACTCTGCCTACTGTGATCTCTCTCCTGTATGTCAAAAGAGTAAATAAAATCTTTAAAAAAAAAAAAAAGAAAGAAAGAAACAGAGTGGAATGATGTTTGCCAGGGGCTGGGGGCCCTGGGAGAAATATAGACATGTCAGTCAAGAGGTACAAACTTCCAGTTAGAAACGGAAAAAGTTCTGGCGATCTAAAGCATGGTGACTATAGTTAACAATACTGTATTGTATACTGAAAGTTGCCAAGAGAGCAAATCTTAAATGTTCTCACCACAAAAAAGAAACGGTAAGTATATGAGGTAATGGGAGTGTTAACTAAAGCTATGGTAGTAATCATTTTGCAATAAATATATCAAATCAGTACCTTGTACACCTTAAACTCACACAATTTTTATGTATCAATTATGGATCAATAAAGCTGGAGAGGGGCACCTGGGTGGCTCAGTCGGTTAAGCATCTGCCTTCAGCTCAGGTCATGATCTCAGGGTCCTGGGATCCAGCCACGCATCGGGCTCTCTGCTCAGTGGGAAGCCTGCTTCTCCCTCTCCCACTCCCCCTGGTTGTGCTCCCTTTCTCACTGTGTCTCTCTCTGTCAAATAATAAATAAAATCTTTAAAAAAATAAAGCTGGAGAAAACAAGAACAAAATGAGTTTTCAAATTCTACTTTTTGGGGGAAGACAGCATCGCCTCCTAGTGGCTGCATCTAGAATGGCAACGCTGATCCATTCTCTACACAGTGCACAGCATTAGGTCCTTTCAAGTTCCAGGCTCGCCTACGAAACCACAAGGTCCTGCGGAAGCCCGGCGTGCCGCTGCCCCCTAATGGTCAGTGAGCAGGCACAGGCCTCACAGCTTTTCTCCCAGGCTGAGGGGGTCCAAAACTTCCTGGCAGGAGGCTGTCAAACGCTGAAGTTGGCTGGGCTATTTAAACCAGCCACAGCCCAACGTCCTCCATTCAAGCCTCCGGAAATAATGGAGGAGGCAGGAGGAATCGTCAGGCCCTGCACTGGGAGAGCGGGCTGAGATGTGATTCCCCAGCGGAGGTGCAGGATCTGAGCACTTTCCTAGTCAAAGCCATTCCCCTACTTGTGGATGTACAATGAACACGACCGGGAGAAAAGACAGAGTGGATCTTTCCACAGCCACCCAGGGCCAAATTGTCTTTTTTTTTTTTTTTAATGAATTTAGGTGACCCTTGGTTTGCAGGGGGTGGAGCGGGTGTCTCTAGTGAACAAAAGGTGACATATCCCTCCTAGTTAAGTTCCTCTCTCAATTCTACAGGTGTTTCAGCTGTTTTAGTTTTGGGTGTTTTGTTTGTTTTCTGTTTTTTGCCTCCCAACTCAAGGTTTTGAAAGTGGATTTCCTTTGCCCCCATTTTGACCTCAGATTATACTTTCTAATTGATTAAGTTCTTTTTTTTTTTTAAGATTTTATTTATTTACTTGACAGAGAGGAGAGAGATCACAAGTAAGCAGAGAGGCAGCCAGAGAGAGAGAGGAGGAAGCGGGCTCCCTGCTGAGTAGAGAGCCTGATGCAGGGCTCAATCCCAGGACCCTGAGATCATGGCCTGAGCCGAAGGCAGATGCTTAATGACTGAGCAACCCCGGGGGCCCCAGATATGTGCTTTTAATTAACAGGGAGATACAGCATCACTTATGAAGTATTTTTATCTATAAAATTCTAACTAAATCAAAAAACTTCAAAATCTTATGTTCACAGAGCTATGAGTAATAAAACAAACAGCACACAGGAAATAATCTGTCGAATCCAGGAAGTGGAAAATTCTACAGGATAAGCTACCTACATTTTTCAACAATAAAGGCCAAGAAAAAGGGCCTTGGTAAAATTGCTATAGATAAAAAAATTTATGAGGCAAATCAACCATATGCAACATGTGGATCTTCTCTGAATCCTGATTTAAAGAAATCAACTGAAAAGGGGGCATTTTTAAAACTGTAGGCAATTTGAACACATACTGATTATTATGTAATACTAAAATTCTTGGTAAAACTATAAGAGAATAATGGCAATATGATTATGGAAAAAGCCCTGGTGTATTATACGTAGCTGCTGTAATATTGAGAGTAAATGATACAATGTCTATTATTTGCTTTAGAGCAAATACTCTAGGGTAGGGGCATGAATATAAGGGGTAGATGAAACAAGATTGCCAAGTGTTGAAAATAGTTAAAAACTGGTGGATGGATACATTAAGGTTCATTCAACTATTTTTATCTGTTGGTATACTTGTATTTTCCCATAATAAAATTTTGAAATAAAAACAGAACAGGGGTGCTTGAGTTGCTCAAGTCATGATCCTGGGGTCCTGGGATTGGGCCCGGAGTGGAGCTCCCCGTTCAGCCGGGAATCTGCTTCTCCCTCCCTCCTTTGCCCCGCCTGCTCTCGAGTGTGTTCTTTCTCAAATAAATAAATTAAACCTTAAAAAAAAACAAACCCATATCAAAAGGTGTCCAAGATATATAAGTCAGTCAAAACTTGATTAGTTTATCTATCTGCATATATAAAAAAAATACATTCCAAATATGTTTAAAACTCAGTTGAGAGGCACCTGGATGGCTCAGTCGGTTAAGCTTCTGCCTTGGGCTCAGATGGTGATCCCAAGGTCCTGGTCAGCAGGGAGTCTGCTTCTCCCTCTCTCTCTGCCCCTCTCCCATTTATGGGAGGGCTCACATTCTCTCTCTCTAATAAATAAATATTTTTTAAAAACTCAGTTGAGCTCCCAATGTTAGATTCAGCAAATATCTAACATGCAATGTGCTTTATGCATTTATATGCATTTACTATGCATCACGATTGTCTCTGAACTTCAGAACCTTAGTTAATCCAAAGAGAGATCTGGTCAATGTTCACAATCAAGTACGAGAGCCCAGATGCCTCTTTGTTACTGCCCTGGTTATGATCATATATTTTGCCATTGTACCTTATTGGTAATGGATGCTGAGCACCGGCAGATGCATCCCATTGCTGGCTCTCTCTCAGAGACTTCCTTCTGGTGCACCCACAACACAGGCTAGCTGTGCCTCCCCTCTCCCTTGGATTTCAGCTATGACTGGGTTCAAACAATTCTGCGTTGACCTTACCCTTCTTTTTCTTCTTCTTTTTTTTTTTTTTAAGATTTTATTTATTTGACAGAGAGAGTGAGATCACAAGTAGGCAGAGGGTGAGGGAGAAGCAGGCTCCCTGTTGAGCAGAGAGCCCAATATGGGGCTCAATCCCAGGACCCTGAGAGCATGACCTGAGCCAAAGACAGACTCTTAATGGACTGAGCCACCCAGAGGCCCCAGGCTGCTCCTGGTGGTCTCACCCTTCTAACAACCCAGGCGGGGCTCTCCTATTTGGGTATCTTTTTCCATCCTTTGGCTCAGCTGTGAGAATCCTAAATTGCTCTCATGAACCTTTCAACTACCCAGAGCTTTCAATCATCTGCCATCTTTACTGTTCATTGTTCAATTTTTCTATTTTGTTATTTCTCATTTTTTATTATTTCTACTGTAGTCCATTTCCCCCCCTGCAGTTAAGCAAACAATAAAAATCTGGCATTGAAAGAAGGTATCATGTTTACAATATTTTTTTTTTTTTAAGATTTTATTTGACAGAGAGGAGAGATCACAAGTAGGCAGAGACACAGGCAGAGAGAGAGGGAAGCAGGCTCCCCGCTGAGCAGAGAGCTCCATCCCAGGACCCTGGCTTAACCCACTGAGCCACCCAGGTGCCCCTACAATATTTCTTTCTGGTTGTTAAATCATCTCTGGCAATGTTCACAACATTGGCTGTGCTCTGAATGGTCTCTTCACTGTGTCTCTGCTCTCTCCCCAGGAGGTAAGATCTGAGAGCTATAGGCAATTTCTTCATCTTTGTGTTGTGTGGCTCCCATTACAGCATCTAGAACATAGGAGGATATCAAAATCTGCTTCCTAGATATTGAGGATAACTGCATGAATATCTAGCAGAGGAAATCCATAATGTATTCATGGATGCTTTTATCAATAGGTTGTTTGACATAGACGAAGAGGGGCGTAATACTATGCAAGACACCACAGATGATGATATACCAAGGGAAAACATGATTCATTTAGAGAAAGAAAACTCCCCCAAAAGGCAGTATTTATTTGTTCTCATTAAGACTATAATTCTATCCATGATAATGTTGAAAATAATGATAATCACAATAATAATTCAGCAAATTAAATTCACGAAGGCTACCTTGTAATGAGAGGCGATTCGCTCTGCATTTCAGAGATGACACAGGGAGACCAGGAGGGGTGAGATTATTCGCTGAGGGTCATTCATCTAGAAAGGGGTGGAACTTACCCTTCACCCAAGCAGTCCCCTTCTGGAGCTTCCGGGGGAACACTGGTCCAAACAGTCTGAAGTCATCTGAGTCGAGCCATTCATCAGGAGAACGCAACACTGGGAAAGTGAAAGTCCATTTTAAGAATTGGGTCACCACCCTTGTAACCTCTTTCGCATCACAAATCTTTGTCACTCCTCCCATTCATTGCTCTGCTTGGAGACCAGGGCTTCTGTTTCCATTCCAACACTACAACCCAGTGTCCCTAGTTTTCTTTTCTGAGGTGCATTAGTATCTTGTATTTTCAAACCCATTCAATCTACCATGAAGAGAATTTGACCTTGGATAATTTCACCCAAGATGATCGGTTTTTATTTGAATATCATCAGGTCTTCTGATCAGGTGTGAGTGGGACGCGGCGCGACCTTGCACCCTTTTCCCGGCTGTGATCAGAGGGCCTGGGATCCGGCAGCCCAGGCACCAGGGCCCCAGACGCCCCCAGCCCGAAGCTCCGCATCCTCTGAGTCCTGGCCGCTCCCCTTCTCTTCTGCCCTGGGCAGGCTGTCTTGGGGACCGCCTAGACGTCAACTGGAGATGTTTTCTACTCGCCGCGTGGGCTTCTGCGCTGGCGCTACTCGAGCCACCAAGTAACCGACCCTTGCAGAGCGCGAAGACCTGACGCCGAGCGCGGGGCCTGCTCGGGGGACCGGACGCCCGCCCCCCTACCAGGAAACCCACAAGGAACCAGAGACATCCCCAGGCCAGCCGGACCCCACCGGGGAGCCGCGCCGCCGCCCACTTCCGCAGCCTCCGGGGGCGCGGTCGCCTCCCCCAGGGCCCACAACAGGAGCCCGGGGCCACTGACGGCGGGGACTCTTCGCAGGGTGTCCCTTTCCTGCCCCCAGGAGTCACCACCGCACGTCCCAAGGCACTGGATCCGAAGCATTGTGGCCCAGACAACCCTGGCCACCCAGGAGCCCTGAGCATTCCGCCGAGACCCTTCTCCGCACACAGTCCTCCGCAAACAAAAGGTGTTACAGGAACACCTCTGCGTTTGCAAGATAACCACGGAAGCAGTTTTGTCTTCAGAGTCCTTAGATAATTTTCATTTCGCTACTCAGGGGCCAAAAACCATGCCAAAGCCCTTTATCTCTTCCCTGTGTTACTGGTTTGTCTGTTGGGGAAGGACGAGGTGCAGGGGTGCGGGTTCCCGCGCGGGCCCCTCGGTCGCCAGGCTTCCCCGGGCGCTGGGAAGGCGGTGCGGTCTGCGGGGCACTGGGGCGCGGTGGGAGCCGCCAGGGGTACAGCGTGGCCCTTCGTCTGACCTGCCGACTATCGCGGGGCCTCCCGGAACGGCGGCCAGGCAGCCGGCCGCCGAGGGGACTCGGTTTAGCCCGGGAAGCGCCCCGCAGCTAGGCCCCGGCCCTTCTTGGCTGGGAGTCCGTCTTAGGGGCCGCCCCGGCCTCCGCCTCCTTCCCCCACCCCCTCTCCAAACTCACTCAGATGTTCAGGGTTCCTCAGGCCTGTGTCCCTTACCCTCCGACTCTTGAAAAACCTTTTTGCCCAGCGCCTGCCAGCCTCCGCCGAGCTGACCCGCCGCACGTTCACGAAGGTGCAAAGCCGAGGAGGGCGTGACCTGCACACGTGCCCTGGGAAACCCGCCAGCGGAGAGGGTGGTCCTGGGTCCGGGAGTGGGCGTGCTCGCTTGCAATCCCAAAGTGCCTCATCGCCCAATACCAAAGGGACTTGGATTAGAGTATCTACTCCAACCTGGATGTGAGAGGGAGCTCTCCCTTGAAAACAATGCCCATCAAGATGCTAATAGTATCAGGCTCAGCACGTGCGATCACTTTTAGAATTCCCAAACTCGATGAATCTGGCCCCAAAGTTTCTGAGAAGCTATTGTGAACCTATCAATTTTCTAGTTACAATATGTATGTATATAAATCTGTAACACAAAAATGGGACAATAATATACATACCCTTATGTAGCTAGCTTTCTCATTCCATTTCTAGTAGCTACAAAATGAATTTTTTTAAAGATTTTGTTTATTTGACAAAAAGAGAGAGCACAAGCAGGGGGAGCCCCAAGCAGAGGGAGAGGGAGAAGCAGGCTGCCCACCTGGCAGGGAGCCCCAAGCTAGGCTGGATCCTAGGGTCCTGGAATTATGACCTGAGCTAAAGGCAAATGCTTAACTGACTGAGCCACTCAGGTGCCCCCAAAATGAACTTTCTTAATTTCATGTACCCACTAGATATATTTCTTTTGGGGCTTAAAATGATTTATTTCAAATTTCCTGTTGTTACATTCTTCCCAGTTCTTAGTTTTGACTATAAGCATGCTGAACTTGTGGGCACACTGTGTGTATGTGGGGGGGGGACACATGGCGGGGGGGGGGGAGATGTGTGCTTGTTTGTGTGCTGTGTGTAATGGGCCACCGTTTAAGTTTTGGTTTTGGAGGATATGTGCTTTGCAAATTTCATTACCTCTTTATCTCACTGTATTACTGTACCAAAAACATCCCCAATTACAGTATATGGTATATGTATTACCTTACAATACATAAGATATTGTATAGATGTACAATATCTTTTCAATTTGGTAGGTGAAAGATAGATGCTGAGGTTTCAATTTCTGTGTTTTTTTTATTTTTAGGAGTTTGAACCCTGTTTAATAAACTTAAAAAAAAAAGAAATTTATGTGACATGATTGGCATTTTGGTTTCAACAAAACCGGGTAGCTAAATTTTACTAGTTTGAGATTAAGTTTAAACTCCCTGGCTGATGTTGGTTGGGAGCTGCCCTGAGTTCCTTGCCAAGTGAGCTTCTGCAGAGGTCAGCTAGCCAGAAGATGTCCTGCTTCAGCAAGGCAAGCATGAGAGAAGAGTTGGAGAGAGGCAGTATGAGTAGGCTGAGGCAGGAATCAGGTTAAGCATGAAGTCTTTCTCTTAGATAATTTGCTTGGTCTAGCTAAGGAGCTATACTTTGCTCTTTGGTTTCAGGGTCCTCCCAACCCTCCACTCCTCTACCAGCAGCAGTGTCAGCCCTCAACCACATCAGACTTGGGATGCCCCAATCTCTGAACTATTTTGTGCCCACGCAGATTGGAAGGGCTCCTCGTTCCTATCCCAGGATCCCTGTGTTAAGAAAATTAACACATACGGAAGAGATCAAATTATTTATTAAAATTTATTAAATGTATTAAAATGGTTATTTAATTCTTGATGGGAGGATGTGTAAGAAAAGAAAGATGTAAAATTTCAAGATGGAATATTGAGAGAAATTTTTCTTCCCTTAAGTTTATGGTCTCATCTAAAAATCATGATTAATATAAAACAAACATTCTTAAAATATCCTGAAAACAGGAAAAAATACTTTAATATTTGCACATTATTAAGGAAATCTGGATTCACTTTTCTAAGATTGTTAAAAGAAAAAGATTGCAATAAGTAAATATAATGTTGAATGTAATATCACTGTTATATTTCTTTTTAAAAAAAGATTTACTTAGGGCAGTGGGAGAGGGAGAGAGAATCTCAAGTAGACCCCCTGCTGAGGTGTGGGAAGCTCTGGAACTCAACCTGGATCTCACAACCCTGAGATCATGACCTGAGCCAAAATCAAGAGCAAATGCTTAACAGACTGAGCCACCCAGGTGCCCTGCTATTGTGTATCTTTTTATGCTTTTTAGGAACAGAAATGAAATATGATCAAATAATTTAAGCATGAAATAATTTATTAGGGGATTTTTTTTTTTAATTTCACGGAATAATGAGGACACAAATTTTTGCCTGAACATCAGGAATGGCTTTCAGAACCACACAGCAAAGTGGCTCCCAAAGAGAAATCAGAAAACACTGCTGATCTGTTCAGAATCACCAAGCCCTGGCAGATGTTAGAATATTGGGTCATTCTAAATATTTGTGAGGAACGTGTGCATTGAGTAATACTCATGTGTCATTCTTGGAGGATAAGTGTTGCATATATCCTGAAGAACAATACAGCATTACTCAACAAATTTAGGTTTTTGTACTTTTATATGGCATAATTCTATTCATGGGTATATATCTTAGAGAAACTCTCTCACAAGGAGACTATCATATGTGGTGAAGGTGGGTAATTCAGAATGAATGTCCACCGTGGGTGGCAGATAGGTGAAATGTGGCAGGCTTCATCAGATGTTAATATGTCAGCATTGGAAACAACAAATGACAAATATGTAGCAGGGGCACCTGACTGGCTCAGTTGGAAGAGTATGGGACTCTTGACCTTGGGGTTGCAAGTTCAAGCCCCACACCTTAGGCATAGAGATTACTAAAAAAATATATTTAAAAAATGTTTTTTAAAAAGAAATGTGCATGTAACAATCCCAGAAACTTGCAAATGAATAAATACTAAATTAGATATGTAACTTGATAACCTTACGTGAATTGAAGATATATACACTTAAAAGAATGTCATATATGACAAGACTGATACAAAAACACACATAAAAATAGTTTCTAGTGGGAAGAATTAAATAGAAGGAGGGAGAGCAGCGAAAGGGCAATCACTAATGACAGAATGGGCATAATCACATAAAACAGGATAGAGGGGTCTGCAAAAAAATCACTTGAAAATGTGACATTGACTCAATACATTTACCCAAAAGGTATGAAAAGCATAGCATATTTGAAGTCTCCCTTTGACCCCAGTGATCTAAAGTAGACAAGAATAGAAAAAATACAATTTTAAGTAAGGCATGGGACTTCCCATTTCCCACCTCTACCTAATTACTTCTTTACTCATTTACCTACTGGATGAGCTTGCATGAGGACCTATACTCTCCACCCAGCTCCAGCATAAGCCATGTTCCTCATCTTGTAAGGATCTAACGCTCAGGGTCTCACCTCTAAAACCAGGCAATCCCCTCTGATGCGCCAAAAGTGTGGTTTGTCTACCAATGCCTGAGAAGTAGAGGGGTTTTCTTTCTTTCTTTTAAAAATTATTTTTAAACATTTTATTTATTTGAGAGAAAGAGGGAGAGAGAGAGGTTCTGAGAAAGCACGAGTGGGGAGAGGGGCAGAGGAGGAGGGACAAGCGGACTCCCGCGGAGCAGGGTGGCGGGCACCTCAATCCCAGGATCGGATCCCGACCAGAGCAGAAGGCAGACGCTTACCTACTCAGCTACCCAGGAGGCCCTAAGGGTTTTCCACAGTTAATGGAAGGAGCCTGGAACCGGACCTCTTTCCAGAAACCATCCTTTTTTCTTCCTGCCTCTCCCTTAATCCAATCACGGAAACCCTTCCAATTTTCAACAGCCCCTCCCAGAATGATGCAATTTTCCCCTAAATCCTATCAGGCTCTGAGGCAATTTGCAAGACAAATGCGGACCAACTCCGAGTACTGGGATGGTCTTTGCCCACCTCCTAGGCACCCAGAGCACTATAAAAGGCAGCTCCGCGCCCGACTCCGTCCTTTGCCTCTTCTCCCGCACTGGCCGCGCGCCCGGCCGGCTCAGGAGACCCGAGCTATGGAG
>CM052809.1:108584138-108607625 GCA_028533885.1 Nasua narica
GGCAGAGAGGCGGGCGGGGGGGGGGGAAGCAGGTTTCTCACTGAGCAGAGAGCCCCATGTGAGGCTGGATCCCAGGACCCTGATATCATGACCTGAGCCAGAGGCAGAAGCTTTAGCCCACTGAGCCACCCAGGCACCCCTAAAATGTTCCCTGTTTAGCAGAAATGGGCAGACTCACCTCAGAACACCTGCTGGGGAAGGCACCCTTGGATAACCTGATATGTCCCCGAGAACTCTGGAGATCATGGATGGACCTCAAAGTATCTGAAATTCAGAGGCATGACATTATAGGATGGCTTATAAAGTGAAAAGGAAAAAGTTGTTTGACCTTTATAGTGATTGGTTATTATAAGGGGGAGGTGGGTTCCAAAAGGCAGGGAATTGGGTGCAAGTGATTATATTACAGTACTTGAGGAAGATGACAAATTTCATTTATGATTGTCAGAGGCATTTAAAGACATAATCTAAGTCAAATTTTGCTTATGTTCATGAAACAGGCTAGATCGAGTTTGCTTACTTGGGTTAAATGGTTCTATCTGCTTGGAGGATTTTCAAGCCTGGTCTCCATTTGAATTTATGTGAACCACAGAGAACCCCAAATATCCAAAGCAATTCTGAGGGAAAAGAACAAAGCTGGAGGCATCATACTTCCTGATTTTAACTATACTAGGAAGATATAAAAAATTAAAAATTAATAAGCTTATAAAAATAGAATGGTACTAGTATAAATGTAGACACATAGATCAATAGAGCAGAATAGAGAGCTCAGATGTAAACCCCTACATACACAGTCAACTGATATTAGATAAGGGAGCCAAGCACCCAATTGGGAAAGGATAGTCTCTTCTACAAATGGTTTTGGAAAAACTGGATAATCATGTGCAGAACAATAAAATTAGAACCCTACCAGGGCTCCTGGGTGGCTCAGTGGGTTAAAGTCTCTGCCTTCTGCTCAGGTCATGATCTTGGGGGTCCTGGGATTGAGCCCTGCATCGGGCTTTCTGCTCAGAGGGGAGCCTCCTTCCCCCTCTCTCTGCTTGCCTCTCAAATAAATAAAATCTTTAAAAAAAACTGTTAAAAAAAAGAAATTAGACCTCTACCTTATCCCACTCAAAAAAATTAACTCAAAATGGATCAAAGACTATATTATATTACTATAATCATATCTTTAGTATATAACTATTAAATTTCCCCCCTGTGGTTATTATGACTCTTACATAAAATATCTTAACCTATTCAAAACTGATAACATCCTATCTTGAACAGATAACAAATTAACTTTGATAGCATTCCTAAGCTTTCGCTTTTACTTTCTGTCACATTTTAGGTTATTGTTATCATATTTTGCATATTTTACATTGCATATCCAATAACAGATTATCATAGTCATGGTTTTAGTACATTTGTTTTATTTTATTTTATTTTATTTTTAAAGATTTTATTTATTTATTTGACAGAGAGAGATCACAAGTAGGCAGAGAGGCAGGCAGAGAGAGAGGGGGAAGCAGGCCCCCTGCTGAGCAGAGAGCCCGATGCGGGGCTTGATCCCAGGACCCTGAGATCATGACCTGAGCTGAAGGCAGAGGCTTTAACCCACTGAGCCACCCAGGTGCCCCTATTTTATTTTATTTTTTAAAAAGAGTTTATATATTTATTTGACAGAGAGAGAGATCACAAGTAGGCAGAGAGAGAGGGGGACACAGGCTCCCTGCTGAGCAGAGAGCCCAATTCGGGGCTCCATCCCAGGACCCTGAGATCATGACCTGAGCTGAAGGCAGAGGCTTTAACCCACTGAGCCACCCAAGGGCCCCCTAGTACATTTGTTTTAAAACTTTTTTAAAAAAGATTTATTTGAGAGAGAGAGAGAGAGAGAGGAGCAGGGGCAGAGGGGGAAGGAGAAGCAGGCTCCCCACTGAGCAGGAGGCCTGATGAGGTCTCAGTCCCAGGACTCAGATCACACCAGAGCCAAAGGCTCAAGTGACTAAGCCACACAGAACCTTCTGCTTTTAAACTTTTAAACTAGAATTGTAATAAATTATGAACCGCCATTACCATATTACAGGTTTAACCTCATATAATTATCATTACAAGTGAATTTTACACTACTGCTTATTTTTATAATGTTAATTAGCATCCTTTTAATTCCAATCAAAGAACTCTACCGTTTCTCGGGAAACCTTCTAGTGGTAAGGAACAGGTTCAGCTTTTGTTTGGGAAAGTCTTTATCTCACCTTCATTTCTTTTTCTTTCTCTCTTTCTCTTTCTTTCTTTCTCTCTCTCTCTCTTTCTTTCTTAAGATTTTATTTATTTATTTGACAGAGAGAGAGATCACAAGTAGGCAGAGACAGGCAGAGGGAGAGGGGGAAGCAGGCTCGCTGCTGAGCAGAGAGCCCTACGTGGGGCTCAATCCCAGGACCCTGAGATCATGACCTGAGCTGAAGGCAGAAGCTTAACCCAATGAGCCGCCCAGGCACCCCTCACCTTCATTTCTAAATGACGGCCTTTCCAGGTATGGAACTCTTGGTTGACAGTTTTTAATGTCAATATTTTAAATATATTATCTAATTTTCTCCTGCCATGAAGAGTTTTCTATTCAGAACTCTGCTAGTGGTCTCATGGGGATTCTCTTCTATGCAACTTGACTCTTTTTGTTTCAGTAGAGATAAAACTGATATACAACATGATATTAGTTTCATGTGTACAACACGATTTGATACTTGTATATATTGGGAAATGATCACCACAATAAGTCTGGTTGACCATTACCAAACATAGTTACAATGTTTTTTCTTCTGATAGGACCTTTAATAATTTACTTTCTTAGTAGTTTTCAAATATAAAGTACAGTGTTATTCACTATGATCACCGTGCTCTACATTACATCCTCATTACTTATTTATTTTATCACTGCAAGTTGGGACCTCTAGACCACCTTTGCCCATTCTGCCCACCTTCCACCCCGGCCTCTGGTAATGACCAATCTGCTGTATCTATGAGTTGTAGCTATTTAGTTCTGTTTCAGATTCCACATTGTGAGATCATACGGTATTTGTCTTTCTCTGACTTATTTGCCCTTGCACAGTGTAAACGTGGTGCCACGCTGATGAGTCGGCCAGACCCCACCACAAGGCGCACTAGGACCAAGAATACAACCCTAGTGAGCAACTACCAACTTCGGAATTTGAAACCTTCTGCTCCCTGCAGGGAGCAGTGCCTCCCAAAAGGAGGAAGCTTTCCCTTGCTGCTGGCCAAAGTGCTGCAGGAATCCCAGGTGGGTAGGGGAGAACCAGCAGGATGGAACTGTGGATCCCCCAGGGCACCCCAGCTCCACAGTCAACTCGGTTTGGAGCCGACACAGCTGAAATCTGAAAGGCTCACACCCATCAAAAAGTGAAATAAGAAGTGAAATAATAAATGGAACAAATACGTCTTCAAACAAGAAACCACTCTCCCCAGTATATCTGGAGACTTCCTCATAAGTGGAACAAACCCGAGTCCTAATGCACAAGCCGGAAGACAAGAAACACTAAGCAAAGTTCTGTGTTTTTAGATACAGCAAGGAGGATCCTGTTTTCACCAGTATACACTGAATCCATAGGGTTATTAGCAAGCAAACAAAGATGAGTTCTGTTTTTCAACAATGTGGTAGGACCAAGAAATCCTTTTCACCCTATATGGTGAACTCTATAGAAGTGAAGACACAGGACAAAGTTTAATCCTGATTTGCTAGGACTGGCAGAAGAAAGAAATCGTTTTACCTGTGTATTTTGACTTCTAGGAGATGAAGATAAAGGAACATAGCTAAGCTGTACTTTTTAAAATATTACTAGCAGGAAGATAGCATGTTCGCCAGTGAACAATAACTTCCACACAGGTGGCAAATGCAAAAAAAAAAAAATTAAAATGTGATTTCCCAGAACTTGCAAAGAGAAATAACTCGTTTTCCTCCACTGTACACTAACTTCTAAACAGTGAGGAAAAAGGAAAAACTGAAAGTCGTACTTTTTTTAACTTAAGTAGGCACTATACCCAACATGGAGCTCAATGCAAGCCTTGAAGTCACAACCCTGAGAGAAAGACCTAAGCTGATTTCAAGAGTCCAACAGTTAAAAGATTAAGCCACCCACTGACCCTCAAGATCCTACTTTTAAACACATTGCTAGCAGAGAGCTGTCTTATTCACCAATATACAATGACTTCCACTGAGGTGGCAAATACAAACAAAATTGTGATATCCCAGAACTTCTGAGGAGAAAGAAATCATTTTCCTCCATCGTACACTAACTTCTTGAATGTGAAGAAAAATAAACAAGTCCATGTGGTAATTTTTATGATATTGCTAGCAAGAAGATCTCGAGTTCACCGGTATACAACTTCTACTGGGGTGGCCAATAGAAACAAAACTAGATAGCGATTTCCCAGGACTGGCCAGGAGAAAGAAATCAACTTGCCTCTGCGTACTCCAACTTTGGAAATAAAGAAAGAGGAACAACGCTAAGTCATACTTTTTAATGTGGAATACATAAGGAACTGGAGTGTAGTCAGCAACCAGTAAGGAGAAACTTCAGAGCTCAAGAAGAACTGGACATTGAACTTTGAAGTTGAATCTTAATACTTTTTTTATTCGCAAGTTTCACAAATGAGAATCTCTTCCTGAGAGATGAGAGAAAAAGTCTCCTGCCCCAATCTTAGGACTCCTTAGACCCAAAGATGCAGGGTAGCAGCTGTAACCCATGCTGTTCAGGGTGTAACCGATCCACTCCAGGCAGCCTGAGAATGCCTGGATGTGCCTCCCCCAGGCCGGGAGGGGAGGTCTGCGGCGCCCGCTCTGAAGGATGCCCTCCGCAGTCGTCTCCCTGGCCAGCTGTGTGTGGCCAGGTGGGGCATCCTGGTGGAGGGAAGCTGCTGGTGGGTGAGTGGCTCAGGATCCTCTGCAGGGTTCATCTCTCAGGCAGGTGCCTCTGGCTTCACCTGTGTCCCAGGCCAGAGGCTCGCAGTTGGCAGATAAGGGCTTGGTTCCAAGGTGCTCTGGGCTCTGGGACAGACTTCGTTTTGTAAGTAGACCCAGCGAAGCTGCCAACAAGGACTGGAAAGCAGTCCCAAATCCAAACCACCACTGTGGCCTGGGACTGTCCCAGCACAGGATAGAAAGGGAGGAGGCGAGGCCCAGAATCTTCTGGGCACAGCACGGGTAGAGGCTGGGGCTCGGGTGCTCTCCTGGGCTTGTGGGCGGAGGCAAGGTAGAGGTCATGAGATGCAGTGGTAACAAACCAGCAGACAAAATAAAACAGGATAACATTGTAGAGGACACCCAGAACCCGAGCACCAGGTCCTCATCCCATTACCAAAACAAAGCAGGAAGAAAACAAACTGAAACGAAATGGAAAAATAAGCATACTGTACAGAAACTAACCCAACAAAGAAACTATATGATATTAAGGACCAGAAGAGGATAGCTTTCGAGTGCAAGTTCCAAACTGGAGGGGGTCTCACCTGTGATGGCTCAATGACCGACAGGCCTGCCCAGGGCAAGCGGCGGTGCTGGGACTGAGGGATGGCGCAGAGAACCTCGGGGTCCTGAGCCGGAGAAACTGTGTAGTAGGCACTCGGACTGGTGCCCACACCAGACTGGTTGGAGAGGAGCGACAGGCCACAAAGCGGATGCTGTGGTCCTTCTGTACAGCAGGACTGGTGCAGCCTGCAAGAACCTCAGAGACCCAGCAGCTGCGGCCTGACACCGGACACACCGAGCTTTGCCCTCTGGCTTGTAGGTGGATGCAAGCCGGCAGGCAGCTGAGCGGTGAAGCGCTCAAGGAGCTAAGTAGAATACATAATAGAGTGAGATCAGTAAGTAACAAATAATATAAGCATTTGATTAAATACCAGAATGTACTGAGAAATCAAAAGACATCGGTGGTAACCCTTGTTAACACAAAAGGAAATCAACACGTTTGGGTTTCAAAGGAAAATACACTGCAGGGAAATAAGAAACTAATGGAGCAAATACATCCAGAGAACTCGCCCAAGGGAAGAAATTGCAAACAATTTCTTCCAACGATTGCAAACTGCTAAATGGTGCCGTCCTATGATTATGGGATTCCTGTCAGCAGAATCCGGGATTCCCTCCACACAAACCGGAGGAGGGAGGACTAAGAAATGTCTGCCAGGACTAAGCTGGTATTTGTTACATCTAAAAAAATCTCATCAGCCCATCTGCACGGACTCCACAGCCGCCTTCGCTTGAAAACGCGGCATTACCATGATTAAGAACTCGACTTCTGCAGGGTCATTAAACAAAAACATAGCTAAATCAGGATTGCCTTGAACTTGCCTAGCACAAGAAATCTTTTCAGCTAGTGGATGCTGACTTCTACTGGACTCTATAATAAAAAAGTATTCGGTTCAAACATCCTATTGCCAAAATATAACTTGGTACTGCTAGCAATGACCAGCTAAGGCCAACTGTCTCTTGCAGAACAAAAACTTCTGACGATGAAGAAATTGTTTTCAGCAGTATGTACTGATTTTTCAGGCTTTCATATTAACAGATGATTGGCCGACCTCATGTTTCCAACTCCTAACTTACTATGATTAAGAAATCGCTTTTGGGGACACCTGGGTGGGTTAGCCATGAAGCATCTGCCTTGGCCTCAGGTCATGATCCCAGGTCCTAGGATGGAGCCCTGCTTCGGGCTCCCTGCTCAGCTGGGAATCTGCTTCTCCCTCTCCTACTCCCCCTGCTTGTGATCCCTCTCTCACTGTCTCTCTTGGTCAAATAAATAAAATCTTTTTTTTTTTAAATCGCTTTTGCCTATATACACTGACTATATTTGCATAATAAACAAAAATGCAGCTAGATCTAGATTAAAAGAAGTTGCTAGGATGAAGAAAGTGTTCTTTTCCCCAGTTTATACTGACATGAAGAGGCGAATCCAGCACTGGTGATTGAAAAATCTCTTTTGCCAATACACATCAACTTCTAAGGGCTCAGAGCTTACTCCAAATCAGAAATGGGTTTAGCAAATATACACCCACTTCTGTGAGGCTGACAGTCAAAAGTAGTTAAGTCTGAATTTCCAAAAAGTTCCCATGCATAAGAAATTTTTGTGCTCTGTTGCAGTGGTTTCTCCTGGACTTAGTAATAAAAAGCATAGCTAGGACAGACTTCCTGTTGCAAACAAAACACAACAAAACACAAAAAGTAAAAAAACAACCATATACAACCAAAAAATGTTAAAGAATCAGTTTTGCCAATAGAATTCTACTTCTGTCGGACCTACTAACAAGCATATTTGTTTCCAAAGCACAATTTGCTACCTTTGAGAAATGGCAAGCCTAATATACCGCTACGGTTTCCTGGAAAATCTGGACATGTTTGGTCTTGACTTGAATTCAGCGGATCTTAGATAAGCTGAATCCTCCCTCCCATCCTGGGCATGGGTTTTTCCGATTAATTAGGACTGGAAAACTTTGGCTCAACTAAAGCGCCTTACCTTGCGCTAAGAAATCGCTAACCCGGGATTTGGTCGGACGAAGACCTCTCCAAGGCAGGATTAAATATCGATTTGCCAGGAATCAACTAACTTAAGTCCGGGGCATGACTAAACCCTTTAGTTTAGTAACTAAGTTTAGTTAACTAAGAAGTCCGGGGCATGACTAAACCCTTGATCCGCCTAAAGCCGGGTCTGCTGGGACTGAGAAATCTCCTTCGCCGCGATTCCGGGGCCGTACCAAACGGCGGAAATCGCGGACACGACAACACCGGACTTGCTACCATAAGGAAATCCCAACGCACCGCTAGTCAAAATCCGCTAAAAGGCAAGAAATGGATGATGACCGCGAAGTCTCGAGCTTCTGGGACAGCCCAGCGGCGCGGTCAATAATTGTTCTAACGTCGGGAGGGAGGGGGTCTGCGCTCCTGTCCCCGCTGGGAAAGAGAGCGCGACCTGTCCCTACTCGCAAAGGGACCGAGAGAAGCGGCGGGCTGGACCCTCGGCCGCGTGCGTGCCGCCGCCAAGACACCTTAAGATCGGAGAAAGTAGTAGGAAAACTGCACCTTTGAAATGGCCAGATGGGGAGACCAGAGAAATGCAAACTGGGCGAGACTAGTGGTGTGGCCCCCGAGAAACGGCCGCGCTGCGAAGTCAACGGTGCTGACGCTGAGAAACAGTCTCCCTGTGACAAATGGGCGGCGCCGCGACAGAGACGGGCACGAATCCGCGCGGTGACACACGCCTGCGGCTCGAAGCTACTGGCCGCCGTGCTACCTGGAAGGCCGGGAAGTGCGACTCGCGAAAGGCCGGCGCTGGCCTCCAGGGACAGAGGAGGGGGCGGCACCCGGCGACCCTGAACTTTGCTCCGGGGCTGTCAGTGGAGCCGGATCCCAGGGCGGTCTGGCGAGCGCTGCTAGTGAAAGTGGTGATGAGAACCGGGGTGAGGGGGGCACACAGAAGGGGCGCTGTGGCCGAGGATCGCGGGGCTCGGCGCCAGCTCGGGTGCTGCCTCCGACCCCAGACCCCCGGCTTCCCGGCTCCACTAGGACCGCGAACGAACCCCGACTGGGCCAAAAGAGGGGCGATGCCAACGAAACACCCCCAGCTCCGCGCCTCCAGGGCCACCGCCACCGAGAGAGCGCCAGCGAGGCTGTGCTTGCCTGAAGGTGGGATCGGTATAAGGAAACCTTTATTTTGATTTTTTGTGTGCTTGTTTGGAGGCAAAGCCATGAAGGTCTCCTTGGAACAAATTTTCCTCAAAGGAGAGAGTTCCCCACACCCTCCTCAGTACCACTGGATCCATCTAACTTTTTCCTTTATGGGAATACCCCCTACTGAGAGTTGTGAGGACTCAGGGTTCCTGGCCACTTAATCTCTGGACAACCAGTTTCTAAACTCCAGGGCCTGGAACCAGCAATCTGCCAGCCACAGCCCACTTCTGTGGGCCATCCCCGGACACATAAAGCCCTCTAACTTCTCCGACCTTAGCCTGACTTCACCACTCCCTCCACTCCCTTCCCCACCTGCAAGGACTGGTAGCGACTCAAGCCCCCACCCTAGGAATTGGCTGCTTCCTGGGGCTTGTCCCACGTCTCCAGGACAATCATTCCTAGGCTACTCTGGTAGCCCTTTGGGACGATAAAATTTCAGTCTTTTCCCCCCTATTAGATACCAGGGCCCAAGTCACTGTTATTCCAGGAAATCCCTCTCAGTTCCCAAACGGGAAGTCCTTCTACTTATAGGGCATTGCTGATAAAACAAAGGTATACAGATTTGGGATGTAACTATTGGAACCATTCACTTTAAAGGGCCTCCTCTGATGGTAGCCACCCCCTCCTTTCTTTCCTTACCGAAGTCATGGATGCATTGACGGGAGGGCACAACATAAGGAATAGGCCCAAGCTCTTTTACCCCCTAGTGGGACTGCCAGATGGATGCCTGTGATTCCCCCTCTCCAGCCAAGATGGTAAACACTCCCTAATATGCCTTAAACATATGCTTCAGACAAGAATCATTAGCCCCAAAGCTCCCTTTTCAATAACCCCATATGGCCAGTACTTAAGCCAGTCACTAATACATGCATTTTTTTTTTTTTTTTTTTTTTTTTTTACCGGGAAGGGCACAGGGACCAGAGGCCAGGAGGAATGGGAGCTGTGGTCCTGGAAAGAGAAGGCAGGGCACGGGGGCAGACAACAAAATTCAAAATAGTTTGGCCATAAAATATAAACACACTATGTTTCTACGGTGGGGAAAGGGCGGGGGAGAAGGGAGGAGAAGAGAGGCTGTTCTGGGGAGGGGCTATGGGGCTATGCACCCTGCTGTGCACCCCCTCCCCACCCCGACCCCTTTCCTCTGTGTCTGTGGGTGCATGTGTCTGTGTGGGCCCGTGCCCACACTTCCCCCATTGCCCTCCCCACCCCACCCAATTGCTGCCATTCCAGTTGCTGCCGGCTGTATTTCAGCTGTCACTCCTCTGCCCATCTTCTTCAGAGGGGAAAAGAAGGGGGCGGGAGGGGGAGAAGCCCCCAGCCAGCCCTGCCCCCCCCCTCACCGTTGACTACCTATTCAAACTTCACTGCATGGATTCTCTGATTAAGGCTCCAATTCCTAATATTATAGAACTGATTGAGGACATACAACAGGCCCAAAGAACATCCTCTACAGTCATTGACCTAGCTAGTATGTTCTATTTTGTTCCCACTGTATAGGAATCCCAGGCCCAATTTTCTTTCACTTTTGGAGGGACTCAATATACATTTACTCAGCTCCCAATGGGATATTTAAACAGTCCTACAATTGCACATAACCTCTGCTATCAGGTTTTATAGGATTTAAATACCTTACAATTGGAAAGGTGCCATTTTGACATTATATTGATGCCATTACGCTGAGGGACATTATGACATTATTCCCTCCATGGAGGCATCATAGGCAGATTTGCATACCCTCATAGTCACATTTACACCCCACATTTATGCAGGCCCAGCTTTATCTGTCAAGTTTCTAGGCATCACCTGATCCTCTCATTGCAGAAAAACTAAAAGATATTGACTTTGTTGATCCTATGTGAGAAAACTGAAAAAGGCATATTCTTCTAGAAATTATTAAATGCAGAGTTGCTTGGGTGGCTCAGTCAGTTAAGCATCAGACTTTTGATCTCAGCTCAGGTCATGATCTCTGGGTCATGAAACAGAGACCCACTTCGGGCCCCAGTGCTGGGCATGGAGCTTGCTTAAGATATTCTCTCTCCCTCTCCCCACCTCTCTAAAAAAAAAAAAAAAAAAAAAAAAAGTTAAAAAAGAAATTATGAAATGTATTTATAAATTTGCAAATTAAAGAGTGTTTGTATAACCCTCAGTTCACAATACTTCTTAGTTTCCCTAGAAATTAAGGTTTCTAAGCGTTAAGAATTCTAAATATATATATATAATTAAAGCTACTGGAAATAATAAGGGAAGCATCTTCATAGGAGGTGTTTTCAGTAAGACGGGTGTGAAGAATGAGGCTGTGTTTTGTCTTAATGGAAAAGAAAGTGATTTTGTCTTTTAAGTGAGGCTGACTGCTTTATTAAAGAAGAAAAACAGGACAGAATTGGAATGTACAAAAGAAACTTGTAGAAAGATTATAGAAAAGAAATGTTTCAAATGGAATTTTAATGTGTCATCAAACAAAGATTAAAGTTAATTTACTTACAATTGAATTTTAACATCAAAGGTAACCTGGTACAAAATTAGAATTTGCTTTTTTCTCTGTTAAAAGGACAATTTTCTTGGATTTTTGGTATGTTTTTGATAACAGATTGTGTTAAGTTTCTTTACTTTTTATGATAAACTATTTTTATTACATAATATTTAGTAGTCATAATCAAGAAGGTCAAAAGAAACTAGTAAATATTCTGCTAAATTGCACACTCTACATACATATATTTTCACTGCAGTAACATTGCAATAATCCATTTGCGGGGCGCCTGAGTGGCTCGGTGGGTTGGAGCCTCTGCCTTTGGCTCAGGCCATGATCTCGGAGTCCTGGGATCGAGCCCCGCATAGGGAGCCTGCTTCCCCCTCTCTCTCTGCCTGCCTCTCTGCCTACTTGTGATCTCTCTCTCTCTGTCAAATAAATAAATAAAATCTTTAAAAAAAAAAAAAAGAAATAATCCATTTGCTTTATTCACATAGTTTTGCAAACCAGGGAATAAATAGGGATACGAACACAGAAAAACTTTTAAACTGGTGAGATTAACAGAGATTACAATTCTATTTAGTGATAAGCCAATGATTGACCCCGACCCTAGGAACAAAAAACTCAAAAGTAGCTCTTGTTCAGAAAAGTGTGGTGGAGGGTGTGTGGAAGTGATACCTTGTGGTCTCCATAGTGGTTTATTTGAGGTGATTTTTTTTAACTTGCACACTGTATTGCTAACTCATAATAAAAAGCAGTCAAAATTTAAAGCATTCTGATCAAAATGGGTCTGCACATGCCTTTCAGAGCATGGTCGTAGTCAGGAGGGAACGGCTCACTGCACATTGGACACACCTTCCGGTGACTTTCAACATGTTCTTCAAAGTCGCTCTGATCATAGTTGAGAGGGAACATTAATTCACAGAGGGGACACTTCTTGCGAATATCTGAGCTGGGATCAAAGCCCAAGTCTGTTCTGTGCCCATGTAAATGCTGGCTTTTGGGGAGCAGTGGGCATGTTCTCATCTTCTTTACTATCCTCAGCGTCTTCTAAACCATCCGGCCCACTAAACATTTCCAGCAGGCTGGCCGCAGACAACATGATCTTCCAGGCCCCAAGAAGGTACTCTCCCAGGTGGCCTCTGGATTTCATCTGCCCCATCTCCAGTTTCCCATGTTGCACAAGGATCACCAGACTGCAGAACTGGCTGCGTACCGGCACTGCGGCCACGTGACCATTTTAATTGGAGCAGGTGTTGCACCACTGTGAGATCTTCTGAGGACTCTGGGAATTCTGACCTTCCATTTTCCTTTCTGCTTGATTTTCTAGACTCCTTTTAAGTTCATTCTCCCCGGAGAAGTTTTCCAAATGTGAAGTTAGACCATGCATCTTCGTCCCTCTGCCAGTTGAAGTTTGTACCTGTCCTCCGCTTCAGCTAGTGCTAGTGCTTCATTTCTAGCAGTCTTCACTTACTCCTTCCATGTCAGCTCCGTGTTTGCAGTTCATTGGCATAGTTACTGAATTTTGTTTTCTCTCGCACAAGAGTTGTTTACCTTTATTACATTTTTCTGTTTTGTCAGCAGTTTCTTTGGTCACTTCACCGACTTGCCCCTTTGTTACACCTTCCGGATCTGTCTCCCCTGCAGATGATGGTCAAGGACAGCCGGCAGGGCCTGGGGCTGTGTTTATGGAGGCATCATTCCCTTTTTTGCTGATTCCCAATTTTCTTTGTGAAGACCCAGTTGCTCTTGGCTGATTGGTCTGAAAGTTTATTTACTTGATTTTGGAGTCTCTGGCGTTCCTCAATTTTTTTCTTTGTAATGACCTGCTACCATCTAAAGACAACATTTCAAATGGTCAACTTGTCTTCTCAGTTCACCGTTTCAGTCTATCAGTCTTCCCGCCCCCCTCCCCCGGCCTTTTTTCCCTTTTTTTCTCCACAGCATTTAGTTTAACTTCTGCCACTGCATCTATTTTTTTCCCCAAGTGTGCAATATGGAGATCTGCTGTTGTTTTACCTTGCTCAATTACAGCATCACTAAGTTCCTTGGCCAGAAAGACAACTTCTTGCCTGAACCTGTTTTCTGCTTATGAAGTTGCTCCTTGGGGCTAAGTGTCTGCCTTCAGCTCTGGTCCTGGTCCCGGTGTTCTGGGATCTCTGGGATCAAACCTCACATCAGGCTCCCTGCTCGGCCGGAAGCCTGCTTTCTCACTCTCCCACTCCCCCTGCTTGTGTTTCCTCTCTTGCTGTGTCTCTCTCTGCCAAATAAATAAATTAAATCTTTTTTTTAAAAATGAAGTTGCTCCTAAAAAAAAAAGTATCTTCCTTACTTGAGGTTGTAAACAAGAAAACCCTTTGCAGATTTTCCTTTTCACCCAAACAGAACTACAGTCTGCCAACCTCTTCTTTGAAATGAGTAATCATGCTTGCCTTTTTTTTTTTTTAAAGTTTATTTATTTAAGAAGTCTCTACCCTCAGCATGGGGCTTGAACTCATAACCCCAAGATCAAGAGGCAAATGCTCCCCCTATGAACCAGCCAGGTGCCCCTGAGTAATCCTGCTATCTTTGTTCCCATCTACATTCTTAAAAGTCTGGACCTCTGACACAAGTTTGATATTTTCAATTTCGGTCTTCTTCAAACGTACCTTATAAAGTTCCTTCTCATCCTTTTCTATCTTCAACTGACATTCCAGTTGTTCTCTTTCATATTGTGCCTTCCTGAGTTTGTCCTTTAAACTGTCTAGTTCAGTTTCTTTTTCAGTTGCTTTGTGTGCCACTAACACAGTATCCTCCTCAAGCTGGAGAGCTTTGGATGTAGCATCGTTGTATCTCTGCTTAAATTCTTCATTTTCCATTTTTAATTTTGTGATACTTCAACAAGAGCTTTCTGCTCTGCCTGCAGTTGGTCACTCTTTCTTTCCGATGGTTAAATTCTCTTTCCATTCTTCCATCTTATTCTCAAACTTGTGTTGTTTCTTTTTCTAGAACAACAACTAACTTTAACGGTTTTTTTTTTCTTTCATGGTTTTCACAGTTTTCAACTCAGGAAGGCCAACTTTTGGCTACCACCAATATGTCGGAATTTCCTTCATCTTCCATAGTAATTAGCTCTTCAACTGGAGAAGCTTGAAACTAGAATGGTGTACTTCTTCCATGAATTTCACCCTTACAGGTAACATAACAGAATTGATAAAATTCTCCATCATCATTTAGAAGGTAATATCCTTGAAATGCTAATACACATTTAACTGTTAATCCTTCTATGTAATGTTCAGACATAGGAGACCATAAAATTGTGTAATAATCACAAGCAGTGTTCCATCCAACCTTGAATGTACTAACCCAATCTTTTGGATGTGGATGGAATATGGAGTTAAAGTATAATGACATTCCAGGTGTGCATTCGGAAGATAACTCTTGGACACATTCTGAAAGATGACATGGGCAAAGTTGGAAGTCTGCAAGGGGACTTCTTGAAGGGATGTTACTGTGACTCCTTGGAGGGGCTCTGGGACAGAGGGAGCATTAGAGAGGCTTCTGGGCCTATCCCACTGTCAAGGGCCAAACCTCTCCCATCACCACTGCCTCCCTCCACAGACTGGCTACACTTCCCAAGTTTCTTTATTTTTTAAGTATTAAATTTCATAATAATCTGTGGTCCTATTTAGACAAGTCCTTTAAAACCTTTTTTTAAATATTATTTACAAACTCCCCAAAGTCAAATTGTAAATGAAGTCTTTTTGACATGTAATATTTCCAAGTATTTGTTGAACTAGGCTTATTTGAAATGTAAATAAGTGTAAAGTATTTGTTAAATTAGGCTTATTTGATATGTAAATTTGAATGAGAACTGTTGTCACATAACATGTGTATTGTATGATTGTATTTCTTCATATTGTATTTTAAGATTGTGGCACACGTGGATGAAGTCCGTTCTCCTTCTGCAAGAAGTGGCCCCTCATAGCCAGGCTTTTGCCATCTTGATGTCTTTGTAACATGGCAACACTCTGCTCCTGAATCAGAAAAATTAAGATGAGTGCACAATGGTTGTAAATTAAATGAGCAGTCAGGGCTATGGGAAACCCAAGCTCTCTGGCAAACCCCATTTTTTTGTTTTTGCATTCCTTCACCTACCCTAGTGCATTTAAGATGACTAAATTATGCGTAGACATTGGTTGAAAAACTTCATAACTTGCAAAAATAGTTTACCAGCAATAATCCTGGAACATAATCCATAATCCTGTAAAACTGGTTTTGTTCCCAGAGGCTTCAGACCTCCTTTTGGACCTTCTGAACACCTGCAGCTGGACCTCATTCAACTGCCACTTATTATGGGTTGTGAATATGTTCTTGTTATTGTGTGTGGTTTTCCAGATGGGTTGAAGGTTTCCCCTGCTGCAAAGCTGATGTCCTTATGGTAGTAAAGAAACCATTAGAAAATGTGTTTCCCAATTGGTATACCTTTCCCAGTCTCCAGTGATTGAAGAACCCACCTTCACCAGGCAAATCATATGAGCCTTAATGAAAACCTTGCAAACTTCTTGGAATTATCATTGTCCCTATCATCCTCAATCTTCAAGCAAGGTTGAGAGAACTAATGGGATCTTTACACTTAAAACCTCTTAACTAGCCAAAACAACTGGACTTTCCTAACCTAAGATATGCTTTTGATTTTGCTGACTGCTCATGGTATCCTTTTTGGGAAACAAACTCATTCCACATTAGGTAGTTACCAATAGCCCAATGTCTACTGGAATACAGCTTTCTGCTGACCCTTTATTATCTCATGCTAATATAACTGGCTAAGTAAGTCTTTAATGTCTTATGCTTAAGCCTATCATCAATAGGTTAAAGAAGCCTCCTCAGTTTCCAATTCTTGCTGGTCACAGTGTGGAGGCTGGTGATTGGGTATTCTGGAAATGTCACTAGAAACAGGCCTTGAGCCTCATTGGAAGGGACCTTACCAAGTGCTCCTGACCATGGACACTACTGCAAAATTAGAAGGCACTAAACCTTGGATACATATCTCACAACTGAAGAAGGCTCCGCCTGATATCTGGTCCTGTATAGACACTGGAGACCTCTGAAATAAATTGACGAGGAAGAGAAGTAGCTGACATTGAGGTAAACTGCTTCTTCCCAAGACAGGGGATCAAGACTTCATACTTTAAACCCGAAATACTTTCTCCCTCTTTTCTTTTCCTTTACTTATTAAGGAAAGTCCATCCTCATTCAGATCTCCCAGGCCATTGCTAAGAGGGGATAACCTTTCAGATTATTGGATTTATCATCAAAGATTCTGATCTATCCATGATGCTAGAGATCCATCCTCTCATCCTCCCTGTGGCCAATTTCTCTTCTTTTCCTAATGTCACTGCAAAATACAATCAATCACCCTTAGAAGTCTTTTACTAAGTTCAATATTTATGGCCAGAACATCCAGTGCCTTGTTTTTCTCTTTCTCCAGTAATAACTGTACTTACTGAATGTGTGAACGAGACTAACACTATCTTGGACAAATCCACTATGATGACCATTCCATGATCTGAAGACTTCTTGAGCATAGCACCCTCCCCATTTTTTCTTTCTGTTTAATCACACACTTGAGTACTATGGTCTTGGGGCATAACATCCTTGATCTGTTCTGGAGATATGAATGTGATTCTTAAACATTTCCTCCTGGGTGGTCCCCCAGCACACACTCCCTAACCTTTAGGACTACATTTAGCATGCCTGCACTGTCTATACCATCTGGTAAAAAAGGGAAGTTTATTGGTATTGGGTAGAAGAACATCAAGCCACCTTTGACCAAGCTATTAGTAGCTCTAGACCTATAACTAAATTCAAGTCCCAGCTGGCCCATACTCATCCCTATGAGGAGGGTTCAGAAGACATACCTTTCACCAATACTGTGAGATATAACACTTTAAAGGGAGCTCCAGTACCCTCAAAGAGCTCTGTAATCACTCCTGTCTGTGGGCCAGACCTTACTGTGGGTGCTGCAGTCACTTCATTAGGAAACCTAAGCAATGGGAGTAATTGGATCCTGAAGTGACAAGGGATGGTACTCAACTACCAAAGGCAAGGTGGAGGGTGTTAAACCTCAAGGAAAGGCAGAGATAAAAGAGCAATCAGAATAGTCTGATTCAGGGGCGCCTGGGTGGCTCAGTGGGTTAAATCTTCTGCCTTTGGCTCAGGTCATGATCTCAGGGTCCTGGATTGAGCCCTGCATCGGGCTCTCTGTTCAGCAGGGAGCCTGTTTCCCCCTCTCTCTCTGCCTGCTGCTCTGCCTACTTGTGATCTCTCTGTGGAATAAATAAATAAAATATTTTTTAAAAAAAGAATAGTCTGATTCTTGCACCAACCTCAAGGATCTGAAGGGTGCAGAGATGGTAATTCCTACCACATCCCCATTCAACTTGCCCATTTGGCCTTGAGGATGGATGGATCTTGAGGAAGGACCTTGGATTATTGTTAAGCCTCACCAGGTGGTGACTCTAATTGCAGCGCTGGGGCAGATGCGGCAACATTGCTTAAGTAAATGAACATGTCTCCTGCTATCTGATATGCAGCTCTTCATCTGGCAAATGCTTTTTTTCCCTCAATACTTGTTAGGATCAACCATCAAAAATAGTTTGCTTTGAGCTGACAAGGCCAGAAATATATCTCAGGGGATGTATCAGCTCTCCAGCCCTATGGCATAATCTGGTTTACAGAAATCTCAGTCACCTCTTCTACAAAATATCACAATGGTTCCTTTTACACTGATTATATTAGGCTCATCAGACCTAGTAACTAGGAAGTAGCAACTATTCTAGACTTTCAGGTAAGACATTTGCATGTCAGAGTATGGAAAATCAATATCAGACAAAGATATTATAGGGGCCTTCTCCGCTGAGCAGGGAGCCCAATGTGGGACTCGATCCCAGGACCCCGGGATCATGACTTGAGCCAAAGGCAGGTGCTTGACTGATTAAGGAACCCCCGTGCCCCATCTCAGTGAAATTTCTTTTTTTTTAATTTTTAAAAAGATTTTATTTATTTGGGACAGAGAGAGATCACAAGTAGGCAGAGAGACAGGCAGAGAGGAGGAAGCAGGTTCCCTGCTGAGCAGAGAGCTGGATGCGATGCGGGGCTCAATCCCAGGACCCCAAGATCACTACCATAGCCAAAGGCAGAGACCCCAACCCACTGAGCCACCCAGGCGCCCCCTCAGTGAAATTTCTAGGGGTCCAGTGTTGTAGGGCATATCAAGATATGCCACTCTCTCTCTATCCCCTCCCCCCACAAAAGATAGGCAATTCCCTGTGGGTAGGTCTGGGTTTTTATAACTGCCAAGCTGCTCTACACTGGTGGCACCTAGAATACTGGCAGGAAAAGGAGGAAAAGGGTGGGTTTGGGTGGAGTTGGATGGGATGCCAAAAACTAGAGGTAAGGTGAAGGGATTAGAGGAAATAGCCCCCATAGAAGATAGTCCAAACTTTCAGACACCTGTGAGCTCAATCCTGATAGTTTTTTCCCCCAGAGAAATCACAACAGGAGGATAAGAATAATCACAGTTAACATGTATTGAGCATTTACACCTTGCTGGACATTGTTCTAAGTCGCTGCCCTTTTACCCTGGCTTGGGATGGATGCTCTCATCAACTTCCCGTTTCTCTTGAGAAGTAAGGCATCTTGGAAACTCGCTGAGTTGTTGTAGGAATGGGAAGCAAGCACGCCCAGTCCGGAATCTAGGCGTATATAAGTCCCACAGTGCACAGCACAGTTCGCTGGTTTTCCCAAGTCCAGTGGCCACGCTGTCCTCGAACTTCTCCCAGCCGCCCAGCGCTGTCCCAGTGAACGCGCCAGAAAACCAAGGTTCTGGGAATTTTGAAGCAGAAGAGAAGAAGTTTCCTGGGACGTTCTTGAGGGCGAGAGAAATTCCGGACCCATAGGAGGCCTAAGCTAGTAGGTGAGTTTGGAGGTGGGAATGTGCGCTGGAGCTCAGATGCCAATAGACTCCCAGAGACGGAGTCCGAGCGCAGAAGGGCCAAGGCCCCGGAGCACGCGGAGTTGTGCAGGCCGCTGGCTGCCGGCGTGCTGGATCTCCTGCAAGTTCAGCGAGCGGGAACAAGTCTGAACCCGCCACCTCTCACCCGCCTTGGCATCCGTGTGCGAGGGAGAGCCCACCGCTCGCCCGGTGCACAGCAAACCAGGCAACGGAGGGTCCCCGCGCGGGGACCTGCACAGGCCTCTACCGCTCCCGCGCCTCGTCCTTCCCCAACGGCCAACCAGGAACAAAAGTCAGAAATCTACCAACGTCTCTGAACGCCAAATTTACACTGATCAATTCTAACGGATTGAATGCTCGCAGAGGAAGTCTCAGGGGCCCCGGGCGCTCTGGGCGGGCGGCGGCGGCGGCCGCGGGGGCCCGGGGACCCAGGCCACAGCATGTCGGACTTAACCCACGCAGGCTTTGAAAAGCGAGAGGCGGCTCCTCTGGGCTGGAGAAAGGCGACGCTCGGAAGAGTCCTTGGGCAATCCCCGCGGCGCCCCTGAAAGGGCTGCGGATTCTCGGGCTGCTTGACGGTCCTGGGGCTTTGAGATCGGGGCCGGTGGCTCTGCTCCCTGCCTCCAAGTGACCTGCTTCTGGGTCCGTGTCTCTGGCAGTATCGGCTCAGGAGCCCGCAGGGCCTACAAAGCAGGTCTTGGTTGAAGTCCTCGTGGTCCCTAGAAAGTTGGCCAAGCTTAGGATAGAAAGCCAGCGGCCACGGCCCGGAGTGCTCAGAACTCAAGGTTGGCAGCGTGCAAGGTCCCTGCACCGCAACGGCCGAATCCCAGGCCTGGCGCACACAGAGAGAAGGTCTCCGCTCCATTGCTTCAGCCGCGGAGCCGAAGGAACACCTTCAGGGACGCCTTCCTGGCCTGTTTGTACTCCCCTGGGCTCTAAGGCCCCGCCCGCCGAGAGGATATTAGGCTGGGTGGTGACGTTTCCTAAGGGGCAAGTCGCTTCAGACGACGGAGACTGATGCAATTAAGGGATAATGCAATCATCTTGTGTGGAGTTATCCGAAGTTGACTGATGGGATTAAAGTGGATTTCTAAAAAGATTTTATTTATTTATTTATTTATTTATTTATTTATTTATTTAATCTATCTATCTATTTATTTATTTATTTAAGATTTTTATTTATTTGTTTGACAGAGAGAGAGATCACAAGGTGGGGGGGGGTGGAGAAGGCTCCCTGCAGAGCAGAGAGCAGGATGGGGGGGCTGGATCCCAGGACCCTGAGATCATGACTTGAGCCCAAGGCAAAGGCTTTAACCCACTGAGCCACCCAGGCGCCCCAAGATCTAATTTATTATTAGAGAGAGAGCATGAGCCGGGAGAGGGGCAGAGAGCGGGAGAAGCCGACTCCCCACCCAACAGAGATCCTGACAAAGGACTGGATTTCAGGACCCTGGGATCATGACCTGAACTGAAGGCGAACTTAAGCGACTGAGCTACCCCAGCGTCCCTGAAGATTGATATAAAAGAAACTCTAGGTAGAGAGGCTTGGTCAAGACAAGCTATTTGGAAGGCTACTCTTTTATTTAAAAATTTTATGTGCCTGACACTTTTAGGTAACCTTACATCCAATGATTCTCATGGCCCTTCTGCTTGGAACAAACCAGCAGATTTTACCCAGATGAGCAGAGTGAGAAGAGGCCATCCTTGCATGAAATCATTCTGCTGGTTAGTGACAGATGTCACAATCACACCCTGGTCTTGTCTTTGTCTGTTTCTAAGTAAAAATAGCTTCAGAATTCAGCCAACATGTATGATGGGGAGGGGTCAAGGTCTAGGGATCCAGATGCACACTGTTTCTCTTCAAGTTGGGTCCATCTTTTTTTTTTAAATATATATTATTTATTTGTTTATTTATTTGAGAGAGGGAGAGAGCATGATCAGAGGGGAGAGGCAGAGGGAGAGAGAGAGAAAAGCAGACTTCCCACTCAGTAGGGAGCCAGAATTCCAGCAATGGGAGATCATGACCTGAGCCACCCAGGCACCACTCCATCATCTCTATGTATGTGACAGTTCTTGCCTCTCTTGTCCAGACATCTTCATCTGTGGGTTGGAGAGAAAACTTAACATTTTACAAGGTAGTCTTTATGATTAAATTAATAACAAGGCTAATAATTAGATATCCCTGGCAGAAAATAAGTTGTTCTAATTATTTTCATTGTCGTTATTTCATTGTTGTTATATATGGCCATTGATATAAACATAGCATTCATGAAAAAAATATAAAATATCCTTTTGTGTGTATTTACTCTTTGGTGGATTGCTTTTTTTTTTTTTTTTTAAGATTTTATATTTGACAGAGAGAGATGACAAGTAGGCAGAGAGGCAGACAGAGAGAGAGAGAGGAGGAAGCCGACTCTTGGCTGAGCAGAGAGCCTGATGCGGGGCTCCATCCCAGGACGCTGAGATCATGACCTGAGTCGAAGGCAGAGGCTTTACCCCACTGAGCCACCCAGGTGCCCCAGCGAACAACTCTTGATTTCTGTTGGTGTATTGGTCTCCAGGTGACGGGATCAAGCCCTGCGTCAGGCTCCATGCTGAGCATGAGCCTGCTTGAGATTCTCGCTCCTTCTCCTCCTGCCCCACTTTCCCTCCCTAAAACATTTAAATAAAATAGATTTTAAGTGCATTTTATAGGTAAGAAAATGTAGGGTTGCAGAATTTAAGTAATATTTCAGTGTGAGGGGCTGCTCAGCAAATGTGGGGCTGAGTGATGTGGCTCCTCGTGGAGAACCTCCACAGCTCTGTGTGTTATAGATGCCCAGGCACTGCCCACTCTACAGTGCTCTACAGTGCAAATGTCCACCCATTCTTAATGCCTGGAGAGACACATCCAAAGTCACAAAGCTAATGAGTTCCTATGCAGTCTATTTAATTTACCTTTTGTTCAGGAAAGGAAGATGAAAATGATGGACATTTCTTATATCAGGAAAATAATGTGGCTTCAAAGGAGTCCTCATCCAGTGATAAATGCAGAGAAATGAGCCTGCACACTTTATTGCAACATCAAATCTAGAGAAAAAAATATATAATTTTTTGGTGCAAAAAGGTTTTTTTTAAAGCATGGGGACAGGACCATGTAGAGTGTTATTTAGAAAACAGTGGGAACTCTTGCAAACAGAAATGAAAAGCATCTCTGTAAGTGGACTCTAGATGTCTAGGTAATGGATACTGAAAGAAGGAGCAGCCTCAACTGGCAAGTGATTATTGGGGCTACTTCAGCAGGGACCCCCAAAAGCTGGCTTCAGCTTTGCTCTGCCTGATAGCAGGGACATATCTGTCCAGATGTGAACAGTGAGATGATACTTCATTCGTAGAGAGAGAAATGTGCCTGGGGACCTGTAACTCACAGGAGTGGAGCTTCCCAGCGGGAAGCCCTACAACCCAAGCAAAGACCTACTGAGCAGCACTCAAGGCCACATGCCTGTCCCTCCAAACTGCACAAAACATGGCACCAGTTCCTTTTAACTCCCCTAGATGGGAACTGCTGACTAAGACAGAAGATTATTTATTAGGGGATCTTGCAGTCTAGAATTACAATGTTACTTTGCAATCAAAATTCTACTGGTTTCTAGTGTCTGGAAAGTCACTGCCTCAGTGCTTCCCTCCCCACCTTGGTTGGACCTACACCCTCTCAGCCCCATTGCTATGGTCACTGCCTTCCCAGTGTTCGGAGCCCCCATACAGCATATTCGGCCTCTAGGATAGCTTGTTAAAATCATGCCTTCCATTTTGTTTCTAAGGGCCGCACATTTTGGGATTGTACAGATATACCATGATTCTTTTTCTCAGTCCTTTTTACTGAAAAGCATGCTTGTTTTTTGAACTAGAATTTCTTGCTTGTAAGGAAAAGAATTTCTGGGCCAAAAGAATGCTCACATTGAAATGTTTTCTTTTTTTTTTTTTTTTTCACTTTCAGTAATAAATTTATTTGAAGTCCATTTACAAAGAGACCATTTTTAGAAGCATTGATTAAATATACCTATACTTTTCTAATATGACCATTTATCTGATTTCAAAAGTTCACTGTACTTTTGAAGCATCAAACAAATAATGGCAGAGCTGATTGATGGAGGCTAGCAATGGTAGAGGACATTCTTTTATCCTACAAAAAATATAATTTTATTTTCCTTTTTATATTGTCTTAACAAATGAGGGAGGTGAAAGAAGAATAACAAAAGGAAAACTTCAATTTAAGACATGGGTAAATAGTTCTACCAACCTCAGGAAACCCTAGAGTGTAATTATATCGTAGTACATAAC
>CM052809.1:108608125-108669282 GCA_028533885.1 Nasua narica
AGAATTTACATTTTAGCAAGATTCACCATGGGGGTGGGGGTGGGGGGGGGATGGGAGGAAGTGGGGGGGGTCAGGGTGTACTGGGGAGGCTGTTTTAGAGTTCTGCTGACATCTACTGGAGAAAGCAAATTTAGAGTTCCCTGAAATGAGTTTTAAAATCTAATCGCAATACCAGGTTCTCCTGGTCATCAGTCAAATTTGTAAAGAACCAGCTTTGTGAATCCTGAGAACACTGTCTAGGGGAATGACCATGCACTTCTTAAGAATAAAGAGAGGATACAAGAAACTTGCTAAACATATTCCTTTTACTAGGGAAAAAAAAAGAAAGAAAATTGCTGGTGACAGCGCCTGACCTCTGCAACTGTTGCCAAGATTTAGCTTTAGGCAATACAGGTTTTCTTGTCAGTTCCCTAGTGGGGGGAGGTTAAATCATGACCTCCACTCAATGGATTTTCAAACAGATATTATGAGGTTTTGGATACATGAAGAAAGGCTCATGTCAATACTTTGTAAAAAAACAAAGCAAAACAAAACCCTAGGCACTCAGCATCTGCTTCACCCTGAAGCGTTGTAGCGTGCCAGGAATCTACCTCTCCTTCTATGTCTTTTCCATTCCATTGGCTCTTCCATCGATCCCTTCCCAGTGCAGACACTGACTGAGCTTGGCAGCGGAAATAGAGGTGTTGTGTTAAAGGTTAATGGTCTATTTCAGGAAGAAATGTAACCCTCTGAAACCCTGGTTGAAACTTGGGTGGTATCTTCCTTTAGAATCAATATAACTAGTGTTCTAACTCAGTAACATTGTACTTTTAAGAAATGTACTCATTAGCCAAATATTACCCATTCATTCATTATAAAATTAGAAATTATGCTTAGAGGAACAGAAATATTCACTTATGACCTCAGCTAGGCTCAGTGGTTTCCAGTGTTGTTTGTTCATCATTATACAGAGATATTGTTGAGAATACAGATTTCTGGTCTCTAATCCAGAACTACTGAGTCTGTTTCCAAGCGTAAGGCTTGAGAATCGGTGTTTTACTTTTTTTTCTTAAAGATTTTTATTTATTTGAGAGAGAGAAAGAAAGAGCGAGCACAAGTGGGGGAGGGAGCAGGCCTTAACTTTTTAATACATACTGAGTCACAGCAAGTTTATAGATCTAGTTCTGCCAAATCTCTTGGGAATGTGTTTTCAGTTAAGTTCTGACAGAAACATTTTATCAGACAGATGGACCAAAGGCTGGCTAGCACCCTTTTTGAATGTTGAAAATTTTAATGAGAATAAAATCTAAATCTGAAGCTATCCCATCTCCTCATGAGTAAATAAACAACTTCCTCCTCCATTTTTATAGTGTTTTTTTTTTTAAAGATTTATTTTTTATTTATTTGAGACAGAGAGAGAGAGCATGAGAGGGGAGAGGTCAGAGGGAGAAGCAGGCTCCCTACAGAGCAGGGAGCCCGATGTGGGACTCGATTCCGGGACTCCAGGATCATGACCTGAGCCGAAGGCAGTTGCTTAATCAACTGAGCCACTCAGGCGCCCTATAGTGTTTATATTTTCAAAAAAATTTCATACCAAAAGCTGTACATAATTAGCTTATATAACGATGAGTTTAGAGTGAAGTATAATCATTTTAAAAAGTGATATGACTTGCACAGAACTTCTTCATTTAGAATTCTATTACATAAAGTAAGGCATACTCATAACTTATAAAAATATGTACAGAAAAGGGGGTGCCTGGGTGGCTCAGTTGTTAAGTGTCTGCCTTCAGCTCAGGTCATGATCCCAGGGTCCTGGGATGGAGTCCTGCTTTTGCCTCCCTGCTCGGCAGGGAGCCTGCTTCTCCCTCTCTTGCAAATCAAGCTAAGGGCCCTGGTAATCCAGAGTTATCTCCCAATATCCAACTACCTGGTAACCTAAAGATCATAAAACGTCTCAGAGAGAGGGCCTTGGACTCTGGGAGATGAGTTCATAGCCAAGTCCAAGCTGGAGGTTACTCCTTTACCAGCGGATTCTGCAGGGAAAATGCTTGATTAGCATTTCTAGATGGAAGTTTCCATTTGGGAGGTCAGAGCTGGCTAGGCCAGTCTGCCGCCCCTGTCTGTGCTCAGCCTGATCTTAACTTGATGGTAGATCACAAGCAAGCTTTACTTCAAGCTCTGAGGTAGAGAAATCTCGGTTATTCTGCTTCCCACTCTACTCTCCTCCCATTCCTGCCCCCAAATCCCCACACTCCTTTCCCTGACATACATACTACACACACACACACACACACACACACACACACACACTTTGTGCTTAGGAGTAGGAAAATGGACTTGAACATGCAGTTCACTGTGATTTGCACCAACTGACCCAAACACTGGGACTTCAGATACCCAAGTTTTCTTGAAAGTGGTAATGGAGCCTGAGAAGTTTAAGATTGTGCTTCAAGGTCAACTATACTTCAATAAAATTATACACACACACGCGCATATAAATTTAGAATATAAATTAGGCTAAAGTGATTATGTTGAATTTTACTATGCTTACGCAAACATGCCATTTCTTGGTATTCCAATGATATCCGTTTGATATTCATTCATTCATTCATTTATTTATTTATTCCGTTTGAATTTTTTAAATTCCATGCTGTGGTACAAGTGTCCCATATGTTCAAGTTAACTGTATTTTTGCAAGGAAAAATATGCCAAATGTATTTATATATGGAATTGAAAATATAAATTAGTCATAGGGACTCTAAAAAAAAAGGTATCTCCAAAACCCCCACAAAACTCTTATCTTCATTTGCCTACCCTAATGAGACAAATATTTACTAGACTCTCAAGGGTTTTTTTGAGTTTTTTGTTTTGTTTTGCTTTGTTTTGCTTTAGCTAAAATTATGTCAATTCATTTTAGTAATGCAGATAATTTGTGACCTAGCAAGAAATCTAAAACGTGAAAAATTCAAACATAAATCTCAGACTGGTTCCTTACATGTTAAAAGTATTTTTTACTTCACTAAAATATTCAGTGTTTAAACATCAGTGTTTTCTCATACATTCATCTTAACTTTTTATACATACACTGGTAAAGGAGTGACTTCCAGCGTGGACTTGGCTATGAACTCATCTCTCAGAGGTCAAGGCCTTCTCTCTGAGATGGTTTTATGATCTTAGATTCCAGACAGTTGGGTATTGGAAGGAAGATAATTCTGGATTACCAGGGCCCCCAGCTTGATTTGCACCAGCTGACCACATATAATGTGCTTTTTCATGTTTGACATCTAATGATTATAGATGTGGGTTATCCTGGATAAGAGCTAAGTATCTGGACAGTCTCTCTTCTTTCTCATTGAAGGCTAAACACTGAATTCATAATTTAAAAAAATTATTCATTTATTTTAGGGAAAGAGCATGACCAGGGGTGGGGCAGAGGGCAAGGGAGAGAGAGAGAACCTTCCATGCTCAGGGTGGAGCCCGGCACAGGGATTAATCCCAGGACCCAGAGATCGTGACCTGAGCTGGAACCCAGAGTCAGATGCCTCACTGACTGAGCCACCTGGGTGTCCTTGAATTCACAATTTTTATAATCAAGTAACATTATTTTTTTCTAAGTCTAACATTCAGATTTTTGAGTAGTTGGCTTTGGTCCTTAAAACAAAATTTGTGAGTTTTTTCCCCCTTCCATTCCTCCCTTAAGAAAACTTCCAGAAGAGAGTTCATTTTGCATTTTAGGTGGTAAATTTAGGATTATAATCATTCAAAACCAATGTGTGAATATGTATCTTGGTCAATAGAGCAGCAGCTGGAATTCCAGCATAAAATCTGTCAGTGGGGCCCAGACCCCACTGTTTCAGCAGCTTTTGTTTTATTTTGTTAACTCTCCGGCTGCTGACCAAGGGTCAGTTGCTAGAATCTGATATCGAATAAGTTTTCAGGATTATTTTCTTTCCTCTTGTCCCTCTCTCTCTCTCTTTTAATTTTGGAGTCATTGTATGAAGATCATTATACCCGGACTATCCCAGCAAGGATGCTGTCTCCCAAGGATTCTGTTTCCGCCCCAAGGACAACTCTGCTTTACTTTGCGTCACTTCCTGTGCTCCTCCTACTGATCCCGAGTCCCTGTTTCACAGGTCAAATGCTTGAGAGAGAACTTGATAAAACAGCCAAGAAGGATGTGAAGGTCTGAGCTCTCTGGTCTCTGATCTGGAACCCCAGGTGCTCTTGAGTTTAGCTACAGAATTACCAAAGACAAGAAGCTACTTGGCCTTTGCCTTCTCCTCGGAAAGATCCGCTTTTCCACGTTCCCTGGGCCCTCAAGTTTCTCCAGCATTCTGAGGTGCAAATGCCTGAACACAGCTTAATTAATGATGACCGCAAGCAGCACCGAGTACCTGTGTTGTTGGGGGGCACGCACTAGCGAAATGCTATCTCATTTCATCTTCACATAACCGATGCAGTTATTAATTTACTTTATGCGGGATGAGGTCATCTACGCAACTCTCATGGTAAAACTTTTTCCTAAAGCCTCTGTCCCATGCCTCTAGGCTGCTTTCTGAATGCCCAAATAAGAGTAAAAGCTACCATTTGTTGAAGGTCTGTTAAAGTCCCAGGCATTAAACCAATAAATAATAAAAGTAAATAAAATCCCAGGCACTGTAACAGCAGCCTGAGATAGGTCATCTAACTTGGCTTATTTCTTCCCACCCTATTAGCTAGCATTACCTCCTTTAGCAAAGCCCATTATTAAAGGGAAAAGAGAAGTTGACCAGCAATCACATGGGGCTGCATTTTCTAGAGTGCAGAGGAAGGTAGGCTTTGACTCTGCTGGGGGGAGGCCAATAGGAAACTTGGACCTTTAGTATGTTGCTCAGGAAGAGAGAAGAAAGGAAAAGATAGAGTTCTTCTCAAGTTAGTTCTTCTCAAGTTCTCTCGCATATGTTAAAATTCCACATAAAGACAGTGATGGGAAAACGGGAAAATCTTTGCAGCGTTCCCTAATTTGAGGCCATCCGTTGCCCACACCACAGAGGAAACCAAAACACAACTCAACAAACACAGCAGCCTGGTTGGGATGACTTATTTCATCTGGTTGCTTCTTCATAACGGCTAGCTGATACCTACCAGGTTGGGGCATGTGGGAGATAGGACAAGAGGTCACCGTGAAATAGGGTTCGGTCAACGTGTCTCCCCTTCCTTTAAGACAATCATGACTTCAAATATTCTATTAGAGGGCGCCATTGCACACTGAATATGACTTCTTTCTTTTTTTTTTTTTTAAGATTTTATTTATTTATTTGACAGAGAGAGATCACAATTAGGCAGAGAGGCAGGCAGAGAGAGAGGGGGAAGCAGGCTCCCCGCTGAGCAGAGAGCCCGATGTGGGGTTTGATCCCAGGACCCTGAGATCATAACCTGAGCCAAAGGCAGAGGCTTTAACCCACTAAGCCACCCAGGCGCCCTTGAGGTAATTAACCCCGAACAGAACCTCTAATTGACAGGTTTCTTGCTGGGGCAGTTTTCTGATTCCTCTGAAATCACATATTGGGTGGGCATCTATGCACCCCAGGAGCAGAGTGAGTACTGGTGGAAGGAAGAGGGGGGAGCCCATAAGCTCTCCAGGAGAGGAGAAGGTGACAAACCCAGGGATGCTGAGAGCCCAACCCCATTCAGTTATCTTCTAGATTATACATGAGGCAGGTGGCCCGGGCCCTAAGGGGTCTCAAAGTAATGGCTTGGTGGTCTCCTCACCAAGATTGCATTCCCTGGACTGACTCCTGGTTTTTGACCCAGGATAGACTAAGACCTGTGGCCATCCACTTCCTGTTTTTGGCTTGACCCTGGGCTCTGCTTCTCTTTGACCTCTGTGGCCCCAGGAAGAGGAAAGGTGACTCCCTAGAGGAAACAGAAGCTGGGCTGAGTCCAGAGACTTAAGTGAGGCTGAGCACTTCTCACGGAATGGAGAGTGGGCATCCTGAGGGTAGATTCTGGATCTTAAAGGTTTGAGAATCTGGAGGCAGAGGAAAGGACACGGGAGGAAAACGGCAATCTAGCAGACCAATGGGATCTGGTAAAAGAGGTTGCAGTGTTATGATTAGAGGGCCGGTGCCCCAGACCCAGTGGAGTGGGTGAAGAGGGTGGCATTTTTGCCCACACGCCTGTCTACGAGGGCGCCCTCAAGTCAGATGAGAGGTTTTTATTAACATTTTATACCAAGTTTCTAACTTTAGATATGTTGATCTTCCAATTCATGTAATACTTGAATTTTCTAAGTCGTTTTTGCTGTTTATTTATTTCTGGGCACCTTTTCACACGGGTAGGGAGAAAGGGCATGAACACATCACAGCCCCCTCCGCCCTCCAACACAGGCATATTTATTCTTGATAAACCACTGATACCAAACTCAAGTGGGCATAGACGACCTGCGTTTGGTCAGGTCTCCTCCTTTGTAAGCGTGGAAGAAAATACTTGCTCGTCTTTTTTATAGGATGTTGTGAGGATTAAATGGGTTCATAAATTTTTGTTCATTTTTTTTGCAACCGATATTTTTCAAAAGCTTATCTTGTACCCACCCTCCTCCACACTTTGGGGTTCTCAGTGAACAGATACACAAGGACCCTGATATCAGGGTACTGGCTGTGTATAGTGCATTTATAAAACATGTTTTAATTAATTACTTCAAAAATAATCTCTTTCTTTTAAAGACTTGATTTATTTATTTTAGAGTGAGAGAGAGAGAGAGAGAGAGCACAAGTGGGTGGGGCCAAGAGAAAAAGAGGGAGAAGGGGCAGAGGGAGAAGGGGAGAGAGAATCTCAAGCAGACTTCATGGAGCCCAATGTGGGGCTTGATCCTGGGACCCCGAGATCATGTCCTGAGCTGAAACCAATAGTCTGATGCTTAACTGACTGCACCACCAAGGGGCCCATCTAAAACATTTTTTTAAAGTGGGTAACTCTTTGTTGATGGGATGACTTTCTTGTAGTAATCTTACCTGGAAATCACTATGTAAAATAAGTAAAAAGGAAATAGCAGCAGAAGCTAAAGTTCTGCTTGCTTTTCCAGCCCCAGTTTCCTAGGGAAATTTGGGACTCCTGTTTGAGAGCTACCTCCGTAAATTTCTTCACACATGCAAGAGATACAGACTGGGAACACGATGACTCTCAAATTGGCAAATGCCTTGTGTAGATGCTGCCGGTGTCCCCCCAGCCCTGCTACGATGGCTGGAGCCCCAGCCTCGCTGCGGGAAGGGTCCGCCACTCACACAGCTCATAGGTGACTCTGATCCAGAACTTTGTCCTTGGCTTTGGGGAACCTACTTATCCCGAGAGGCTAAGGGACAGCTCCTTCCTTTGACTCAAGGTAGAGAAACTGGTACTCTTCCTGCTTCAGAGCACTCTGTGGGACCTGGCTGAGACTGCCTTCAGCTGAACCCTCACCTTTCCTGCCTTTCTCCCTGCCTGTCCTGCTTCCTTGCCTCCATTCCCCGTTCCCGTGAGAACATTCTCTTCACAAATCCCTTACACAGGAATTCCCATTGCGGGCTGTGCTGCTAGGTAACTGCACCTGATCCTTGTATCTGATTTGTTCCATATAATTAATATCTGGCACGAAGTTGTTGAAGCCCCAGGCTCACGGAACACCAAAGGAAAAGTGCAGAGGACGTCAGGGGACCAATGTCCAGGGTGCCACGTCAATGGAAAATCACCGTTAAATCGCAACATCAAGATTCCTCAGTACTGTTAACATTTTCTAAACTGGAAAGTGCCAGGCAAAGGTGAATGCCTACTCAGCTGGAGTGGCAGGACCAGGAATGGAGTAAGTGCCTCAGGGCACTGAAAGCTTGTCCCCATCTATCACTAAAGTCCAAGTCAGTCCACGGACAGATAGACCACTTTCAGAATGCCTGCTTATCCCACCTGATGGGGATGGGTGGTGACTAGGAGCCGGCATCATTTTGTCCCCCCAGCAAGGACAGGATAGGACTCTTGTGGGACTGAACAATACATGAGATGCAAAGCACTTGAAAAATTTACCATTTCTGTTAAAAAAAAAACTTTTCACTTGGATGCTTTTACAATTTTTTGGTCACCTTATATTTTGGTTCCGTGGGCGAGGCAGAAACTTATAAAAAATAATGATTTCCTCTTTCGCGAGTCATTTATTTTAAAATAATTTCAAGGAAGACTGCGTGTGAGTCGGCTTTTGTCTGAAATGAATGTTTTTCGTGTTGCGGCAGGAACTGTGGTGGTGTCCTGGGTCACTTGGGCAGCCCTGCAGGCTAGGGGACAGGACGTGCGGAGTAGGCAAGGGGGCTCTGCCACGCGGAGTTAGCTGAGGTAGCGAATCCCTCTTGATCTGGTCTTTCTGCGATATCTTGGGGAGAAAGTGTGAGTGTGTGATGTGTATGTGAGTGTGAGTGTATTTGTGAGAGTGTGTTTAAGCGTATGTAAGTGAGTGTGTATCAGTGTGAGTGTGCGCGAGTATATGGAAAGAGCTAGAACCACCAAAATCCAGGGGGCGCTGTGGAATCCTCCAGCCTCAAAAGGTTTCTCTAGTGGTGCAGAGGGTTGTTCCTTCAGACAAGAAGGAAGCATCCTGGGTGTGTGTGTGTCTGTGTGGGTCAGGGGAGGGGGTTTGGGGAGGAGGTGGCTGCAGAAGCTCACAAAGTAGAAAGCTGGGGTTCGAGATGAAGTCTGCTTTTCAAGTTCCATGCTCTTCTTGGGAAGACTTTGGCCTCTGAGACAGCTCTCATCCCTAAGTTGTTATTACTTGTGTATTTTCCTGAATTATATCACATCGAGGAAAATTCTATGCATTTATATAAATATTTATGTGCATCCTTATTGGTTAGGGCCTGATCATAAAACACACGAAAGGGAATGTGTGAAAAGGGCTGGGTGAACAGAGTTTAACGGGGAGTGTTCATAAAGGCAGGGGCATGGCAACAGGAAACCATCTTAGTGAGGACGGTGGTCCGAGGAGACGCTGCCCGATGGCCCCTGTAGACTTTGGCAGAGGAACACAGCTGCTGCCCGGTCCAAAGAGCCTCTGCTCTCTGCCTCTCCCTTCCCTCCATCTCCTGCCAATTCTCTCCAACCTGAACCTGAAGGTGAGGAACGTTGGTGATGCGGGCTGGAGCCGGGTGGAGGAGGGTGGGGAGAGGTGGACAGGAGATGAGGGGCAGGTGGGGAATGTCCATGACAGCACCGCGATGTGCCAGGCTCTGTGCCAGGTGCTGCGGGTACTCGGTAGGCGAGCTGCAGCCCCTTTCTGGAAGAATACAAGTCAGTAACTCTGGGAAAGTGTGATGAAGACTAAAGTCAGCTTAGAATCACGGTCTTTCATGGTCTGGATAGTGATTGTCTTAGGATACAGCCAATGACAGCTCAAAATCAATCTTGAAATTGGAATCCCTACACATTACGTGGCTTTTATGCAACAAGGGCCTTTGAGCAAAAACCTGATGTTGATACGCAACACGTTTGCCTCCTTCTCTGACACGACCCTGTCTGGGAAGCGTAGGCCCTGACCCTTAGCTATTTGGCAACCTTGTCAGTATAAGCCGTTTTGCTAATGGCATTAAAAAGGGTCTGCAGGGCACCTGGGTGGCTCGGTTGCTTGAGCGTCTGACTCTTGATTTGGGCTCAGGTCGTGATCTCAGGGTTGTGGGATGGACAACGGGTCTGGCTCTGCACTGGGCATAGAGCTTGCTTAAGATTCTCTCTCGTTCTCCCTCTGTCCTTCCCCCACCCCCACCCCCCACACCCCAGTGCGCGCGCTCTCTCTCTCTCAAAAATAAAAATAAGTAAGCAAAAGGTGTTTGCAGTAACACAATAGAAAGGAGGAGGGACCCATCCCTACTCCACTCCCCCACCATGTGCCCAGCCAGCTACAATGTCCTGTCATCTCACTGGGGGGACAATTGGCCACTCAAGACACATGATGAAACTACCAACAAGATAGTACATGATGTGTACATGACATTACCTACTTAGGAAACCTGTCACCGCTCAATGTGGCAACAAGGTAAACATCACGTGTGCGTGGGTGTGTGCGTGCACGCGTGTGTGTGCACGTGCGTGATTTTAAATACTGAAAACAGGCAAATTATGTGGATTGTATAGGTCCACTCTGGCCTTAGGTGACTCCCCTCTCATCCCAGCACTTCTCTGTTGCAAGGAGAGTAGAAGTGGAGGTGTGTGCGTGTGTCAGCCCAAGCTGGGGGTGGCAGGGCTCCCGTTGCCGCAGCACCGATGGCCCTTGTTCTGCAGTGGCTGAAGGTCTGGTCCGAAGGCAGCCCCCAGGACGCCGGAGGGGTGGCCGGTGGCTCTCTGACCCCCTTGGGAAAGTGCCTGCCAGAGAGGACGAGAAATCTCATCCTAAATGCTGTGGTTTGATCTCAAATTGAAATTCTACTTGGACTGTTAGGAAACATTCAAATAAATTTTTAATGGAGTAAAGATGTGAAAAGAATCGCTTTGGGCCAGAAAACATTTGTGGATCTTCATAAAGGCTGGCAAACGCGGATAAACCTCTGATTTATCTGATGACTTCATGATTCTGACTTGATTTTTCTAAGAATTTGAAATGAAATCATTTCACTGAGCTAGAAAGGAAGTGGTTAATAGACCCCCTCTCAGAATCAAGTCTTCAGGGGAAAGGGAAAGGAGGAGCCAACGCATAGATTGGCAATACTCCCCCGACCCCCGACCCCCGACCCCCGACCTGCGTCTGAGTCCCTGGCAAGGCGGAGAGGTTTGCGCAGACCCCGTGGGAGCCCTTGGCCAAGCAAAACCTGGCAGAGATGGCGTTTACAAGTTCCTTTCTGGAAAGTAAGTAATGCAAAAAGATCAGAAAGCTTTTTGGAACACAGTCTGATTTTGTCTTCAGAAGCTGCTGTGTTTTCATTCTCCGAAGACGCTTTTTAGAGGTGCACTGCCGGGGCATACCATGGAAAGTTCCTGTGGCGCGGATGTAGGGGAAAGGGGCCCCACGATTCGCAAACAACACATCGACATACACATTGTTGAACAAACAAGTAAGCCTACATGTGAGAACGAAGGGCAGCTGTCCCCGCCAGCTGCCGGGCTCCTTGGCGTGGGGCGAGCAGGCGCTCCTCCTCGTCACCAGGGACGGAGAAGAAGGAGGGGCGAGAAGAGTTCATAAGCAGGCTGTACTTGGTCTTCGGAGATTCCTTAGCCAGTAATCAGAGTCAGCAGGTTGCTGGTTTAAGGCTTCTGATGTTCTTTCAATGATTGTGTGACTGGTACATTTTTTTTTTTAATCAGAGGTTTAAAGTACCAATATCGTTAATGGAAAAACTGGATGGAAGAATGTGGTTTGGACTAAATGCCAAAAAAACACAGCTTCCTCCTCTTTCTCCCTTTGCATTGTGTTAACCCATTTAGCTACCAAGAGTTGAAAAAGAGCCAGGGGAAAGGTAGCTGGGGCTGCCAGAGAGGGAGGAGGGCAGGGAGCCCCTGCCTCTGGGCCCCAGCACGTGGTGGTGGGGAAGGACCACCGGGAAGGCGGAGCAGTAGTGCACCTGTGTCTTCCTGCCCATGGTTTTTCTTTTCTTTTCTTTTCTTTTCTTTCCTTTTTTTTTTTTTGGCTCAGTTGTCCTGCCGCTAGGATGGGGGAATGAACAATCTCCTCCTTTCCTCTTTGTCTGTTTGCATCTGTCACACACACCACTGTACAACCTTGGTGTGTCTTGGGCAAGTTACTCAATTTTCTGGTTCCCTATCTGTTAAAAGGAAATAACTGTAGTCCTTAAGCGTCCTGAGTGTTCCTTGAGATAATCCACTGAAAGCACTTAGAACTGTGTCTAGAACAGCAGGTTCCCTGCAAAGGCTGATGAAATCACTGCTTTTCCTGCTGATAACCTCTTCGGATTTCCCCCAGGGCCCTGGATCACCGACTTGGGGAGAGGGAGGCTGTGGGTATAAGCCGCTAACTGGGAAGTGGAGGAAAAGAATTTGTCAACAGAATCCTCTTCTTTCTGAAATTCCTGAAGATGGTGAGGTCAGTGGCAACGACTGGTTTTATTTTCTCATTAGAGAGAGAGAGAGAGGGAGAGCACAAGCAGTGGGAACAGCAGAGGCAGAGGGAGAATCAGGCTCCCCACTGAGCAGGGAGCCTGACATGGGGCTCGATCCCAGGATCTGGAGATCATGACCTGAGCTGAGGGCAGAAGCTTAACCGTCTGAATCACCCAGGCGCCGCCCTACGTGGAAATCTTATTATTAAAATAACCATGGGATTTCACAGCAATAATGATTTGTTTTGCCTTAAGATTTTCCTGTTAAAGTACAAATATAGGAGTGTAATATATTTTGTGATCATTAAGCATGATGACATTTGTCGAAGTCAGAAACACATGGCAATGCATAGATGTAACCATTCACTCGGTTACATATTGAACAAGTGCCTACTGTGTGCTTGGCAATGGGCTAGATGCCAGAGGTACTGGCAGTTTTTCTGATTGGTAGTTTGCGAAGGGCTTGTCTACTAGGATGGAGATGTTTTATTTTTACTTATTATTATTATTTTACATAATCTGTACACCTAATGTGGGGCTTGAACTCACGACCCTGAGATCAAGAGTCACATGCTCTACTGATGGAACCAACCAGGCTCCCCTAGGATGGAGATTTTTTTTAGATCTAAATGAGAAACTTCCACTTTGTGGCATGCCTCCTTCCTGGTTTTTATTCCTCAGTCACACCCAGGAAGGACAAGGAAAGAATGCCGAACTACGAGTCTCTGGACTTGCCCTTTGAGGCCATGTAAGTGGGGAAAAGTCCCTGGTTGAGAGGTCCTGGGCTGGGTGAGGGAAGGACAGGGAACAATATACACCCGAGAAGGGTGGGTAGGAGAGGACTGTTTACTCATTTATGGTAAGATAGGAGACAGGAGGACGTAAAGGGAGCTTGGGATTTCTTGGAGTTGGGACCTGTTAGAAGGTCTTGATGTCCAACAATGTTCATTCTGTATTCAAACAAACAAAAGCAGGGTGATTTCTCCCATGTATCGATACATGTTCTTTGGAATTCTTTCAGCTCTCTCAGTATGATGGAGGTTCTGAATAATGGGGGTGAATGAAGCAGAATTTTAAAATATTATGTGAGCAAATTCCGTATTTATAGAAAGATAGAAAATCACCTTGGTGTAGACATTTGTTTCACTTTTATTGAGTGGCCTCCTCGTAATTGTCCAAGATGAGAGCAGAATGTGCTGATATCCTAGGAGAGGGATCTGAACTCTTGATGTGATGAAGAGAGTCCCTTCCTTGGCTGGAACTTGCAGAGCTCTTGAGAAGGGAGACCAGTTGCGCAAAGAGATCGGGCCTTCTTACAAGAAAGGAATGGGACTGACCAACACTGGCTCCCTGTGAGGTAGGTGAGGGAAACCTGAACGAGACTCTGGTGGACTCCGTGGACCCCAAGGCAGATCTCGCCAGGAGGACAGAGGATTCTAGGCTCAATGCAGGGGTCTAAGGGTTTTGGGTCAGGGCTGGTTTCAACAGCATGTGTTGAAGGCAGGAACCCGTCTAGACGTCATACCCTGGCAGAGTTTCAAGCCTTAGCAGAACAAACTAGCTGGGCACCGGAGGGTGGACCTGTGCCCATGGAAGAGTCGGGATGGGAACTCTCGTTCAGAGCAGGGACAAGCAATCATCGGATGGAACAGGACCAAGAGGGCAGTGGTGCTAGTGGACTGGTGGAGTTCTAGTTCTCTCTCTCTCCTCATTTGCTTCTTGGAAGCTCCCTGTGCTCCTGCATGGGGGGGGGTGAACTGTGGGAGGGGGAGGAAGCAGTGCTTGACAGGACATTCTGCACATGAAGGGCATATGGGACATATGAAGTAAAATAAAATAAAGGAAATAAAATTAGAGAGGGAGGGAGTGAGGTAGAGAGAGAGAGAAAGAGACAAAGAACAAAGAAGGAAGGAAGGAAGAAGGAAGGAAAGAAGGAAAGAAAGAAAGAAAGAAGGAAAGAAAGAAAGAAAATTAGTTTTCACCATGTTTTTATCCAGAATAGTTTGCAGGAGGTTGAATGGGATGCACACACCGTAAAGGAGCACAGGACGGGCTGCCTTTACTTAAATTGATAGACAGTGTGTCTGCATGATCATGAACAGTCATGCTTTACAGCGGTTGTAAAGATAGATGATGGCTGGAGTGCCACTCCCCAGCTTCACCAACATGCTGGGCACATCACCCTTCCTTGCTGACGGTCAACAATTCCAAGAAGCCGGGGTGAAAGGGGCACTTGCTCGGCCCCAGGGTCTCAGGGTATGGTCTGCGGTGAGATGGGGGGTGCCTTTCACGCTTCACTTCATCCCTCCACACATCACAACATACGAGGCAATTATATCTGGATTTTTCCAGGAAATAAACAACTTTGATTTCCTTAAAGTCCTACCTCCAAGTAGAGTCCGGGATAGAGACTGCGTTCTTTTCTACTCTCCTCCTCAAAATAAAAATATAGATCTATTTTTCCGTGGCTCCTCCTCCCCAAGAAAGGTAATTATTCCGACTGTGTCTTTCCCCACCCCCAGCGAGTGGAATATCAGAGTATCGGGTGGCCAGCTTCCAGGGCCTCAGCCCAAATTCACCAGAATTCATCTTCTCAAGTACCAGGTACCACCCACGTCGTCTCAATACCTGACCTCCTACCCGGGAGAACATCCCTCTGCTGTTTATCTCAAGGGGACACTTACTACAAAATAATGTTTCCCAAAATGGTCTTCCGATTTCCCTCAGCTTCCTAGGTTCTCTGTTCATAACTGTCCGCCCCAATCGAAGCAGGAAGCAGAGTCCAGGAGCTGATATTCCCCAACAGTGAGCTTCAAGTCTTGTAAGAAAAATCAAAACATGTACAGATCTGATCTAATTATGTACAAACACATACATACTATGTGTTATAGGGTTTTATTCCTTTTTTTAAAAGAATTTATTTATTTATTCATGAGAGAGAGAGAGAGAGAGAGGCAGAGGGAGAAGCAGGCTCCCCGCTGAGCAGGGAGCCCGACATGAGACTTGATCCCAGGACCCTGGGATCATGACCTGAGCCCAAGGCAGACACTTAACCATCTGAGCCACCCAGGCGCCCCAAGATTTTTATCCTTTACACTGTGCTTTTGTACATGTACCTAATTTGATTCTCTAACTTCCTTGTAACATGCCTACTATTAGTGCCTAAGGATTCCACATTACCTTTAATTTTGTCATAAAATATAACACTTGTATATCCCAATGGACACTGCAGTTACCCGCCCTTCTTCTGGTAACCACTCCAGAATTCCTTTGTATTCCAAGCTCCTCATGGAGTTTTTAGAACAGGGTTGCTCACCTGGGAGCTATTTTGCCCCCACTCTGGGGATGATTGGCATTGTCTGGATTTATTTTCTTTTTTTCTTTTTAATTTTTTATTAACATATCATTTATTATTTACCCCAGGGTACATGTCTGTGAATCATCAGGCTTACACATTTCACAGCATTTGCCATAGCACATACCCCCCCCCCCCCAATGTCCATATCCCTACCCCCCACCTCCCAGCAACCCTTAGTTTGTTTCGTGAGTTTAGGAGTCTCTTATGGTTTGTCTCCTTCCCCATCCCATCTTGTTTCATTTCTCTTCCCCACCCCCCCATAACCCCCTGCCCTGCCTCTCAATTCTTCATATCAGAGCGATCATGTGATAATTGGATTTATTTTCAGTTGCTGCATTTGGGATAGAGGTGCTTCTGGCAACTTGCAGGTAGATCAGGAATGTTTCCAATGTGTTGGAAACACTCCTCTCTGTAGTTAATTTCATATCCTTTGTGGCGAATACAGATTCTCACCAACATAAGCTTGCACAAATTCCTACCCCAACACCTACAGATGTCTCAATATTTGCACCTCCTCACACTGTTTCCAGTGTGTGACGATGCACAGGACAGTCCCTCACATCGAAGAATGATCTGTCAAAAATGTCACAACGTACAGAGACATTAACCCCACGGCTGGGTCTAGCAGTGGGGTGTGTGGTTCAAGCTTCATGGAAAAATCACAGTCCCATCTCCTTGCAAGACTTATGGGTTCTGGGGGAACATAGGCCCATTAATGATCGATGAACCCGAAGAAAACATTTTTCTGAGGGCTTCTGGGAAAGAGAAGCTTCCACACTCTTTTGAGAAGGATTTTGAAATTGACTCTCGATGGTTCATTTCCAGCTAAGATGGAGTAACGGAGAGTTTTACCTTCCTTCTGGAAATGATTAACAAACAGGAAAAAAATATATATATATATGAAACAAGGGTTTTAAGATATTGGACATCAGGTTGTGCAGGACGGTCATTTCTGAGAAAGAAGAAAAGCTGAAATAGAATATCAGTGAGCTATGGAATGATGCCAAGTAACCTAATTACCTGTTATTGGATTAACTTGGGGGGGGCGAGGGCGATCAAAAAAATAAATAATCGCTGAATTTTTTCCAAATTTGATTAAAAAAAACCCCAGAAACTCAAGATCTGAGAATCTTAATAAGCCATGAACACAAGAAAAAAGAAAAGGGAGAGAACGTATCATTACAGTGAAAATAATTTATATCAGTAGTGGAAATCTATAAATTATTTTTCCTTAAAAGAGGTCTGGATGAAGTTTTGAAGAGCCTGTTTTAAATAAATTCCTTTTCTCCTCTAAGCCAGTACTGCAATGGGAATAGTTTGATTTCTGTTTCAGCAGAACTCAAAACTAGCTTGGATATTGAATAGGTCTCTGTTGTTTTGCTAATGTATTATTCCTCTTGGTCCCCTGTTCGGGCCAGACCAGTCTCGGGATTGTTGACAAGCAGGAGGAGGACACACCCAGCGTGTTGGCAAAGACGAGCAGCTTGTTTCTGGTTGTCCTCGAGAGCTGGGCGCGGCTCCCGCCACATCTCTCATGCTGACCAATAGAAAGCCTGACTGTGATCACACAGACACACTGTGTATCAGTTTATGACAATTGCCCAATTAGACCATGAACATGACACATGCAGACCGACAGAGACTTGGAGAGGACTTTGAAAGTCTAAGATTACTCTTCCAGGAGAATCTAGGTGATAATCACCAACTAGAGCATGGAGGTCACTGGGACCTGGTGGGACAGGCTGGGACTCTTGCCGGGAGGTTGGTGCACCTGCTCAAAGTTCATGGAAAAATCACAGTCCCAGCACTTACACGCAGCACTTACAGAAACAGGAAGGAAAATATCCTCTACTTCTGCTTCTGCAGGAGCGAAGGCCCCACCTAGACAAAACTGAGTTCGGCTAGCTTAGCCTCCTTATTCGGTGAAGGCTCAGTGATTACGGAGTATGTGATCAAGTCAAAACTGTCAATTAAAAGCACCAGAAGTTTACTCTTTAAAAAAATTTTTAATTGTAATTTTTAGACACATACCTATGGAGCTAACAAATATTAATATTTTGTCATATTTCCTGTAGATCCTTTTTAAAAAAAAGATTTTGTTTATTTATTTGAGAGAAAGTGCACACGAGAGCACAGGAGCGTGGGGCAGGGAAGGGCAGAGGGAGAAGCAGACTCCCCCCTGAGCGGGGAGCCTGGTGCAGGGCAGGGCTCCATCCCAGGACCCTCGGATCACGACCAGAGCTGAAGACAGATGCTTACCCAGCTGAGCCACCCAGGTGCCCCAAATCTTTTTGTCTGTAGAAATTAATCACACCTACAGTCATCACACCGGATCATAATTTTGAAGTTCTCTCACTTTGAAATTAGAGATTGTAATTTTATTCTATAATGGTTACTCTTATGTTAATAAAATCCTTTAAAGTGTCAAAACAATGACTTTAGAGTTCTTTAGAAGAACTCTGCTTACCATTTTTTTTAATATTTTAATTTTACCTCATTTAAATCCCCCTTTTCAGTCATCATTCTTATTTCAAAGAGCCAGTGAGTATTTACCTGAGTACTTTCCTGACTCTTTGATTCCTGCTCTTTCTGGTTTAGTTCCTTTTCCCAAAGTACATCCTTCAGGGGTCCCTTCAAAGACTATTTGAAAAAAGTATGCCACTCATTGTGTATGGCACACACTCTCAGACTTCCTTTATTCAATTTTCTTCCTCCTCTTGAATGATAATGTAGCTGACTTGTTTCCTCAGCACTCTATTTTGTGGGCTTAATTTTTTTTTTCTGTTGAGAGCCCACTTTAGTCTGACTGTTACTTTGTACATAATCTTTTTGTTTTGATGACTGTTAAGATCTGTCTCATTATCAACCCTGTTCTGCAATTTTACTCGGGTGTGTCTATGGGTGGATTCATTTTTACTTTTGTAATTTAGTGTTCATTGTGATTGTTCAATCTGAAAATGTAAGTCTTTTATTAATTCTGGAAAATTCCCATTGAATATTGCCCCCACCTCTGGGCCCAGCCATTTGATTCCTTCCTTTGTAGCTTGGATGCCTTGTCCAAACTCCTCTCTGTAGTTAATTTCATATCCTTTGTGGCGAATACAGATTCTCACCAACATAAGCTTGCACAAATTCCTACCCCAACACCTACAGATGTCTCAATATTTGCACCTCCTCTCGTTTCTTTACCTCTGTTTACATAGGTATTAGGACGTAGATTCTGGCATGAAACTCAGGTTCACATTTGTGTTCTATTTCTACCAGATGTTACTTAACAATTTCCAAACCTCAGTTTTAGGCTTGAACAGAGGGTTCAAGTGAATGGAGATAAAAAGAATATGTGCCTCTTAAGTTTGTTGTGAAGATAAAAAAAAGATAACATGCCCAGTGCCGGCAGAGTGAGCATTTAATAAAATGAAATAATGAAAATCATTCTCCTCATGTCTTCTGCTGAAGGCAAATTCCTGCACCTGTTTGCAGGATCCATATCCGCAATGTGCAGTAGTCTCTTCTTCTCTTGTATTTTCAACTTCTTTGACTCTCCTAGAACCTACCTCACAGAAAATACAAATATTCGGGTTTCTTTTCTTTCAAAATAGAAAGTTCTATTTCTGTCTATCCCAAGGTCTTCTTCCAGCTACCACCTTTTTAGTTTATCTTCCTTTCTCAGACAAAATCATCTTTTTATTTATTTTATTTATTTATTTGAGAGAGAAAGGAAGTGGGGGAGGGGCAGAGGGAGAGAGAATGAATCGCCAAGCTGACTCTCCTCTGAGTGTGGAGCCCAACTTGGGACTCAATTCCATGACCCTGAGATCATGACCTGAGCCAAAACCAAGTGTCAGTCAACCGACTGAGCCTCCCAGGCTCCCCCAAACTCTTCTTTTTAAAAAGGGCTTCTATTATATTCTACAAATTATCACTCTCAAATCACTTTTCAACCAATTTTTTAAAAATCTTTTTTTCACAAACTCAGCTGTGGGTTGTAAAATTCTGTGTCAAAAAAAATCTTAACTATTGCACATAGTTAACTCGTTTAATTATGATGGTGGATAAAAATAAATGGGCTAAGTGCTTTATTATCATTGTTAGTCAGTGGAGGAACTGCGAACCTTGAACCAAGTTTCTTTGAAACCAATTAGTTGGAGTCCCTAGATGAAACCAACTAGGATGCCTGCTGTACTTTTAGGATTCTAGTTACATCATCCAATGGCGTTTAGTGTTTAAGCCTATCAGGTTTTCAGATATGTGTCATCTATTGTGTCCTATAGTTGATTTGGTCTGAAGTCCCTTAATGGCTGGGTTTCTGGTTTGTTTGTTTTTAATCTGTAGTACCTAGTACAATGACTGGAACACGGTAAGTAGTTGAGTCTCTCTTGAATGAAAGAAGAAAATTTTTAATTAATTTATTTATTTTTACCATTCCTGCTCGTTAGTCCCTTTGTCAACTATTCCATTCATTTGAACACCGAGTCCGGTGATTGCTAATTGTCCCAAGAGGTGGCTAAGCCACTGTGAGGTGTACTGGCTGAGCCACTGAAGGAAACAGGTTATAACTCTCCTGGGTGTTAGGAGGGCAAAAGGTCTAGAACCCCTGAAAGTCGGATATTCCTATTTCAATATTTCACGCACACAAATCTTGTTGCTCCCTATAGATCGTAAGAACTTAGCAGGAATTCTTTCTTTGTCTTGGAGATTTTAGACTCCCAGAACATAAAAACTATAAGGGACCTAGTATTATCCAGTCCATTTTTCATATTTTACTGATGAGAAAACTGAGGCCTTAAGAGTTTCAGCAATATGCCTATGGTTGGATCCTTTGCCATCTAGCAAATTGTTAGGCACATAAAAATGTGCTCAATAGTCACTATATGCATGAAAGAATTAGAAATAAAAATCAGATGGATACCAATGTTGGCTTGCTTTCTGCTATGCCTCAGAGGCTCTATTCTAACAACTTTCAAGTCAGAGGATATGAAAATATGAATTGGTCTTGCCTAATCCTTGAGTTCTTGTAAGATTTACTGTATGATCTAAGTGCTTATTATTTTAAATATTTCTCAGCACATTATTGATGCTTTTCTGCATTTTATATGTTCTGACAGTATCTTAGTTTATATTGCTTTACCTCCCTTTATCACACTCAACCCTGGGACAGGGTTGGGATATTAATAGTGGTTAACTAAGTCCTTCTTCATTGATTACTGATAGATTAACTGAAGCCTATCTTCTGAGTAAAGTTGTTATGCAGGTAACATTTACCTTCCTTGAGTTGAATATTGTCCCTGACATAATCTTAAAAGTAATGAGTGAGTAAAGGTTAAATTCTCTTTTAAGTGTAATTCCGACAAATAACACATTGTCCTGACTTGTTCTTAGAGACTTGAAAATACAAAATTTGAGAGTACCTTCCTGTTCTTTAGGAACATGTGATCTTAGTCTGTAAACATTAGCACACTGGAGAATGAAGTCTTATTTACTTATTGCAGAATCACAGATCCACAGCCTTGTGAATGTTAATATTTTCTGGGAATGACAACTGACTTTGAAAAGATAAAAGTTGCAGAAAGAGTCAGAAATTACCCACAGCGGGACGCCTGGGTGGCTCAGTTGGTTAAGCTGCTGCCTTTGACTCAGGTCGTGATCTTGGGATCCAGTCCCACATCGGGCTCCTTGCTCAGCAGGGACCCTGCTTCTCCTCTGCCTCTGCCTGCCACTGCCTGCTTGTGCTCGCTCTCCCTCTCTCTCTCTGACAAATAGATAAATAAAATCTTAAAAAAAAAAAAAAAAAAGAAATTACCCACAGCATTGGACCTGAATTCTATTGCAGAGGAAAAAACGAGGATGAAGAGCCCTGGAGTGGCAATAAATTAAATCTCCTGTGAGTCAGTAGATTAGAGTTCTCATTCTTCTTTGGTTCAAGCCAACTGTGAGACCTTGGATAAGTCTCTAAATCTTGCTGGGCCTACAGCTTTTCAATTTAGAACCAGAGGATTGAATTTCATATGATATGTAATGTCTCTTCCAAGTCTAAGATTCTACTATTTCTTCAAATCAATAACTGATGATAGAAAGAATATATAATGGTGACAGAAAGTATTAGCACTGGAAAGATGGATTGAAGGATAGAGAGGATTAAACTAGTAAAGGATTTACTCCTTTGACCTAAAAGCCTGAATTTCACAGCATATGAACTGAATATTTATGTGATTATTTCCTTGTTTAAAAAGATTATGAGGGGTGCCTGGCTGGCTCAGTCAGTAGAGTATGTGACTCTTGATCTTGGGGTCATGAGTTCAAGCCCCATGTTAGGCATACAGCATACTTAAAAAAAATATTTTGAAGTCCATAGACACGTCCAGCTATTAACTGGGTGAAACTAAGATATAAGTAGACATAGATAGAAGTTTGTAGAATTAGAAACTCTTCTGCAGTTCTCAATCAGTGGTTTTAATTCTGGGCCTATGAAGACCAAGTCTTCATGGTCTCTATGCCCAAAACTTTTAAATCATGTCTGCAAAGGTTATCACCAAATTCAGCCAAAAGTCCAACTAATGTGGAAGACAGCATGTTGCCAAGAATGACAGCCATGGCTTTCTGAAGCCTAGTAAGGGTGATGAACTCACACACCTTTCCCCCCCTTCTTTGAAGTTGTTGGTGATTGCTCTCTCTGCCTATGACTGAGGTGGTCCTAGGTCAACATCAGGCAACGAATGGGCTTAATATCTTTTAACTAAAAGAGCTAACAAGACTTAACTCTGGCTGAGCGATTGAGATTTATAGAGAGGGTGAACCATAAGGAGAGAGGATCAACTTATAAAGTGACTCTAAGGGACACAAAAAATGCATGGAAAACCAGGAGAAGTTGGGGCGCTAGGTTTCAGGGAGAGAAGAGCAACAACGTTTGGGAAGCAGAAGAACCAACAGAGTTCGAATAGCTGAGTTATCTTGTTCAGCCCTCTGCACTGGACTTCGTTCTCTTCACAGAGTGTCGCCATCGCTGTGACTCAGCCAGGCCCTTATCTTTGTTTTTCTTTGGGTCTGGTTATTTCTCCCCTCAAACTCAATAGACTGAGGCTATTCTTGTTTCCCAAGTCATTCCTGAGACAGAATTTATCAGTCCAGCTAATCATGATCACTTCTGTTTGGGGCTGTGCACAGAAAGAAGTTAACACAGCAGGCCCGAGACTGTCTCTAGAAGGGCCGGCTTACAGGATTGGCCTTTGGCTGGTGTCTGGGTGTTCCCACCATTCTCATAACTGATAAGAGTGGGTCTCTTTGCTTAGACTGTTTACATAAACAATGTGGTTTATGCTGAATATCTGCTTTTCTTCTGGGAGTCTGGAATTTGAAATGTGATAGGCAGAGTGCAGATGTGACCAGCCCCCAGTAAAAATGTTGAATACTGAGTCTCTAATGAGCTTTTCTGGGCAGAAACACCATACCATGTTACTGCATTTTTTAGTGCTGGAGAGAGTAGCATGTGTGTCCTCTCACAGAAGGAGAACACATAGGAGGCCTGTGCATGGATTTCTCCAGGTTCTGCCTGTGTTTTTTTCCTTTGTGATCTGATGGTGATGCTTACTGTTATTGTAATAAATCTTAGCCGTGAGTACACCTATGTGCTGGATCTCATGAGTTCTCCTAGCAAATCTCTACCGTGGGGATGGTCTTAGAGATCCTAACCCATGCCACCTCAAAAGACCCAGACTAGCTTAGGTATTGGCTGTCCTTGGGCCAGGTGTTATATATTGGTCCACCTGATTACATATGGGGGAGGAGGTGTGGGATTGTACTTAGCCTGGCCACTCTAGCCTATGGAATAGTCTAGAACAGTGGTTCTCAACCCAGTGTGCAAAACAGAATCTTCTGTGATGACTTTAGAAATTAGACCCCATCCAAAATTAATTAGATTCTTGGAATTAGAATCTGTGGGAGTTGGGGCTTGGTGACATGTTTTCAAAGCTCTCCAGTGATTCTAATGTGTAGCCAGAATTGGGGTTGATGGCCTGGAGCACAAGGCTTTAGGTGGCAGTTTCCTTTAGAAGGAGACTGTAACCTTGGGAGGCTTCGTGATCCCTTTGGCCAGGCCAATGTACATTTTTTTCCATGAAGAAACGAACTCGTGTCTTCAGGCATTCTAAAAAAAAAAAAAATTACTGAAATTGCTTAGTTGAACTTGTGAGGAATACTCTAGGAATTTTTCCTAAAATTGTTCATTTTAGGGGTTCTGCCGGGGCCATCATCATAGCATGAAGTTTATGTTGACAGCTTTCTATGCTTCCAAACTGTGGTAGGAAAACAAGCAGGAAAAAAAATGCATTAAAATGTATGTGACCAGCTGCAGCAATATTTTGCCATTGGCCCACATTCTTGAACATACTGTTCCACAAAATCTCTCTCTTATGAAATAAACAGTCACATCTGTTTCTTGGGGTTATTTAAAGATCCATGTTAAATTGTTTATCCTTAGAGAGATTCTTTCTTCGTCTTTAAAAAAGCTGGTTGGCAGAAAATCGCTACTGGGCCAGCCTATGGTATCATGGTGATCCTTTCCTTTCAGTGCAAGGGGTGCATAGCAGTTGACCTTTGGGTAAGGGGGCCAGGGAGAGGGTTCCTTGGCCAGGCGTCCTGTTGCTGACTTCCTCACAGCCTCCAGTTCTTAAGTCGGCTGGTAGCTGCTGTATGAGAGAGCTCCGAAATGCAGGACACTGCCTTCATTTGGCAGATCAACCCTGATGCAATGTCTTGTTCACAGTGGACACCTGACCAATATTTGTTGATCTGACTTGACGGGATGGAGTTACTGGAAGAAAGAACTGCTGCTGACGGGTGGGCACCCACGGCGCCCTCTGTCTTGTGTTTTCTATAGAGCCCAAGTTCACTCCACAAAGTGGCACTTGGATAAAAGCAGTTGTTGTCTATATGGACGCCATCTTGGTCTGCATGTCATTGGAAGATATCCTGAAGCCCAGGACGAAGGTAGACTTCTCCTCATGATAGCTGCAGGGTATTTGTAAGAGACCTTGAGTACCAATCACACCACCCTCCGGGCCAGCACAGCTTAGGCCAGTCCTTGCACAGTTGAAGGTCAACAGGACTTAACTTCCAACCTCCCCTCTGGAATTGGTGTCTTTCTTACCCTCACATGCTGCATGTTCTCTCCAGCTGTTGCCCTTCCCCTATTAGACCTGCTTTAGGTAAGAACTTGAAACTCATTTATCCTAAGAACTTCAGGTTTAAATAGTCTGATGCATTTTTGCAATTTAGGAAATCTCAGTGGACAGAACTTCCAGTGAAGGAGGTTGCTTTTTTGGAGGTCATGCCGGCATGAGGGCTCTGAGGGGATAGCTTCCTGGCACCCTTAGCAGCCCTACCGGAGTTTCCTCCACCCTGTGGCAGCCTAGCTCTGGGTCAGACGTGTGGGCTTGGGGCATAGCTGACCCTCGGAACCACTGCTAAAAGCCCCAGAGGAGCAAACGTCCCCTCGGCTATTGCCATTTTGTGGGCTCCAAAGCATTTCCTTTCACAACTCCATTTTGTTTCCTCTTCCCATGAGTTAACTAAGGCGTCTGGCAGCAAAATGCAGAGTCAGCAGGAACAGTGCTGTTTACTCTGCTGCCTGGTGATGTCTCACAGTTGAACGTGTTCTCAACCCGCACTGTGCTCTTGGAAGTTCTCCCAAACACCACGAGCCTGCTAAAAGACCAGTAGTCTTAGAATGGCCTGGAACTCTCTATCAAGAGGCCTGAAGAAAGGCTGTTCAAACAAAAACACCGTGAGACCTGAAAAAAACATTCTTATGTGTGGGGCACTTATATATCCAGAAATGAAACTTAATAGCTAGTAACAAAACTATACCACACATGAAAACGGCCGGATTGCAAAAATAGCGTGTGCAGCATAAGCCCATTTTGGCAAAATACAGGCTGGCTATGTAAAAATATACGGTGTATTTTTTTTTGTTTGTTTGCCTACTGCGTACCAGGCACTTAGGTGTTTCATACACAGAACTTTATTATATATAACTGATGAAAACCCGGGGAGGCCATTCTTATTATTCCCATTTTACAGGGGATCTCATGGAGGTTCTGACTTGGTCAGGCTTGACTAAAGTCACCATGATAATATGTAGGAAAAGTCCATAATCCACTAAAACATTGTGGACCGTTACCGTGGAGAGCTGCTAAGACAGATTGTTGGTGCTACATTATAATATAAGTTGGTTGAGGATAATGAGTGATTTCTCTCTTCTTTGTTTTGCTTATGTCTATTTTCTAATTTCTCTCCAATGTACATCTTTTGTTAATGGTAAGTTATTCCTTAAGTAAGAAGCTTTTATACCAAATAGAGGCTTCCCCCACTATCCGAAAGTAGGACGTTTCTGTAAAACTTTCCATAGCCAAAATATCATAAGGCAAAGAGGCAATTACCATTAATTTATATGGAAATGTTTTTGAGCATTCCCAGACCCCCAAAATAACCTCTTCTAGATTTTTCTCATACCTCATAACACATCTTATGAACAGATGCATAAAATTAAGTAAGATAAAACAGAGAGATGCTGACAGACACAGTTTGAAGCTCTGAAGGCGCGACGCTGAGATGCCGAGTGAAGTTCGCGGGGAAGGACCTCAGTGGCTCCATTGTCGCGGCTCGGACGGTGTTGCCTCTACAAGGCTCACTGCAAAACCGATGCTGTCTGCTGTTGTCAGTTTGCCTTTTTCCATAAAAGCAAAACTCCTTTTTGGATTTCTTTTGGTTAGTGAAAATCAGCACTAATGCAAGTCTCTTGTACAAGCGAAGAGGTGTAAGGCAAACCTTCGACAAGGGGGGGATACCTGTCCCAAACTGTTTATAGATGAGTTAAAATACATTTACTATGAAAGGATGATTTTTAAAGTTTTAAGCCACTTCTTCTTATTCTGTTTGTAGAACTACAAAGACTTCAGTATGAGTCTGCTAAGGCTTCCATCACAAAGGACCACAGGCTGGGCGGCCAACTCTGCCAATACCTTGTTCTTGGACTTTGAGCTTCCGAACGGTAGGAAAAGAGATTCCCATTGTTTAAGCCACCCCGTCTGGATGCTGAGGCTGCAGAAGGGAATAAGATGGCCATGATCTCTGACTTTAGTGCTAGAGGCAGATAATAAACAAATAGAGAAGTAAAGGAGCACCTAGAAAATCCAATGACGGTGTGAGCTGTGCCATGCCTTAAAGTAAAATGAAGCGAGAGTCAGCTTGAAGGCTGGATTCTCATGCAGGGTGGGGGAAAGAACAGGGACTTTGGAAACACCTCTCTCATTTTCTAGCTCTGCGACCTTAGGCACGTCTTGATAGTAAAGAAAGCCACATAAGATAAAATTTACCATCTTAACCGTTTTTAAGTGTACAATTCAATAGTGTTAAGTATATCCACGTTGTTGTGACCTTCAACATATTTTTTGGCAGGAGTTTGCAGGATGGGAAGACTGCCTGGGCCCGAGGAAGACCGATCTCTTCAAAGTCCGGTGAGAACTGGGTCTGAGGCGGGGTAGCCTGATGGCTCGGACTGAGGTCAACGCCTCCACTCCTGGGGACCCAGATCTCAGAGCTCATGAAACATTTCCGCTGGACGCACTGCTGTGATGTCCATCATGTTGCAAAGTGTGGCTGCTTGATTGTTTCATTTGAATAAATGAAAGAAGGAAGGAAAAAAAAGGAATACAGCCAGTTTTGTTGCTAAGCAGCTTTTAACATCGTATGTAGACCCAGGTTTTGTGGTGTTTAGTATTGGACGAAATGACATTTCTTGCACAACTATAAAATGACTAGTGTGCATTCTCCAAGGGCTCAGGAATGTTGGAAAGATTGATTGCAAGCCTGCTTCCTGGAGCTTTCTTCAGGAAAAAAGAAGAAGATAAAGAAACATATTGTTTCTCCTCCCTAGAGGCCTCTAGCTGCTAGGCATGAATTTTTTTTCTCATATTTTCCAGAATACCTTGCCCTTGGACTAAGATCAAGAAAAGAAACCTCCAAGCTTCTCCTAGAGCAAACGCAAATAAGATTTTGAGTGAAGTCTTCAGCTCTGAGGAACGCTGTGTTTACTTTCACCAAAATGCATGCTTCCCTGGCCCTAGGCCTGGGGGGGTTGTAGCCAGGCACCGCCAGTGGAAACTGGGAAGATGGGAGCCCCTGGAAATCTCCCAGAAAGCCAGTCATGGAGCTCCTTCCCCGCCCCCCCCCCCCAGGCCCTTAGGCCAGACTCACAAATGCCTCAAGTGAAATATCCTTTCCCAACAAAAACACAGAACCTTCTGAAGATTCTTGATCCTTCTTTATCAGTCCCTTCTACTTTTCATAGGGACTCTAAATTGTATGACTTTAGGGGAAAAAATGGGCTCCCTTTTCTCAGGACAGCAAACTACATGTAGTATGCATTTGTGGCCACCAAGATGGCAAGGCACGACTTTTGAGTCTCACTTGAAAGCAAGGAGGGTAAATATGAGTCCAACAACAACCTTAGAACAATTCTTTAAATTGAGTTTGGCCCTTCCTCCAGCCCCAAACTGTTGTGGCCAAGTGTTGTAAATGACCCCTCCAAGCTCCCTTTTGAGCTCCTGGGCACCCTCAAGAAGGGGCTGATGGCTGACAAGGCAGCAATTGGCCTTTGGAGTAGCTTTTCTGGACTGTCTAGGCTATACCTGCCGCTCTAGCTGCCTTCCAATCCATTCCTCGCTGTGCATTAAAAGGATCTTTGAAAATCTGAATCTGCTATGTTACTCACAGACTCCCACAAGGTCTACACAGTCTGGCCTTCTCTGGCCCGGGGGCAGAGTTCCTGTTTCATGGCTGCCTCCTGCTCCGGCTACGCAGGCTTTATTCAGCTCCTTCTGTCTGCCGTTCTCTCTCTCTCTTTGCTTGTGTTCTGCTAGCTTCCTCCAACCTCACATCTGATTAACTCTTACATCTCATTCGGTTGCAGCTCAATTGTTACCTCATCAGGGAAGCCTTCCCCAACTCTGTGAACCAGCTACTGTCCCTGTTTTCTACTCTATGTTACATAGCACTCATTGACCTTTGTTCTGCCATTAGACTGTAAGTGCCATTAAGAGTAGGAATGGGTTTTCTTCTAGTTTTTCTTTTTAATATATATCCAGTGCTTAGACCAATATCAGCATTCATATACTCAATAATTATTTGTTGATTTAGTTAAAAAAAAAAACAACACATCTTGGGGACAGTGACCAAAATACTACAAACACCATGTCTTCCCTTCCTGGGATTTCTTGGGATTTTTGCCATACTTTTTATTTTTATACCATTCTTACATAACAGGGTATAATTCTGATTCCCAGTTCCATTGTGTCTTTTCCCTGTACCATCAAGCAATTCCCTGACATCTGCTGAGTGTCCTGCAATTTCACTCAATTCTGACACTATCTACATGGAGATGGCATCAGACCCGGCAGGTGAAGGGCTCAGTCCCATGAGACGCCCCTCCCCCATTCAGATGCCAATCACAAGTCCAGGTTGTCACCTGTGTGTCTCACCAACCAGCTCTAGGGTGGAGGTTCCAACGACCCCTCACTTGGGTTTGATTAATTTCCTAGATTGGTTCACGGAACTCAGAGAAACATTTTATTACTGGGTTGCTCATTTTTTTTTTAAATATTTTATTTATTTATTTGTCAGAGAGAGAGAGAGCACAAGCAGGCAGAGCGGCAGGCAGAGGCAGAGGGAGAAGCAGGCTCCCTGCCGAGCAAGGAGCCCAATGTGGGACTCGATCCCAGGACCCTGAGATCACGACCCAAGCCGAAGGCAGCCGCCCAACCAACTGAGCCACCCAGGCGTCCCTGGATTGCTCATTTTTAATGAAAGGTTATAACAAGAGATTCATAGGGCAAGGGAAGCAGGTGGGACCTGCCACCCTCAGGGCCACACAGGCCATCCGGGCAAGTGAAGGAGAGGACAGGGCATGAAGAGTTCACTGGACAGAGCGATTTCTCCTTCATTCTTAGATCTGGTTATGGTCCGATTCCTGGGGTGAGGGTAGCTTGTTGGAATATTGTATCACTTGATGAGTAAGAAAATATGCATTTATAGCTGATGCTACTGCTAAAATCTGTGCTGAATCAGTAGCCTTTCAAAACTTGCCATTCATAGAGTATTGGTTCTCTAGTAGCCAAAAGCTAAAGAAAAAGAACGTTTATTACCTAGACAATTTCATAAAAACCTCTTGGCTGTATAATTCCTCAAGAGAATTCCTTAGTTTTAAAGAATCTGGCCATGAAGTACAAGAAAACAACCTTTCAGATGCCTCAGCCTCCTAAGGTTCTTGAGCAGACAACTGATTATTCCCTGATTAGCACCTGCACAAGTGGAACTGGGCTCAGTATGGGGGGTTGGGGTGGGGAGGCCTGAGAGCATCACACATTCCCCCTACAGCATATCGTCCCCCTGCAGAAAAGCGAGGAAATACAAGCCCAATAACAATACCAAATGACATCAGTGGAAGAGACCTAAGGCTCAGTGAGTGCAGAATGTGACCTTGAGGGTCCGTTGGGGAGGGAGCTCTCCCAGCAGGCTGGAGGGCTGTGGGGCTGTCAGGACTTGGGGAGGGGTTTGAAATACAGACGCTTTGTGAGTAAACCGGGCATTGTGCTAGGTGCCCACGTGCATTGTCCTAGTCAGTCCTCACAGCAGCTGTATGAGGCTGTCAGGTAACAAGAAGCCGACCACAGCGACATAAGGACGCAGAGGCTAATTTGTCCTAATCTGTAAGGAGCCCAGGGCCAGGCAGTCTGGGGCTGAGCAGGTGCTTGAGAAGGCATCAGGCTTGCAGCTCTTTCTAGCTTCCTATTCCACCGGCTCAGGTGTGGTTTCTAGCCTCTCGGTGTAAAGTGACTGAGCCAATTCGGGCATTCCCCTGGCATCCCAACAGAAAGATGAAGAAACCACAAGTGTTCACAAATGGAGAGAAAAACTTCCTTAGGGGCCCCCAGCAGCCCTCAGACTCCATCCCATTGGTTAGAACTGTGCAGTACAGACCTCCCGGCAGCAGGATTGGCTGAGAAATGGAGGCTTTTTGGTTTTTATTGTTTAGCCTGAGCACAGAGCTGCCTGAAGACTTCAGAGCTGTGCCCCGAGGGAGAGGAAGGAGCCTTGGGCCCGGCAGCCAGCCGCGCCCCCGCCCCCTCCGAGAGGACTGCTGCTCTCCTTCCGCACAGGAGAAAGCAGGAAGCGTCAGTAACTTGCCCTGGGTCGTGTAGTTAATAAGTAGAAAAGCTGGACAAGCACAGAAGCAATCTGAGTGCAGAAGCTGAACTTATAACCACCCCTCTCCCGGTAGGATCTGAAGGGGAGAGGGGAGAGTGAGGGAAGGGCCCTTGGGGATAGGGGACGGTGCTGACAAAGGTGCAGAGGGGGACTGTCAGCCTCAAGGGAGGCCCTCGGGCTGGAAGAGGGGAGCCACTCTGAGGCGTGGTGGGAGAGAAGGTGGGAACAGTGGTCCGGGCTCCTTTCCTCTGCCTGGTTAAGCTTTCAAGGTCATGAGAATGGCCAGTCCCAAGATTGAAATAATATTGTGTGTGGTGCATAAACAAGGAAACTTGGAACACTGAAAATATAAAATAAATAAAAAAATAATAAATAAAATAAAAAATAAATAAAAAAAAAAATACTAACATAAATAGGCAAGTGCTGGCCGGACGTGAAAACCTTGTCCTGAAGGCAAAAGCCAACTCTGCAAGTATGACCAGGGTCAGCACATCAGGAGACGCCAAACGTAAGCGGGACAGAAGCCGCAGTCTGTGGCAAACCCAAGGCTGAGGTTGGAAGACGAAAGCCACAGCCAAGGCCAGATATTTCCAAAGGCCTTAAGGGAAGAGGAGCTGGAGGCCAGGGTCTGGGCCTGCTGGTTTGGGGTCAGAGGGTCGAAGAACTGGAACCCTGGAATGTGGCCTACCTCGGGCCCGGTTGGCTTTATAGCACTATCTGTACATCCCTGCACCTTTGGAACGTTGCTGGCACCCTACCTAGCACTAGCTTCCGGCTTCCGGACTTAACCACCTAACCTTTGAGGGGATGTGATGAGCCCAGACTGTCATGACACCAAGGCAGCACAGAGAGATGTTTTCCATTGGAACGGATTACTCTCAAATATTAGCTTTACCTTCGCTCTCTCACAGGGTACCAGGAGTGGGGACAAGAGGAAAAGGTAGAATTGGTAAGGAGGGAGCCATGCACAACGACCAACCTCAGCGGGTTTAGAGCATCTGCTTTCTGCAGCTCCTGAGGCTGGTGCTTGTTTGCCCCACGAGACTTGGGGAGCACGTCAGGAGACGCGACTTAGGGCACGGGAGACTCGGCAGCCGGCACACGACCTCCGACCTCCGAGTGGTGACTTCCCACACCGGATGTGTTTGTGTAGCGCCTAGGAGAGAGGTTTCCTCTCTCCTAGTTTGAAGACTTCCAGTGCACACCTTCTACAATCGTGCAGCAAGCTCGTGTGAAAGCATCTGGACCGCGGGCTCGGAGGAGTGACCTGAGAGCGTGGATTCTGAGTCGGTTGCCAGGCAAACAGTAAGAGGGGCTTTGCAGAACTTTCTTCCTCCTCCCGTGAATTCTTTCTTCAGCTGGAAAAGCTTAGCAGTTAAGGTAGTTTGGGCGAGTTATGACGACACTTCTCCAGCAACAGGGAAAATGTCATGCATTTTTTTCAATATACCAAGTCTCAGCATACATGTGCCTCTAAATAAAACCAAACACGCACAGATGACTCTCGAACAATGTGGGGTTTAGGGGCACCAACCCCTGAGCAACTGAAAGTCTGTGTATTACTTATGACTCCCCTTAAAAATGCAACTCCTAATAGCCTCTTGTTGACCAAAAGCCTTGCCAATAATTTAACTGATCAACACATATGTCGTCTGGTGTATGTATTATATACTGTATTCCTACAGTAAAGTAAGCTAGAGAAAAGAAAATGCTAAGTTCATAAGGAAGAGAAAATATTTTTGATAAATACAATACAGTACTGTGAATGTATCTGCAAATAAGTGGACCCATGAAGTTCATACCCGTGTTGTTCAAGGGTTGACTACACACACACACACACACGCACACGCACACGCACACTTACAGGGGGAGTAAATTCACGTTTATTGTAGCAGTCGAACCCTTAAGCTCTAGAACTGATGAGTTTGATCTCAGCTCCTCTACTTTCTAGATCCAAATCTGGGGGAGGCTACTCAACACCCCGTTGCCTCAGTTTCTCATCTATAAAGCTTGGGTCCCGGGCTGCTGTGATGATTAAAGGGGCTGTGGTTTGGAAAAGACTTAGGGTCGTGGCTGGCACATTATAAATGACAACCATTTTTATTGTAGACTTGTTAGAAAAAAACAACTGAGCGCAAAGTACTAAAAATCACCCTGTATTGAAGGAGAAGCACTGTTAAATCTGTATATATCTTCCCACTCTTTTCCACGTGCGTGTCTTCTGTTTATAGTCACTCTGGAGTCACACTCAGGGCAGGTGTGTGTGGTCGTGTTCATATGCACATGTGCTCATGCACACACACACACTTCTGTGTTTCTTTTAAAGGTTAGAATATGGGGCGCCTGGGTGGCTCAGTGGGTTAAAGCGTCTGCCTTCAGCTCAGGTCATGATTTCAGGGTCCTGGGATGGAGCCCCGCATCGGGCTCTCTGCTCAGCGGGGAGCCTGCTCCCCCGCCTCTCTGCCTGCCTCTCTGCTACTTGTGATCTCTCTCTCTGTGTCAAATAAATAAATAAAATCTTAAAAAAAAATAAAGCTTAGAATATGTGCATTAATGATTAGATAATCATGCCCAAATATGTATTCAGGATTAAGCTATTCACCAAAACTTGCTTTAATAATTATCCTGGAGTTATTTTTTTTAAATGCCATTTTCCCATTAATTCTGTAATCAGGGAAAGTATATATTCTGCTATCGGTTGCTTTGTTTGAATATTTATATTTTTGAGTGACAGAACCATGGAAAAATCTTAGGATGGAAACAGATACCTTTTACACAGCCTGTGTGTCATTTCAAAAGGGAAATCCAGTATATCACTTGTTCTATTTGTAAATTGCTGATGAATTGCCAGTAGTGTTTCAAATAGCTAACACGTCCCTTTACCCACCTGATCTGCTCCCACCTTCCACTCCTTCCTTCCCAGTGTAGAGAAGTCATTTTATTTAAATGGGTCACTTATTAAATGTTCACTTATTTGTCATCGAGGGGGATGAACTGGCCAGGGTGATGTGCCCCTTTTCCGATAGTGTGTGATTCTGAATTCTGGGGGTAAAAAACCATAGATACACAAGATGGAAAACTGGAACAGAGGGTGATAAAGTTCCAGTTTCCAGAGAGAACTGTGGAGTGGTGTATCTCCTGTTTACTCTCTATCCTGCAGAAGAAACTTTCATTCTCTACCCAATTTCTTCCCCTCTTCACATGAGGATTCCAGGGACCATGCATCTCTTCAGTGACCAGCATCACCCAGTAAGTTCGTGATAAGTAATGTGTGATGATGACAATGTGACTATTTGTATTCTCTGAGGTTCTAAGCTCTAAGTTTCATTACCAGACCCTCCTGGGCCTCATTTCCTTAGGCCCGTGAGCTTGTCTCAGGGCTGACTTACTGTGCTGACAGTAGCCTTCGTCTTCACTAACCATTCGCTATATCCCAGGGCTTCCTGCAGTCAAGGACAGGTTTACTGGGAGGACTTAAGGTACAGAGGAAGTATTTTTGTGCCTCTTCCCCCCCCCCAAATATATTTATTTTATTTTTTCAGTGTTACAAGATTAATTGTTCATGCACCACACCCAGTGCTCCATGCAATATGTGCCCTCTCAATACCCACCACCAGGCTCGCCCAACCCCCCACCTCCTCCCCTCCAAAACCCTCAGTTTGTTGCTCAGATGTACCTCTTAAACTAAAACCATATAGATGATTATTTCTCTGCCTAAAAAGATAGCTGGTTCCACAAACTGCTGTTTTCATTATTTCTTTTTAGAATGTTTTAGAGGGGTGCCTGGGTAGCTCGGTGGATTGGGGCCTCTGCCTTTGACTCCGGTCATGATCTCTGGGTCCTGAGATTGAGCCCCGCATCGGGCTCTCTGCTCGGTGGGGAGCCTGCTTCCTTCTCTCTCTCTGCCTGCCTCTCTGCCTACTTGTGATCTCTCTCTCTCTCTCTTACTCTCTCTGTGTCAAATAAATAAATAAAATCTTTAAAAAAGAAAAAAAAAAGAATGTTTTAAAAGACCATTTTAAGGACCCCTTGTACCAGCACTATTGAGACGGCCAATAATGAGACCATAACACAGGAGAACCTAGAACTAAATACGAGTGCTCGCTTTCTGTATTTTATAGTTAAGAGGTCTTCATGCTCCCAGCATTACACTGAAACTCTGTTATAGCAGAATCTGGCTTGAAAACCCAAAGGGAATTAAGGAGGGCATGTGATGTGGTTATACACAACTAATGAATTGTTGGACTCTGCATCAAATACTTACAATGTACTATATGGTGGCTAACTGAACATAAATTTTTTTTTAAATAAGAAAACCCAGAGAAAAACTGGGCTGTCATGCTTCTATTTGGTATTTTAAGGGCATAAAAGAAGTAAAATCCCTTCTGCACCTAGCCTTATACTCATAATAAGTCAGAATTTAAAAGATGCATGCATGTAAGTTGATATATGAAATAGCAAAAAACAAACAAACACAAAGAGAAAGCATAATTTCCTTCATATACAAATAGTGCTTGTAATAAATTTAAAAAGGTGAACCAATTAATAGTAAAATACCCAGCTGGTATGAACAGGCATTTCACAGAAGAGGACATACAAATGGTCAGTATTATGGGCTGAATTGTGCCCTTCCAAATTCATATTGATATGAATTCATATCAAACCTCAGAGTGCGACTAGATTTGGATATAGAGCCTTTAAAGAGGTAGTTAAGGTAAAATGATGTCCCTCAGATGGTCTCTAACTCATCATGACTAGTGTCATCTTAAGAAGAGATTAGGATATAGACACATACAGAGGAGGACCACATGAGGACAGAGAGAAAATGGCCATATAAACCACAGAGAATGGCTTCGGAATGAAATCTATTCTGTGTCAGAGGTTAAGGTCCTGGATCCTGGACTTCTAGCTTCCAGAACGGTGAGGAAATATATTCCTGTTGCTTAAGCCAACTGATGTGTGGTACTTGTTATAGCAGCTGTAGTAAACTAATCAGTCAATAAACTTACAAATGACAAAATAAACTCAAACAACAATTTGATGATGGAAACAAGTGCTACAATGTACTTTTGGGTAGGAGTATAATTTGATACGCTTTTGAAGTGCAGTTTGATAATAACTACCAGATTTGAAAGATGCATTCTTTGACCAACAATTTTACTTGAAGCAGAGATTACATGTCATTCACAAATATTTATATACATATAAATCAGGTCAATTAAACTTAGAAAACTGGAAACAACTTACATTAAAAAAAGATTGAACATTATGAATGAAATATTGTGCAATTTTTAAAAAGAATGAGATAACGCTATGCACATTGACATAGAAAGAAAGACGTCTGGGGCGCCTGGGTGGCTCAGTTGGTTAAGCGACTGCCTTCGGCTCAGGTCATGATCCCGGAGTCCCAGGATCGAGTCCCATATCGGACTCCCGGCTCTGCGGGAAGTCTGCTTCTCCCTCTGACCTTCTCTCCTTTCATTCTCAGTCTCTCTCTCTCTAATTAAAAAAAAAAAAAAAAATCTTTAAAAAAAAAGAAAGAAAGACGTCTGTAGTTTGAGAAGATGTCCATGATATATTGTTAAATTAAAAATGTTGTGAGACAGGGGCGCCTGGGTGGCCTAGTTGTTAAGCATCAGCCTTCAGCTCAGGTCATGATCCCAGGGTCCTGGGCTCGAGCCCCAAATTGGGCTCCCTGATCAGTGGGAAGCCTGCTTCTCCCTCTGCCACTCCCCCTGCTTCTGTTCCCTCTCTCGCTGTGTCTCTCTGTCAAATAAATAAAATCTTAAAAAAAAAAAGTTGTGAAACAGTATGTAGAGAATGACCATATTTATTTATACCCCATATATCATTTTTCTGCCCATTTGGGATACAAGTTAAGACCATATTCTGTCTTTTGAAAGGTTGAGTTATTTTTAAAGAACATTATATAAACTTACCTGGTCTAAAGTTATTGTACTTAATTGGTTATTCTATGGGAACATTCATAAAATTTGCCTTAAGAGCCTATCAAACTCTTTAGATTTGAGAAATCATCAATACAAGCCCTAGAAGAATATTTGGTAGTACATACATATGAAAAGTTAAAAGTGGCAAATTAAGACCACCAGAAATTAACGTAGGTAGTCTTGAAACATCCATTTAACGGAGATGAGAGGAGTAGTTTTGGAGAAATGTTTCGACTATATGAACCTGGCCTCTTTGCAAACCAGATAGCAGGTTAGACATACAACAGAAAGCTCTTCAAGTTTTAAGGAAAATGGGCATAAAAGGTTTTTAACAGCCAGTGTAAGGTATGATTAGTTTTGAAAAGGAACTCATCAGATGGACCTGTGTGTCTCTGTCCAGGATGTGAGGAAACGAACATTCACTTGAGCTTCATTGGCAACGCGGCCCCTCTGATTGTGGCGAGTGTTCGAGATAAGCATAAATGACTTACTCTGTTAGATTTGAATGCTCTTTGGGATATAAGGGATTTCAGTGGAATCTCATAATTGAATTCAGGCTTAGCTCATCGTTAATTTACACATTCCTTCAGCAAATATTTATGATGAATCTAATTTATCAAACTGCCCAGTGAATCTGCACTGTTGTGATTCAGAACCCCAAGGGCCGTGACAAGGTCTATGGTGTGTTCCTTATGCTTGTCCAGGACCCACGTCTGTGGTCCTTGTCCTGGCGTCTTGTTAGATATATAAGAGTCAATTACCGTCAACATTGCCTTTTTAGAAGTCTGCCCAGGCGTGTCTTCCAGATTACTTTTTTGATCCCAAACTCCCTGATCTTTTCTCTCTGCTCCTTTTCGCCAGTTCCCTACCTAACCTGGCTTTTGAGCATGGCCACTGGTTCCCCTTAGTTTGTTGACCTATTTGGGTTCTTACAAACCTCAGCCTCTGACTCAGATTTTATCTCTATAGGTTCTTTGGACTTTAATGTCTCCTTGAGATCTGAGTCAGAGATAGTCCAGGGAACCCTACCTTCCAGAACTCTCATCTGCTGGGCTAGTGGAAAAAATAGAAAGGGCGACGGTCATTTATTAGAAAATACGAGAATAGGAAGAGAGTTGCATTTCATTTTAGATTCTGGGAAAACTAGATGGGACACTTAGGAAGAAATTCCATAGAAGCCACTCCAAACACCAATCTAAACGATGACCGAAGGATTGATCAAAACTATTATAGTTGCAAAATAATTGCCAGATTTGCCAGGAATACTCTTTTTATAAAAACAGCTTTCTAAAAGTTATTAGACCCACAGGAAGAGTCCATGATCAGTGCCGCACATTTAGTTGGAGTGCTGGTTAACTACAACATCAATGTGTTTTTTTCTTCCAAGCCATGTGTGTACTACCTCATTGTTCAAAAAAAAAAAAAAAAAGCCTAATAACTGTGCTTTAAAAAAAAAAAAAACCCTCAAAATTCTTCTACCAATTAGCAAATGTGTTCTAAAACTTAAATATGTACCTGGTTTTGCTGTAGGTCAAAACACAAATGGCATAGTCTACAGACGTGGTGTTTCCTTAATTTGGGGGATTATGTCATTCGGGGGCCCTTTGTGGCCCCTACACGCTTCTTGTATGTGGATGCCAGCACCATGTCTTGTAAGGAGCTGTGGGCACCAGGTCTCGTTTCGACAAGTTTGTTTGTTTTAATTAATAACCTCCTATTTCAAGCAAAATGTGTCTGTTGTTTACTACTCTCTGAATGTGCTCAGTCCCACATGAAGTTTGGCCCTGTATGTAGTTACCTCCTTGACTGATTTCCGTTTCATACAGCAAACAGATCTCAGGTCTGTAAACTTGTGAGCTTGAAGAAAAGCTCCCTCAAAAGTACATTTCAGTTTCATATGGATCTCAAAGAATCAAATTCATCCTTATGTAACCAAAGCGGCTGTTTCTATGTCTTCCTTTGACCATTGTTCTCATTTGTCTCGTTTACTTTGAAAACATCTTGCTTTTTCCAGACATCTCTTCCACACTTGGTGGCTTATCTTTCAACACGGATGCTCAAACAATATTATATTTGGAACAATGCAGAAGACAAATTCCGGGGCACCTTCTTTTTTGTGGGGGGCACCTTCTTGTACATGCAAGGGAAAGGAAGAATCATTTAGCTCAATGGGAGCCATTTCCCCAAATATTGGGAAGGTCTTAATTTTTCTTTGCATCTTTTGCATGTAAAACACCACTTAACAACCAAGCTAAGGGAGTTAATATTTTACACAGTAATAAGTCTTTCACTTTCTAATATTTTGAGACATTAGTGTTTTACAAATGTTAAGGGATCAATGGCGTATGATCAGTGCTGCTAATAAACTGATTTATAAAGTCATATTCATTGCTCATCTCTCTTTTAAGTATATCTTGGACTCAGATTCGTTGGGTCTTATCCTCCACGGACATCACCTACTACCTATGAAAGGGTGAGCATGAGGGGTTCCTGGGTGGCTCAGTTGGTTAAGTGTTTGCCTTTGGCTCAGGTGATGATCTCAGGGTCCTGGGATCGAGCCCCAGGTCAGGCTCTCTGCTCTCCCTCTTTTTCTCTTTCTCAAATAAATAAATAAAATCTTTTTTTTTTTAAAGATTTTATTTATTTATTTATTAGAGACAGAGACTGAGAATGAGAGGGGAGAAGGTCAGAGGGAGAAGCAGACTTCCCGCAGAGCTGGGAGTCCGATATGGGACTCGATCCTGAGACTCCAGGATCATGACCTGAGCCAAAGGCAGTCGCTTAACCAACTGAGCCACCCAGGCGCCCATAAATAAAATCTTAAAAAGAAAAAAACAGAGTGAACATGCTTAATATAAACATGGCTTAAATAAATGCATAAACATTCTGGGTACAAATAATAAGATTGGGGAAGAATGAGACAGTATGAAGAAAGTTCTTGGCTCCAGGGTTGGAAGTCATAAGAGATGAGATCATTAGGATGAAGTTGAACTTGCAAGAACACAATGATCTTAATGTTCAATTGTGTGGTAGTGGCTGGAGCAACAGGTCAGGAGATTTTAATCAGTCATACAAATTGGAACGCAAAAGCTTTCTAGATAGTGCTGTGGTCAGATTTGCTGGGTGCTCTGAAGTAGAGGGTAAAATCTAAGAAAGTGCCTGTTGAACTTGATTGCAGTGTACTAATCAAGTGTGCTGGCCCTATGTCTAGGCTGCGTTAAGGGGCTCCTTTTTTCATTTCCAAGTTTCCCACAGAATCTTGTGCATGTAGCTTTAGGACATGGTCACACTTCACAGTGTTGTTTTTTTTTCCTGCTTATTTGTTACTAGATTTTGAGATCCTTGAGGACAAGGAAACTTAGCATCGTGCCTACCATAAGCACCTAATAATGTTTGTTTGATTTCATTTGATTTAATGTAACTTGATTTAATATGAGGTAAAGATTTGTTTGAATATTCTGCTTTCTTAAAAATTCTGACTGGTCCCAGGTCGCCTGGCACAGAAGAGGCTGTTGAGAACGGCTTCCCCTCAGATACCAGACACTCCCCATCTTCTCCTTCTGCCTTCCTTGGTTTTAGACTCACACTGGCCTGAACACACACAATCCTGGGTACTTTACTTTGTAGCTAGATGAACACTTGTGGAGGGGAAACTTTTGGGGCAGCAGGCAGCTGCTAAGCCACTTGTAAAGAAAGGAGATGATGGGAAAATACCGGATTTCCTGCTACAGACAGACCCAAGATGACTATTCCTATAATTTGGGAAATGAACTACCAGGGACAATCTGCTTTATACAAAGATTTTTCATAAGAGTCTTTCAAAAGTGAGTTCGTATATTTGCAAATTTTTTTTTTTCCTGCGGAGACATTAAGTATTTCTCAAAAGGATCTGGAACCCAAAATCATTAGTACCTACTGCTTAGTGTGGGTAAACAGAATTCGGCTTTCAAAAGTCAAGCTTCTAATTTGATGTTCCTTTGTGGGAAGGCGAACATCTGAGCCTCTTTGTATTTATGGTCACGTGACACCATGTTCCCAGCACGCAACAGTCAATAGGGGTTTGTTTGGACAAGATACATCCCTAGTCAAAGCAAGGCTTACTTGAAAGCCAGCACTATCCCGGGATGACGTCATTTGACAGTGCTCCTTACTTTATACACTATGGTGTGCTCACATGTAGCAGTTAGTAGAAAGAATTTACCCCCTTCTTCTTTTTTTTTTTTTTTTAAGACTTTTATTTATTTGAGACAGAGAGGGGGAGAAAAAGCATGAATGTTGGGGAAAGACAGAGGGAGAGGGAGAAGCAGACTCCCTGCTGAGTAAGGAGCCCCACATGGGGCTCGATCCCAGGACCCTGAGATCATGACCTGAGCTAAAGGCAGAGGCTTAACCCACTGAGCCACCCAGGTGCCCCAATTTACCCCTTTCTGAAAGAATAAGGAGTTTCAATTGAATTGGTGAAAAATTTGAAATTTTTCTACCCTTTTCCATGTCCAACTACTACCCCTAGAAACTTTTATTTGTATGTTACTTATATTTGTAAATATTTCACATTCAATTCTTAAAACATTCTGTGGGATACATAGGCCCTCCAAGGAGTAGGACATCTGTAATGAGAATAGGAGGCTAGGTTTCCCACAGCTAGGAGGCCTAGTTTCTTGTTCCTTTCCTGACCAAGCAGAGGTCCTGAGAGATCCCACACAGATCCAAGTTTTAAACATAGCAAAACAATCCAAGCAGGTCTGTAACCACAGGAGACCAAAAGTTCTGAAATGGCAGGTGACTTTTCTAAGAAAGCTCACACAGTCTGGGTTAGGCTAACCTGGCCCCCATAGAGCAGAAGGGAAAAGAACAAAACAAAACACAAAACCCTCTTAAAAAAAAAAAAAATAAAAGCAGCAGCTTCACTTGCTGGCTCAGCAAATGTTTTTCCCTATTATAGTTTAAAAAAGAACATGACTTGGAGGCCCTTTTCCCCTTAGTCCTTCCTCCCGCCCCCGACTGTACCATTAAATACCAGATGCTGGGGTGACTGAAAAGGATAGGAAATAAATCAGTAATTGCAAAAATAAAAAAATAAATAAAAAATAAAAATCTCCCCATATTATCCTTGGCAGGACTTGCTACTTTCTTCTAAGTTGTTTATAATGATCAGTTCAAGGGTTTGGTCCGCTTGTGAAGGTCACAGCCAGCTCGGGCAATGAACTTTGGACTATGGCTGGAGAGAGGTAAACAACAGGACTATAAATACCAGGGCTTCTGGCTGAGTCTTGGAGAAGCTGCAGAGCTGAGCAGAGAGAAAGGAAGCCAGCTGGTTGGAAGGGGTCCTGTAAGTAGGAACTTTGTGTTTGCCAATATTTGATTCTTTTAGAGTTTGGTAAATAATTTGATTTTGAATCTGATAAAAATGTTTCTGTCCTTAGGATAGAGTTTGACAAAGGGAGATGGGTCAATGAAATAAAAAGAATACAGAAGGAAGGGAACAAAAGAGTCTGGAATTGGGTGGGGTAGGTGAGGTTCTGCCCCCCGGGCACGGGGGTGGGGGTGGGGGTGGGGGGGTGGGGGAGGGGGGAGGGAACCTTTGTTGATTTCTGCCCCGTCTTTGTCTGCGGGTCTGATGGGAGCCGGGGAGGCTGCAGAAATGGAATGTGGTAACTCTGCAAAGAGTCGCGTTGTTATATAGGTGATATTGTGTGTTCAAGCTTGACTATCTCCCACTGAAAAGCAGAGTGAGAACTCTCAGGAACTATCAGCCCCTGGGTTTGAAGGGCTGAGACAGGTATGGCCACTCTGCAGGGCTGAATGTGGAAATATCCCAGGGTACTGTGAGCAGTTTTGGAAAACACAACCCAAGACAACACGGGAGCTGGGGTGGGGGGTGGGGGGCAGGGTGCGTCCACCCTGTGGAAATGGTTACCCTTGACGAATTGCAAAGTCGCGCTGTATGGGGTGGGGGCTTTCAGGTGAATGAGGATGGACCCTCAGATGGCAGCCTGAAGTTCAGGGAAAAAGTTTCTGCATATTTTGCCTTTTATTTATTTATTTTTTTTTAAAAGATTTTATTTATTCATTTAACAGAGAGAGAACACAAGCAAGCAGAGAGGCAGGCAGAGGCAGAGAGAGGAGCAGGCTCCCTGCGGCGCAAGGAGCCCGATGCGGGACTCGACCCCAAGATGCTGGGATCATGACCTGAGCCATAGGCAGTTGCTTAACCAACTGAGCCACCCAGGCGTCCCATATTTTGCCTTTTAATGGGGAATTTATAACAGATGTAAATCTGCATGTGGCCAAAAATCTCATTTTGTGATTGTTAAAGTGGTGGGATTAGTGAAATTTACAACTGCTTTCAACAGCTTCCAGTAATTCCAGTTGAGTTATCTCCATTATTTTTACATAGCTGTGCGACAGCTATGATAATCAAATGTTTATTTTGTAAAAAATGATCCTAAGAAAATAATGAACAGCCTTCTGATTATATAATAGAAAAAAATTTGTGTGAACTGCATAATCTACTACCCTCTGCCAATGGCTTTATGTCTTTTTTCATCAAAAAACTAAATGAGGCAAGTAAGGGAGAACATCTTTTTGTTTATATTTACTATTTAGCCCCTTGAAAGGGTATGTATATGGTGAAGTGAGGATACCAACTGGTGAATTTATGCTAAAGATCCTATAATTGCTGAAATTTTATTCTAAAAAGTAGGAGATCTCCCTCCATTCTAGTAAGAAACGAAACAACTTGAAATATTTTGATGTTCTCTTTGCCATCCTCTGGCATAAACCAGTAAAACCCTGGCTACTATAGCTGTTAAAGGTAATCTATCTAATAGCTAAGAGGTCATGTTTTCGGTTTAGCAGAACTGGTTAGCATCCAGTCTCTTTTGTGACTCACTACGTGTGTGGACTTGGGGAAGAGGCCCAACTCTCTCTCAGCCGTGGTTTCCAGAGCTGCAGAAGGGGACGGTGGTCACACAGTTGTAAGGATTAACTGACAGGCTATAGAGAAGTGCTTAGTATCACCCATGTAGAGTTCTGTAAATGCTCAGTGAGTACTGGCTATAATAACGGTAATTGTGCATCAAAAGAAATACCATCCTAAAGAAATTCCCTAGATTTAGTCCAGATATACCATCTATTTTTAAATATTAGAATCTTAAAAATTTTAGAATAGTTGGGATGGACTTAATAAATCATTTAGTTTCCCTCTCTTTTCTTTTAGTTAGGCTCCTATCAAGATACCTTATATAGGTAGGAGTTTTGTGGTATTAAATGACCTGAAAGATAGTCAGGTTTTTAAAAATTCTGTCTGCATCTCCCAGTGCACCAGCGCCCCAGTCAATCTGATTCTAGCCTTTCTAGGACACCCATCTTAATTCTGGGCTCACTCTAGGTAACTTATCATTAGCTGCCCACTCTCTTTCCCTCCCCCGCGAAAGTACTTTTACTCTCTTATCTCAGATTAGGACCTGAAAGTGTGCCAACTTCCCAGTTCTAGAATGTTGTCCTGATCTCTCTCCACAGACTTTTATATCAGAATAAGCCCGTTTCTGGGTGGATTTTTTTCTTTTTCTGTTCATCTCTGCTGAATGTGTTCCTTATTTTTACTTATGTCTCTACAGATCCCTTGTTTTATGTGTACCTTTCTGCTGGGAGAGTTAGCCTTAGTTTGGGGATATTTCTGGTCAGCTTTTCTACTCAGAGGAGAGCATCTTGTTACCCAAGAGCTTGCCATCTAATCACAGAAACTTCCTGAAAGTCATGGTGGCCAATACCTAAGTGGAGTTTAATTGCAGTGAGTTTGGAATGGTAGATGGACAGTGGTTTGTGACATATCTCCTTCGTCAGAGTTTTTTCTTTGGTCCTATTTACGTCAAATGTGGTAGTAACAATTTGGCAGGCTGTTTTATACCTGAAAAGATTCAAATTCTTTATTGTTAACATAGAGCTAGACTTTAAGGAATAAGAGAAACAAAAAGAGAGCCATCCATACCCGAGAGACTCAGAAACGCAGACTGCTTGAACCTGCAGAGCTAAGGGCCGCACCTGAGCCACCTTATGTTGGCAAATTGCCCTCACTGCCACCTTCTTTCTCCCTGGGTTCTCTTTCCATGCCAGCTCTTTTCCTTTCTGTGCAGAATCCCCCTCACCCTTTTCCTTTCATAGATCAGGGTGGGGGGTTAGAAAGCAGCAGTCAGAACTTGCATGTCCAGGCTTTTATTTATTTTATTTGAGAGAGAAAGAGAGAGAGAGAGAGAGAGAACACGCCACATGAGATGGGGGAGGGGCAGAGGGAGAATCAGACTCACTGCTAATACGGGGTTCTATCCCTGGACCCCAGGATCATGACTTGAGCTGAAGGCAGACCCTTAACCCGCTTAACCGACTGAGCCACCCAGGTGCCCGCATCTCAAATAAAAACAAAATCTTGTTTGCAGAATGTTACTTGGTTATAGAGGCCACAGTCTCAAAATATTTCTAAACCTTTATCTTCTAGACAAGTAGTTGGCTGCCAGTTGAGGCAGATCTCCGCAGCATGCTTACTAACGTTTCTTGCCTAGCCAGGTGGTTCAGAGATGCTTCGACAATTCCCCTGCCTCTGGCGGATTTTTTTTTTAAAAGATTATTTATTTGACAGAGACAGAGAAATCACAAGTAGGCAGAGAGGCAGGCAGAGCGAGAGGGGAAGCAGGCTCCCTGCTGAGCAGAGAGCCGGACAGGGGGCTTGATTCCCGGACCTTGAGATCAAGACCTGAGGCAAAGGCAGAGACTTTAACTTACTCAGGCGCCCCTCTGGCGGATTTTTTTTTTTTTTAATTTATTTATTAGAGACCGAGAGACTGAGAATGAGAGGGGAGAAGGTCAGAGGGAGAAGCAGACCTCCCGCAGAGCCGGGAGTCCGATATGGGACTCGATCCCGGGACTCCGGGATCATGACCCGAGTGGAAGGCAGTTGCTCAACCAACTGAGCCACCCAGGCGCCCTCTGGCGGATTTTTTAAGTCCTTCTGGGCGGGAAGATTTGGAGCAGGGAGGCCCAACATAATGAGCCCGCCAACACGGGGCTCGAATCCCGGGGCTAGCTACTGATGGGAAGGGGAATGGCACTGGTTGGCTTTATAGAAATCCCTGGTTAGGACTGTGAAGTTGCCTGGGAAGATGACAGAAAGGTTTCCTCTGTTACAGGAGAACCCCAGCAATGTGGAGAAGCCTGGGGCTTGCCCTGGCTCTCTGTCTTCTCCCCTGGGGAGGGGCAGAGAGCCAGGGACAAAGCTCCTTTTGTAAGCAACCTCCAGCGTGGAGCATAGGGGGTCAAAATCCAATGCTGAACTCAAGTGGTTCAGTGACAGTGGTGGCCCTTCTTCAAGCCAGCTGATACCTGTGCATTCTGCAGGCATCCAGGTAAGAGTCGTTCTGTGCTCTGGGATTTCTCCGGGGAAAGTCATTGAACACATACGTACATACGCAAAAGAAACATAGGAATGGAAAAGATGTGTTTATTAAATCACATCTTTAGAAAAACTATACATGTTTGCCTAAAACATGTTAGAAGAAAGTATACCGGGAGGATATACACCAGAACATTTATAGTGGTTTTCCTGGGATTATACAATAATTTTCTTCATTTTATGGACCCATATTTTATAATGTCCTACTAAACATATATTACTTGTGTAAGGAAATGTTCTAAAATCTAATCTTGTGTAAGGAAATGTTCTAAAATCTAAACCTAATTTTCGATTGAGGAAGCAAATGAGAGTGCTTTGCTTGAGTAGAATCAACACTAGACTTGCCATCAAGTGTCCTGTGTCATTTCACAAATATATATGTATATATAAATTATATGTATAACAAATACATTTGTTAGGTTCTTAAGTATTTATTGGGTAGAATTCTCTGTCATACGGATTAAAAAATATATGCTTTGTAAGATTAATTTGAAGACCAAATGTGTTCTTGCTTGTGCAATCACTTGGCGTGAAGTTTTAACTGAGCACAAGCGTTCAATAAATAATTGAAAAAACATAAGCTTTAGTTTTTTACAACAACATAAAAAGATATAAGTAAAAAATAGTAAAAGATTTTCATGTAAAAAAAGTGAGGAGAGAGAAGTCACTAATAAATGAGATCATTCCTTTTTTGCGTTTTCCCCAAATATTTTAGATTGGAAGACCTGCGTGTAAAACTGGAGAAAGAAGGATATTTGAACATCTCTTATGTTGTTGTTAATCATCAAGGACTTCCTTCTCAATTAAAATATATGCATCTTAAAAATAAGGTTTCAGAGCATATTGATGTTTATCAACAAGAAGAAAACCAAATAGATGTCTGGACGCTCTTAAATGGGGAAAAGGATGACTTTCTCATATATGACAGGTGTGTATGACACACACTACACACACCAAATTAAAACACAACCTGCTTTGCATTTAATTTAATAGTAAGTGATTTAAAATAAGACATCTTCTTTTGTTTCCTTACCAGATACTGAGAGTGAGCACATTGAAATGTTTGGTTTTAATGCTTTTGAAATGACTTTGTTTTGTGCAAAAGAATTCACCATTCTAGTAGGGAAATACAGAAAATTGGCTGTTATTACCGCCCCCCCCACCCCGCCCCGAGATTGGCATTCTGAAAAAGAAGGAGCGATTTGCATATCACGGACAATTCTAACCTGAGAATTTTGCAGATGTATAGCTATACTTTGCAGACCACTTGCTTATCCCTAATCTGATGAATAGTTTAAAAGCGACATACCCGAATTTCTGAACTATAAAGTGTGTTAATCATTTAAGTCTAAACTGCATAAATCTGCTTTTGATCCCTTGAATGAATAAAACATTTGTATTTTGAGGGAACCTAGATGCTTATGTTATTTGATATGACCAACATGACTGGTTGGTGCTGTTTTCTTTGGACTCTCCAGAAATGGTGGGCCAGACGCTGTTCAGGCCTAAGCCCTACTTCATCGTACTCTAAGTATTTTTTTTTTATTGTGTTCTTTTAGTCACCATAATACTCTAAATATTTTTCATATTATGTGTTCTTTTCGGACTATGAACTTCTAATTTAGATAGTTGCAAAGTGTAGCTCTTTGATATTCACATAATATTATACATCCTGGGTAAAATGTGGGCAAGAAGGACATTTCAGCTCCACCATTTCTGAGAATACCAAGTATTGTAATTCCCTTTCTTTCATGATGCTGAAATTTTTGTTGTATCAGATATATTTTTTTAAATAAATGGGCTACTGGCCAAGAAATGAGGTTCTTTTTTGTTATGCTGTGATTTTTTTGTTGTTGTGTGGAATTTGTGCTGCCATAGTAGTTATGAAAACCTCATGTGATTTGCAGAGCCCAGTTTATCATAAGTCAGTGGTTTGGGCATTGGTAGAATTTATGTGTCTTACCAAATTTTTGTATTTGACCAAGTCATAGTGACTAAATTGAACGTAGTTTTGATATTATTAATGGTGGCATATTTATAACATTTTGAAATGCTTGTATTAGATTCACTGTAGTCTTGCTGTGACCTAAGCTGGTATTCAGTGTCAGGGAGCTCATCCGAGACCCCATTCAAGGAAATTTACTGAAGTTATGAATGGATGGGTCTTTGTTATAAGACCATTAAACCAACAATACCTATCCCAAACTGCTTACATATGATCACCATACGGGAACTATCGTAATGATATTGTGTTTGTCCTTCTTTTCAGATGTGGCCGTCTTGTATACCATCTTGGTTTGCCTTACTCCTTCCTAACTTTCCCATATGTAGAAGAAGCCATTAAGATTGCTTACTGTGAAGAGAAATGTGGAAACTGCTCTCTCATGGTATTTTATTTTTCTCAATTATTTTTACTGGGAGAAAAGAGAACGTCTTTTAAGAGCTATCTAAATAAGTTAGTGTTGTTTGAAGACCAATTAGCTAATCAATGTTTCTGTTGGTTATACTAAAAATAAACTACAACAGTAATTTTTATAATTACATACTCTTTCTATTATGTAAAATATACTGTAAGACATCTTTTCAAGATCCGTATTGCTGCTTTTATCTAGAAGGAGTTTTGAAAACAAAAATCAGCGTAGATCACACATTTCAAATACCACCAGATGATATTGTGTGTGTTCAAAGTGCTCAAAGAATTCAGCCAATATAAAATAACATTATTGTAATATCCTGATATTACAGGGTATATGATATAGGATATCCTGTAATATCCTGAATGTTACAAGAGCATATCCTGAAAGTACACAAGAGCATACTGATAGCAAAGCTTATTCATGGCATTACCTGAAATGGAATTGGGACCCAGAAAGCTACTTAATTTGTCAAGGATCAGCTTTTCCGTGAAGCCCTTACCCTGTCTGCCCATTCTTAGCCAGAATCACTGTGTTTATTTCACAACAGAATAGATTTTCTACTCGTTACTGATATTTCTCTTCTAACAACCGTGAGAATATTTCTTGTTATGAGAAGCTCTCTATTTAAATATGATTTATAAAAAGATACTCAAGGAATTGATTTTAATTTATACTAATTAGAACCCCCCCACCCCATGTTGAAAAGGAAAATAATTCCAAACAATATTCCTTTAATAGGGCAAATTGGCAAAATTTAAACTCAGGTTTAAAAAATAATTCTTTTTTTAAAAATTATTTATTTATTTATTTGACAGAGAGATCACAAGTAGGCAGAATGACAGGCAGAAGGAGAAGGAGGCTCCCCAGTGAGCAGAGAGCCCGATGCCTGGCTCAGAGGTTAAGGCAGACACTTAACCACTGAAATCATTCTGAATTTTATTTGTGAGTTATACATCTTTCGGATTTTTCCAGATATAAAGAAAGCCATCTCAATTTTTAATAAATTATTTAATTAACTAATTTAGTTGTTATGAAGCACAACAGGTTAATTACTCCAGTTATATAATTTTTCACATCTTAATCTTCATTATAATCCTATGAAGCATATTCTATTGCTTTTAAAGAGGGGGAGACTGAGATAATGCAAATAAAGTATTAATTCAATGTCTAAGTGCTTAATAAATGCTAGCTATATTGATTCCTCATATTCTGGGATTATTTTAGTATTTTGAATTTTTTGCAAGTGCCTAATAGTTATAAATATACCCAGGTATATTGAAACAAAGGCAGAAACAGTTCCCATAACATACTTAAAATTTATGAGCCACCTGTAAATAGGAATAATATACCATATATATCTGATATGCCAAAGCAAATTGGACTTTTCCTATTTCATTGTATCCTAGATGCCATCAATTAAATGACATTATTTTATATACTATTTTAAAAAAATGCTGTCAGTTAAGGTGTTACAACACCATCAACAGTAGGATGCATTCTGATTTTAAAGACATTAAAATGTGAAAAAAATATATTGTAGGATTGATAAAATATAGTGATTGGTTTTTTGAAATTAGACTACTGCTACCAATCTTTGAACATTTAGAACACTTATGTGGTATATTTTAAACGTTTATCAAATTGTTTATAGTTATAAATTCTCAAAAGTGAAGGAAATAATCAACAAAACTAAAAGGTAACCTACGGAATGGGAGAAGATGATTGCAAATGACATATCTGATAAAGGGTTAGTATCCAAAATATATAAAGAACTCTAAAACTCCACACCAAATAACCCTAATAATCCAATAAAAAATGGGCAGAACACATGAATAGACATTTTTCCAAAGAAGATATATAGATGACAAATAGACTCATGAAGAGATGCTCAACATCACTGATCATCAGGGAAATACAAAGCTGTAGTGAGATATCACTCCACACCTGTCAGAATGGCTAAAATCAATAACACAAGAAAAAACAGGAGTTGGTGAGGATGTGGAGAAAGAGGAACCGTCTTACACTGGTGGTAGGAATGAAAACTGGTGTAGCCACTCTGGAAAACAGTATGGAGGTTGCTCAAAAAGTTAAAAATAGAACTACCCTATGATCCAGGAATTGCACTGGTGGGTATTTACCCAAAGAATACGAAAATACTAATTCAAGAGGATACATGCAGCCCTATGTTTATAGCAGCATTATCTACAATAACCAAATTATGGAAACAGCCCAAGTGTCTATTGATTGATGAATGGATAAGGAAGATATGTATACACACACACACACACACACACACACACACACACACACACACACACTGGAATATTACTCAGCCATGAAAAGAATGAAATCTTCCCATTTGCAACAATGCATATGGAGCTAGAGAGTATTATGCTAAGTGAAATAGTCAGAGAAAGACAAATACCATATGATTTTACTCAGATGTGAAATTTAAGAAACAAACAAATGAACATGGGGGAAAAAAGAGGCAAACCAAGAAACAGACCCTTAAGTATAGAGAAAAACAGGGTTGCTGGAGGGGAGGTGGGAAGGAGGATGGGTCAAACAAGTGATGGGTATTAAGGAAGGCACTTGTGATGAGGACTAGGTGTTATATGTAAGTGATGAATCACTAAATTCTACACCTGAAACTAATATTGTACTGAATGTTAACTATCTGGAATTTAAGTAAACACCTGGAAAAAATAAAAGATAAAATAAAAAACAAAGCAAAAAAAAAAAGAAGAAATGAACAAATGAGCAAAGAGGGGAAAAGAGGGGCCGGGTGGCAAACCAAGAACCAGAAACAGACTCTTAACTGCAGAGAGCAAACTGATGGTTACCAGAGGGGAGGCGGGTATGGGGGGGGGGAATGGGTGAAACAGGTGATGGGGATGAAGGCGTGACCTGTCGTGATGAGCACCAGGTGTTGTACGGAAGTGCTGCATCACTATATTGTACACCTGAAGCTAATACTACATTGTATGTTAACTAATTGGAATTTGAATATAAACTTTAAGAATTACATTTAATTCTCAAAAGTACTTCAGAAATTCAGAAATAGTCAAGATATGTACCATTTAATAATTGTATGCAAAAATCCAGGGGAATTTTTAACTTTTCAAAACAATGAACCATAAACCAAAGACCAAAGACTCATTAACTTTACTTACAAATCACTTTAGGTAAAAGTTTCGTATGACACTGCTTTATCTGTAAGCTTTGAGTCTAGGATTTGTGGACACACACACACACACACACACACACACACACGACTAACAAATTAACTAGATTGATGCAGAATGGAATGTCTTGCTCAGTGGAAGAGTGCCAGGATCTGCTCCTTGCCCCCCACAGCCCAACAGGAGGGACACAGGAACAAAGGTAGTGAAGTTCAAGACATCTCCTGGCATAAGCTGAGGCATGAAAAGTGACTCATTTTGAGCAGAGTTTATTGGCATTTTTGAATTATCAGAGAGAATTAGTTTGCTTCAGAATATAGCATATTTGAATAGTAGATTGACACAGGTGTGGAAGGTTCCATGTAGTTCAGCTGCTTTAAGATTTGATGTTTGTTTGACTTTACTGCAATCAATGTAAGTTCTTTTAACCAGTTAATCTAGTTTTGCTTCTCCAGATGTAAGTAAAGTCATTTGCTTTCTTTTTAAGCCTTATGTATCTCAAATTCTTCAGAATTCTTAAGAATTTGGGAAATGCTTATGATAAGGAAAATTTGAATCCTGCTGTTGATTTAACCAGTATAGAAGCTTAGGTGAACTGTTGAATTTTAATAGGCTTATGCTCTGTTTTACCTATTTGCAAAACATTAATGTTAATTGCCTTGTAAGAAGCTTGAGGAATCTTTGATTAAATGCAAAATTTGCACAAGAAGCAGTTTGTAATTAGGTATGATGGAAACCCAATTTTAATAAATCTAGGTATTGAAACCGATTTCAAATTTTTATCTCGTTAATACGACGCTAGAAAAACAAAGCCAGTTAGTTCAATCCCAATTAACTGGCTTGAATGATACATATTTTAGCTCTACGATTGTGCACTCCTGCTAAATGTATACATTTGTTGGTAAGTGATTGTAAATTTGTTCTAGACCCTGGAAGCTGAAGCCTTCTGTAAGATGGTATCTTCGGCTACTGTGGGCAACACAACGGAGGCTCCCCAACCACACCACCACCACCACCACCACCGCCACGGTCATCATCACCAGCATGGGCGGCAGCATCCCGGCAACGAGGAGCTTTCGGGGACTCAGCCACCAGAAGCCCCAGATGCGGCTGAGAATCCCGCTCCTCGAGGCCTTCATAGGCACCATAGACCCAAGACCCACCAAAGACAGGGCCACCCAGAGAACTGAGATCTGCCAGCAGGAGGTGAAGATTTACAACCTTCTGTCCCACAAAAGAAGCTCTGACGAAAAGGGTGTATAAATCAGTTACTCTGCAAATTGCCTAAAGATTCAGGGCTGGCCCCTAGCAGCTGATGCTGACACTGACGACATCTGATATTTGAAAAAACAGGGTCTGCAATCACCTGACAATGTAAAGAAAGCCTCCCCTCTCTATGCAGCTGACAGGGCCTATGGGCAGAGGAGAACGTCATTGAATCTTGACAGTGACGTTTGCCCCCCGCAGCCTGACAAGCAAGTCAGCAGCTGCAGCCCACAGAAGCCAGCACCAACTGAAGCTGAAAAAATAAGGCCAAAATGTGAAAATGACCTTCATACTAAATTGTTAAATAAGACATACTCCCCAAGTCGGTCTGGACAATTTCGTTTCCAGCATTTTATAAGCCACCTAATTAATAATGATCCAAAGATACGAATTGGATTTGTACAAACATGGAGAACTCTATTATACTGGCTTCCTAATCTTAAAATTTAAGTCAAAGAAATTTCGACCCAAACCATATTTTCATTATTTTATTATAAAGGTGATTGCAGCATTTGGTTAATATGTTTTTCTTTTTCTTTTTCCAGCATTCTACTTGCTTTAATGACAACAGAGACGTAAACTATGACCTAGGGGTTTCTGTTGGATAGTTAGCAATTTAGAATGGAGAAAGAACAACAAAGACATGTTTTCCATTTTTTCTTTACTTATTTCTCAAAAAAATATTATCTTTGTCTTTTTTAATCTTACTTTTTTAACTGATTAAACCTTCAAAGAACTCAGTGAATTCTGTCTTTTAAGTTCCAGAAGTACTGACACGTGAATATTATGCTAGGGCTACATTTTAAATATCCACTTATACTTCATATATCTAAGAGTCAGATCTTGATTTTCACTATCACATATGAATGAAGCCCTTATATCTTATTTTCTTTATCTAGCATTATATCACACTCTTAAATTTGAGATAGTCTGTCTTGAGAGTTGTAATGGAAAAGATAAAAGAATGTTGTCTATCTCTTGATTGTTTAGAAAGTATTTCCATAGTCAATGATGGTTCAATAGGTAAACTAAGGCCTATAAACCTGAACTCCTTTATGGTTAATACCGTTAAGCAAGAATGTAGTACACAATTGGCCAGATGTGGATTTGTTTAAATAAACTCAATTTAAAAAGTTTGAAGCTCTCCTTTTTTCCTTGTTATTATTTAGTATGTTATATTAATGATAGAAGTAAATTTCCAACTGCTTTTAAAGAAATAAGGTAGCAACTAATGAATTTACTGTCTTACTCAAAACCGTCTACGCTTAAGGTAAGAACCTTTGCCAGTAGGTTTAAGTTGAGAATCTTTGTCAAGGGAGAGACGTTGCTCTAAATCATGAATGGTATTACGAAGAACTGCAATCTCCTTGTTTTTTTCTTCTTGAAGATGTTGAAGCTTCTAAATAAAGCAGAATGAAATTTGTTACTGCAATTCAGAAATAGTAAGATTAAATACAAGAAATGACAAAAACCAGCAAAAACTGCATTTCTGGCTTAAGTAGATATTTTAAAAGACAGCTTATTTTGAAAGGTTTATACTTTTATTTTTAGGAGGCTTATGGAATAAAACGAATAAGGATACCAAAATATGTATTAGCACCATTTGTTCTAGTTTATTCCCTTCTCCCTATATAGCTGGAAGTTATAAACCATAAAAGAGGAGTTGAACAAAAAGAACTTATTATCTGAGTGCCTAAATAACTTCAGAATAGTAGGTCAACCCTAATTCAGACTATATTGTAGAATTCCTTAGATGACCCAAAGAGTCAAGGACTTCTCCAGTGGTTTAATATACTGCTAAGATTTATTATTTTAAAGGTGACTTTTAAAATTTTATTTATTTATTTTACAGAGAAAGAGCACGGGGGGGGAGGGGCAGGAGGAGAGAGAGGGAGAGAGAGAATATCTCAAAACAGACTCCATGCTGAGAACATGGATGGCCCAATGCAGGGCTCGATCTCATGACCCTGAAACCATGATCTGAGCTGAAACCAATAGTCTGATGCTTAACTGAGCCACCCAGGCACCCCAAATTGAAAGTGACTTTTAAAGATTATTCAAAACCCAAGATCTTCCTGATTGTGTGATATATTTTAAGAAAACTGTTAAGTATACTGTCAGTAAATACTAGATAGCTTTTATAGAAACACACTAAGAGAATGTATTCTTAAGAAATAGCTATGGAAGAAAATCTCACATACCCTTCTGTAGATACTCTGTGGCAAAATAGTAGAATCTGGATATGATTTTGATTTAATTTGAACTCTTGCTAGTTTGGCATCAAACTGAATCAAGTTTAGAAAGAAAGTTATTGAGAACATTCTAGCTAAACAACTAAAACAATTATTTCTATAAATATAAGCATAATTCATTATATTTTTAACATACAATGTGATTTAAGTATATTCTCTGTATATAGATACAAGATAGAAAACTCTTCCTTTAAGAAACAATTTTTAAGAAAGAACAAAGAACACCCAAACAAGATTAACCTTGCTGCATGTTAAAATTACCTGCAGAGCTTTTTAAAAGTACCAAATGCCTGGGCAGTACCTTAGAGATTCTGGGATAGAGTCAGCATAATCTTTTTGTTAAGACATTAACAAAGAGAATCTAGATAACCAATTGGGAATCTAGTTAACATAAAGATGGATAAAAATATTTTCATGTTACCATGAATGTCCTTTTGTAAAGAAAACATAGTGTAGTCAACAGTCAATGGGATAAAAACTCACGTACCCTTCTGTAAAATCTTTGAGGCTGAGTAGAATTTGGATATAATTTTAGTTTGAACTCTGACTGGTTTGACATTAAACTGAGTCAGGTTTAAAAACTCTCATAAGTCACTCTTTTTTTTAAACAAAATATTTATTTATTTATTTATTTATTTGAGAGAGAGAGAGAGAGAATGAGAGAGAGGGAGAGGTCAGATGGAGAAGCAGACTCCCCACTGAGGAGGGAGTCCGATGCGGGACTTGATCCCAGGACTCCAAGATCATGACCTGAGCTGAAGGCAGTTGCTTAACAACTGAGCGACCCAGGCACCCTCTCATAAGTCATTCTTACAGGTCATATTGTTTTTTGCAAAATCTCCCCCCCCCCCCTTTTTTTTAGATTTTACTACTTGTCAGAGAGAGAGAGCGTGAGAGCACAAGCAAGGGAAATGGCAGGAGAAGGGAGAAGCAGGCTCCCTACTGAGCAAGGAGCCTGATGCAAGCCTCCATCCCAGGACCTGGGATCATGACCTGAGCCAAAGGCAGATGCTTAACTGACTGAGCTACTCTGGTGTTCCACAACATCTTGCCTTATAATTCTTCCCTTCAGGTGGAGTTCCGTGTAGCCTCTTTGTGGTCAGAAAACAAACTCAGTGAGATTGTGTTCTGGTTTAAGGAGGTAAATGGATGGCTACAGTGAAGATGAATAACAAAAAGTTCTGTATATCAGTGTAAAAAACAGACTCGGGCTAGACCAGTGACAGGGTACAGATGGCAAACAATGCACATTTTCAATAAACGGATTATAAGTTGATGCTAAATCTGGAAACGCGGCCTACTGTATCTCAGTTGGCTGTCCAGCCCTTCCTCTCTGTGGGTTGTGGGCACACTTGACCAGAGAGAGTAGCAGCAGCAAAATGCCTCTCAAGTCAACATCAGTCCCCCTCTGCTCAAAGAGTATGTGGATTTCACTATATACTTGGTACCTTACCAAGCACCCTGAGATACCAAGCTTTCATGAACATGAATAGTAAGCTAACTAAGCTGGTGAATTCTGACAACATAAGGTAAAGTGGGAGTCCAGCTGGGGAAAAGCAATGGAAGAATGACAGACGCAGAGATGGGTAGAATCTAGAAAAAAATTTTAAGGAATAGGGGCACCTGGGTGGTTCAGTGGGTTAAAGCCTCTGCCTTCAGCTCAGGTCATGATCTCAGGGTCCTGGGATCGAACCCTGTGTCGGGCTCTCTGCTCAGCGGGGAGCCTGCTTCCCCTTCTCTCTCTGCCTGCTTCTCTACCTGTGATCTCTCTCTCTCTCTCTCTCTCTCTGTCAAATAAATAAAATCTAAAAAAAATTTTGAAGAACAAATATATTCTCAAAATATCCATGTCTTTGAGATTCTGACATCAGGTTAAACAACCTCCTCAAAGGGCTTTAGACCTTAGAACTGGAACTGTAGCCTTTGAGATGCCCTATTTGAAGTCTCTTTAACATTAAAAAAAATCTGGTTTGTCTGCCCATATGGTAAGTATGGGCACATGTTTATTTGGGAGCAACTTGTCTCTTCATCTTCTTCTCCCTCCTCCCTTCCTCCCTCCTCCTTCTTCTTCTTAAAAGATTTTATTTATTTATTTATGTGACAGAGAGAGAGGGAACACAGCAGGGGGAGTGGGAGAGGGAGAATCAGACTTCCTGCTGAGCAGGGAGCCCAATGTGGGGTTCAAATCCAGGACCCTGGGATCATGACCTGAGCCGAAGGCAGAGGCCTAACGACTGAATCACCCAGGTGCCCCAACTTGTCTCTTTTAAATAAAGGTGAAGGGATTTCTAATTAGTTTACCAGGGTTCCACAGTTTCTGCTGAAGAGAGAAAATGTTAAGGATTAGAAACATTCTCTCCACTGCTGGAATGGTGGTCCTATGATGCTTGCCTAGACTCAGCTACACAGTGTGGGAAATCTTGAGTTGCAGGTCTCCAGTTTCAGAGGAAACAATATCCTTTGTGGAAACCAGGACCTTTTGAATGACTGAAGAGTCCCAGCTTCAGGCCAAGTGCTGAAAGGCAGGGTAGCTAGCTGTGTCCAATGTTTGAGAATGGCGTGTGATGGACAGTGAGTGTGTGTGTGTGCACTCGCGCACGTGTGCGCATGTGTATGTCAGGGTTTTATTTACTCCTGAAATTTATCTCAACTGTGATGAAAAGTCCTGTCTAGACTAAGGGCTGCATCTTCAAAGTTAGCAAACTCTTACACACTTACCTCTAACTGTAATTTGATCATTTCACTTTGTTTCTCCTTTTCTTGAGTTCTTAACTTTGCATTTAACTCTGAAATTTCTACTTCCTTTTTCTCTATCAGTTCTTTATGCTTTTCTTCATTTGACTCAACTGAGCAAAAGTAAATAAAATTAATTCATTTTAACATTTGAAAAATCTTGTAAATTTGTATTTCTTTTTTTTTTTAAAGATTTTATTTATTTATTTATTTGACAGAGAGAGACACAGTGAGAGAGGGTACACAAGCAGGAGGAGGGAGAGAGGGAGAAGCAGGCCTCCCACAGAGCAGGGAGCCCGATGCGGGGCTTGATCCCAGCACCCTGGGATCATGACCTGAGCCAAAGGCAGACGCTTAACGACTGAGCCACCCAGGCGCCCCTAAATTTGTATTTCTTTAGTATTTTAAATAATCCACAAGAAAATGGATTTTATTAATAAAAATATATATTTTAGAAACCATTTACATGCAAGGAAGCTTTTATATATTTTTGATAAGCCCCTGCAAATTGCTTGAAACACAAAGATTACCTGTGAAGTGCTTTTGAACAAATCAACTGATTTATATTCTTAAACATCAATTACATATATATATATATATATATATATAAATATATATAAATTTTGTATATAATAGAGAATAAGAGACTTAGTAGTTAAAGGGGGACACAAAGCCTGGGTTCCTAGATACTCCAAATTCCTGGATGACTTTAGAGCTACATCAAACCCCTGCTAAACTCTATTCCATATGATTGGGCATCTGTCATACTCGCACCACATCTCTATGCTTCATCTGATTTCCTCTTCTCTCAACATTCCTATTCCTATTACTGACACCATATCATTCAGGATGAAAGCCTTAAAGAAATTTCCAACTTTAGGGAGAGAAGACTCAATTCATCCACAAGCCCCACCAGTAAGGGCTCTCCATCCAGGACCAATCCACTACGTACTTAGTTTCAAGCCTTGTATTTCTTCACTTGGACTCTGTGTCCAGGCTCTCAATCACAAGTCCCTATACCTTATACACTGTTCCCAGGTTAGTCTTCCTAAAGCATACCTCTAAGTATGGCCATCGCCTTCTCAAAAACCTTTAATCACTTCCATTTTTTATCCTACAATTCAAGGGGTCAAAGAATCCAGCCCTAGCCACAGTTTTTGGCTTTTCTCTTGCTAACCTTTCCATGTGGCACAAAGAAAAGGTAGGAGATGGACTGTTATTCCCTAGGATATCCTATGTCTCCCTCCCTATGTCTTGGCTTTTATTTTCTCTATGATGAAAGACTTTTTTCCCCCATCTTCCCCAATGCTTCTGAGCCATATTCAGTCTTTGGGATCAGGGCCTAGTACTTAACAGTGTTGAAGGACAGAGTTACTAAGTTTGATGAAGTTCAATTTAGAATTTTTTTCCTTTACTGTTTGTGCATTTTAATTCTTTCCAAGAAGTTGTGGGTAACTCAAGTTCACAAAGATTATCTTCTATGCTTTCTTCTAACAGTTTGTAGATGTTGATTTATATTCTGACCTATGCATTTCCAGTAAATTTTTGCATATATTGTACATAAGTATGAGCCCATACTAAGAAAGGTTTTTATTACTTTTCACGGAACCAGTTAACTCTCAACATAAGTTCATGAGACCTGCTTTAGTGGCGGAAGAAAATTTCATTACTAAAATAATATTTCATATGCAGATTATATAAATATCAAAGCTATTAATTATACATTTCACTGTAATCTTATAAGGACATTAACTGCTTCATATTAAGTAATGGTAAGTGCAAAAACCATAAATCCAGTTTAAAAATGTTGTAATTTATATCACATAAATATACAGAAAGGTACAAATTTAAAATGCTTCATATTAAGTAATGGTAAGTGCAAAAACCATAAATCCAGTTTAAAAATGTTGTAATTTATATCACATAAATATACAGAAAGGTACAAATTTAAAATGCATCAAGGCAATGTTCATTCAAGAATACTGGCAATTACTAAAAAAGTTTATATGTGCATTTAAATTATTTTATGATGTCTTAGAATTCAGTAAGTTAAAAATAAAAAACTTACTTTTTTCTTGCATATCTTGATGAAGTTTCCTTATTTCTATCTTATATTCCTCCTCTTTGATTTTCATTTCACTCATAAGTTTGGCAATATTATTCCTATATTCCTAAAGATTAAAATAAATATTCATTCCTCAACTAAATATGTATACACAACCTTCCACTAATTAGAAAGGTGAAATTTTAAAAGTTTATTTTAATTTTTAATATGTAACCATATCTAGAGGGGAAAGATATTGTTTATCACTTGAATAATCAGCTTTGAGAAGGATCAATTTCTGGTCCAAGAACATAGAGACCATCTAGACACAACATCTTTTTATCTTTGCTTCCTGAATACTCATCATCGGTGTTTAACATACCAGATTCTGAAAATATTTTGTTAATTGTTAGCCAATAAACGCCATGATAGCATTAAAATATGTCCATTAAAGCCAAAGCTTTACTTTAGAGCCAACAGTAGGTCTATTCAATAACTGGCAATCTTAATGTAACATAGGGTGAATCCTTTGAATGTGGCCTGAAGTTCTATTTCTGAAAATTATATATACATACCTAATTCCCAGAAGGAGGTTAGGTACTACCCATGGTAAGGGTTAGTGTCATGAGGAGGAAGCTAGAGAAGGATGAATCTGGGAGTTGAGAAGTTCTCACCCGGTGCCCGAGACTGGTTTCTTTGGTTGCTGAAGCATGGAAGTGATTATTGCGCTTATGTGTTGAGGGGGATTCAGAGATGGGTTGGAAGAGAAACCCACCAAACATAATATTTATAATTTTTCAGAGGGATGTTTCTACATAAAGAAATCACTCTTAGGCCTAAGATATAGGCAGGAAAAAGGAAAGCAGCAAGAAAAAATAAAAGTAAAATAGGATATTAAGAAAGGTACATCAGTGGCAGCAGACCTATCCACAGAGACCTGGCAGGCCAGAAAGGACTGGCATGATATATTCAGAGCCCTAAACGAGAAAAATATGCAGCCAAGAATACTATACCCAGCCAGGCTGTCACTGAAAATAGATGGAGAGATAAGCTTCCAGGACAAACAAAAACTAAAGGAATTTGCAAACACCAAACCAGCCCTACAGGAAATATTGAAAGGGGTCCTCTAAGCAAAGAGAGAGCCTAAAAGGAACAGAGACCAGAAAAGAGGAGAGACAATATACAGTTAACAGTCACCATACAGGCAATGCAATGGCACTAAATTCATATCTGT
>CM052809.1:108669782-108746579 GCA_028533885.1 Nasua narica
TTGCAACGACGTGGATGGAACTAGAGGGTATTATGCTAAGCGAAATAAGTCAGTCAGAGAAAGACAATTATCATATGATCACTCTGATATGAAGAATTTGAGAGCCAGGGCAGGGGGTTATGGGGGGGGTGGGGAAGAGAAATGAAACAAGATGGGGTGGGGAAGGAGACAAACCATAAGAGACTCTTAAACTCACTAAACAAACTAAGCGTTGCTGGGAGGTGGGGGGGGGTGTAGGGATATGGACATTGGGGAGGGTATGTGCTATGGCAAATGCTGTGAAATGTGTAAGCCTGATGATTCACAGACCTGTACCCTGGGGTAAATAATACATTATATGTTAATAAAAAAATTAAAAAAAAAAAAGAAAGGTACATCAGTGAAGGCAAGAGGTTCAAGAAAAGCTTCTAAACTAAACATCATGAAAGCAGGGACTTGGTTTTACTCACCATTGTATCCCCGACTCCCAGTGTATATCTCTGGATAATATACTTTTAAAAATTTTATTTCTTTATTTGACATAGAGAGAGATCACAAGTAGGCAGAGAGGCAGGCGGAAAGAAAGAGGGAAGCAGGTACCCTGCTGAACAGAGAGCCTGATGCGGGGCTCGATCCCAGGACCCTGAGATTATGATCTGAGCCGAAGGCAGAGGCTTTAACCCACTGAGTCACCCAGATGCCCCTCTGGATAATATTTGTTGAATGAATAAGAGTGCCAGCAAGAATTACTTAAGTCAAAATTTCCTAGTCTAGATGCAGTAAATGGGCTTTTGACGATCCATTAACTTTCTGAAATTGTATGAAAATTAGACAGATGTATGCATGCATGTGTACCACTGAGCATTTTTCTGAGTGTTCACAGCTTTCAACAGATATCCGGTGGTACTGAGGAGGTTAGATGTTAGGTCTGTAATTAAACCTGGAGGTACATGTGCCGAAATTATATAAATTCAAGGGGAGATAGTGTGGATACCTACTTGTGCTACTTAATCTGCCTGGCAACATACAGAACTAGCCAAACCTGTATAACCACTGGCTGTGATTAAAGGTTGGCAGGTGAATATAGGGGTGAATCTTATAAATCACCACCTTTCACAGGCATATATCTAGATTTCTAGATGGCCAACTAGAGTTGGCTTTCATAAACTACTGACTCAGCTGGGTGCACTCAGCACTTGTGGCTCTGAGAAATCACAAGAGAAAAGTCTATGTATGTTTTCATTCCCCATTGATTTTTGCCGCTGGAAGATGCCACCACTGAAGTGGAAAGCATCCATTAATTCGAAAAGACAGGATTTTCACTCCAGCCTCCAGGCATAAAGGCTAGTTTAATAGGTGGGCTTGGGCCTGGCTATACCTCACTAGGTTCTCCCCCCCAACTTTAGCCTGTGTCAGCTCTGAGGAATCTAATTCTTTTCTCTTTCTAAGGGGACCAAGACCCAAAAAGTTATTCTTGGTTGTCTTCTTTTTATTGGCCTTCTGGGAACTTTAAATTGCAAGGGAAAACCTCCATGTTGTGTTTTTGTTTTTATAAAATTGAAGGATCCTCTCTATGCAAGTTACAAAACCTCTTCCAGTCTTATAAATAAAGTCACTCAGTACCTCCTGAGTGTTTTTCTGGAGAGTAGTTCTTCGTATGTTTTGGATGTGCTTGAACATTTTGTGCTAGAGACTTCTCATTGGATTGTGGTTATCTTTAGTTTGCTTTGAACAGCTGCTAATTAAGAATTTCTGAATCTTGGATTATGGTATTTTCTCTTTAATTTCTACCCCTTTGAAAACTCCTAAAGTATCCTAGGCAAAGCAATATTCTATGGTTTGATATTTTAGAAGAGAAAGAGGGCAGAAATTTCTCTCCCTTTTCTCTGTCCCAATTATACCCTAACCTATATATATATATATGTATATACATATATATATGTGTATATATATAGTTGAGCTTTAGAGGCAAATATGGAAGGAATAGGAAGAAGGAAAAGAGAGAGATAAAGGAAAAGAAAAATAAAGGGTGGGATATATTCCAGAAATATTTAAATTATCTCAAGTGAGGGACCAGATTGAATTTGGAAAAGATCCTTCAAGTTGAAAGTCTAAGCTTGATAAAGATCCAGTTTGAGTTTTGGAAACTTAGGTCTGCCAGAGTTTGACATATTGGCTCTTGGGAGATGAGAAAAAAATGTATCATAATAAGTCTCTCATAGGGCGGTGGGAACTGACACTTACTGAGCACTTTTTATGTTCTAGGCACTGTGTTATCTGTTTTATAATTGCTGCCATATGCTGTTCCTATGGGAAAAAAAAGTAGCAGAGGGTATGGTAGCCTTTGGGAGATAAATAGCTGGTGATCCACATGAAATCCTCCTTTCAGTTGGATGGTGCAATAAAAGTACAACACATTACTCAAATCAAAAAGATTAAAGATTCATTTATTTTATAATAAAAAAATTTAAGGTGCTAATTAATAGAGTATACTCTAGGGGTGCCTGTCTGGCTCAGTCAGTGAAGTGTGCCACTCTTGATCTCAGAGGTGTGGGTTCAAGTCCCATTTGGGTGTAGAGATTACTTAAAAATAAAATCTTTGAAAAAAATAGAGTATAAAAAAATAGAGTAGATTTTAGAGTAAAAATTCTATTAACATAATTTAAAAATATGTAAATATGTAGCAAAATAGTTACATTTCTTTTTGGTGGAAAGAAAAGATAATGCAAGTGATCTATTAGTGCATGATAGTCTGCAAAGAGACTAGAGTCCTTCAAATTATTATTTCTTTAAAGATTTTTATTCGTTAAAAATTCTGGCATACATATACACATATTTATTTCCTTTCCAAATTTTGACTGTCTTCATTAATGAGAACGAACCTTCTTTTTCTCTAATTTCAGAAGACAAATGCTCTATAGAAATTTGAATATGAAAGTATATAAACTCACCTGTTCATGAGATTTTAACTTTTCTTTCATAAGATCAGCATTTCTTTTTAGTTGTTCATTTTCACCTGTGTAAAAATCACGAGGGCATCCCAGTACATAGTAGTTTTTAATTAATATGGGAAAATATTTAACATTTCAAGTTCTCATTCACAAATGCATTCAGTACATACATACAGCCTCTACTACACATGAGCCTCTGTGCATAGCACTGGGAATATTAAAACAAAATTATAGCTCTTCAGAGAAGAGCCTAATGGTAAAACAGATGTGAAAGTAGTTACAATATGCTATGATAATTGCTCTGTAATGGCAGTGTGTCCAAAATACCATGGGAACCTGTGGAAGAAAAGCCTCAATCAGCTTGAAGTCAGGAAAGGATTTACAGAAGAGGAACCACTGGAAATGAGACTTAAATGAGAAGGGTTATTCCATGTTGAAGGGAAGTATTTCATATACAGAAAACTGCACAGAAGACCTTGGGTTTGAGTGAATATAGCATGTTTGGGAAAATTAGAATTCAAGTACGTATTTTTGGAGTGTAAACTGTGAAGAGGATGTACTAAATAAGTTGAAGCCATATCCTAATAGAAGGTGGACATATTCTGTATGAATGACTTTAAATTTTATTTTACAGGTTATGGAGTCTAAGGATTTTTAACAGTGAAGTGAAATAATTAGTTACAGGTTAAAAAAATTATCTGGCAGTGTAAAGGATGAATGGGAAGGTTTTGATCCTAGAGAAATGGGTATCAGTAAAAATAGATCAAGTAAGAAATAACAGGAGCCTAAATTAGGTCAGTGGCAATAGGACATAAAAGGAAAATGAAGATAATTTAGATAGTAAGGTGGTAAGATTATGAGGAGACTCAGCGACTGCCTGGATAGCAGAGGCAAAAAAGAAAGGGAATAATTTGTCTGGAAAATTGAAAAATGTTCATCGGCTTGGGAAAAATTAAAGGAGGAAGACTTTTAGGAGTGAAAGGATGAATGTAGGTCTTTATCATGCTAAATTTGATTGCCAAAGATATCTAGGGAATATTTCTGGTAGGCTGAGAAGCATTTAGAAGTGGCCAAAGGAGAGTATCCTGTAAAGGAGACTGAGAAGTGTCCAGAGATGCAGCAGAGAGTGATGATAAAGAAGAGGTTAGAGGGGTCATAATCAGTGGCAATAAACGCCATGAAAAGATCAAGTGAAAGCACTTCGAATCTGAAAACTTTGGGAAATGCCCAACTATTTTAAGTTGAAGACTACGTGAAGATGAGGAAAGGAATAGTGAGTACAGACCATTCCTTTGAGGTTTGATTGTAAAAAGGAAGAGTGAGGGCAATTGGAGGGAATAAATCCAAAGTCAAGGAAACATTGCTTTCTTGTTTGTTTAAGAGATGGGACAGATCCGAGTTATTAAAATGCTGAGAAGGATGGACAGCAAAAAGAGAAATGAAAAACAGAAAAGAGGGACGCCTGGGTGGCTCAGTGGGTTAAGCAGCTGCCTTTGGCTCGGTCATGATCCCAGCGTCCTGGGATCGAGTCCCACATTGGGCTCCTTGCTCCGCAGGGAGCCTGCTCCTCTCTCTGCCTCTGCTTGCCTCTCTGCCTGCTTGTGTTCTCTCTCTGTTAAATAAGTAAATAAATAAAATCTTTAAAAAAGAAAAACAGAAAAGAGGGGACGATTTTTTTTTGTAGTAAGGATATGTCCAGGTATGTATATATTTGGGAAGGGTGTGGTGGAAAGAAGAGGTAGTAGATGATAAGAATGAGGTAGTCTATGGGGTGGTTGAGTGGCTCAGTCATTAAATAGCTGCTTTTAGCTCGGGTCATGATCCTGGAGTCCCTGGATGGCTCAGGAATCATCTGGGCTCCCTGCTCAGTAGGGAGTCTGCTTCTCCTTCTGTTTCTCCCCCAGCTCGTGTTCTTTCTCTTTCTCAAATAAAAATCTATAAGAAAGGATGAGCCAGTTTATGTCTGACAGCTTTCATTTTTTTCTGTGAAATAGAAAGTGAAATAAGCTGAAAGAGAAACAGATTTAAAGTTGAGGGTTTGAAGAGTGAAAAGTTTGAAAAGCTAGGATAAATGAAGGGTATCATTGAAACTGAGATTTATAAATTAATATGGGTCTATAATGTATGACTGGATTGATCCATATTTGAGGATTAGTCTAGTTGGTATTACAGAATGGGTAATGGAAATAAAACCATTCCCAAAAGAGATGATAAGTGATATTCTAAGGTAGATATCTAAGCTAAAAAGGGAGAGGAGTTTTATCTTATAGCAACATTATTGAGAGCATAGTTATATTTACTTAATGTCTTTTCATGTAAAACTTAAATAAAAAAATGAAATGTATTAAAATATGTTTTTGTATCTTTAATTTGCCCTACTGTTTCAGACCTACCATAGTTGGTATCTTTTTATATATAACCAAAAGCCCTCTCCTGACACAGAATGATGAAGGAGCAGAGTCTGACAATTTTCTGTACTCATTCTTGTTAACTTCTAGGTGTTTTAAGGAAAAGCAGATATACTTAGACCAGGAAAGAGTCCATTCTGATATAGTGTGTATGATAAGGGTTCAAAACAGAGCCAGGATCTGCACCTAAGCCAGACATAAATGGTGCTCAAAGCTAAAATTTGGCCAGGAGTAGGCATGGCACCAAGACTGTAATTCAAAACCATTGTGAAATAGAGGCCAGAGTTTGAGTTCAGTGATTAACCAGAACCAAAGACAAGGCTGATTCAGACATTAGACCTGGATAACAATAATTCCAGTTCTGTATTATTTAGAATCAGTTTGTCGATATCCACAAATAACTTGCCAGAATTTTGATCAGGATCAAACTTAATTTATAGATCAAGTTGAGAAAAACTGATATCTTGACAATATTGAGTCTTCCTATCCATGAACATGGACTATTTCTCCATTTATTTAGTTCTTTTTTGATTTACTTCATCAGAGTTTTATAGTTTTCTTTATATAGATCTTATACATATTTTGTTATATGTATACCTAAATATTTCATTTTGGGGCTGTCGATGTGAATAGTACTGTGTTTTTAATTTCAAATTTCACTTATTAGTTGCTGGTATAAAGAAAGCAATTGACTTTCATATATGAACCTTATATACTGCAACCTTGCCATAATTGGTTATTAGTTTCAGGTTTTTCTTTTCTTTTTTCAAATCTTTTGGATTTTCTACATAGATGATCATGTCATCTATGAACAAAGAGTTTTATTTCTTCCTTCCCAATCTGTATGCCTTTTATTTCCTTTTCTTGTCTTATTGGATTAACTAGAACTTCTAGTTCTTCTTCTTCTTCTTTTTAAAGATTTTATTTATCTGACAGAGAGAGATCACAAGTAGGCAAAGAGGCAGGCAGAGAGAGAAGGAAGAAGGCTCCCTGGTGAGCAGAGAGCCTGATGTGGGGCTCGATCCCAGGACCCCAAGATCATGACCCGAGCCAAAGGCAGAGGCCCCAAACCACTGAGCCACCCAGGAGCCCCTAGAACTTCTAGTTCAATGTTGAAAAGGAGTGGTGAGAGAGGCTATCTTTGCCTTATTCCTGATCTTAGTGGGAAGCCTCTAATTTCTTACCACTAAGTATGGTGTTAACTATAGGCTTTTACAGATTTTTAAAAAATCAAGTTGAGTATATTTCCTCTATTTCTAGTTCACAGAGATCTTTTTTTAAGCATAAATGGGTATTGGATTTGTCAAACAGTTTTTCTGCATCCTCTAATATAATCATCTTTTCAGTCTGTTGGTATTCTGGATTAAGTTAATGGATTTTTGAATGTTAAACCAGTCTTGCATACTTGAGATAAATTCCACTTTGTTGTAGTAATAAGCCTACCGAAGCATTCATCATTTTTCTGTTAGTGTTTTTGATCTCTAGGATTCCTTTTTGTTTTTCTTAGGATTTCCATCTCTCTTACTTATATTGCCAATATGTTCTTGCATGCTACTTGATCCATTACAATCCTTAGCATATTAATTATAGTTGTTTTTAAATTCTAGTCTGATAATTCCAACATCTCTGCCATGTCTGCATGACACGTGACTGCATGACAGACACGTGCTCTGTCTCTTTAAATTGTGTGGGGTTTTTTGCTCTTTATTTTGGCTAATATAATATAAAGTTTGGGTTCAGCTTAACTTTTTTTAAAATTTATTTTATTTTATTTTTAAAGATTTTATTTATTTATTTGACAGAGAGAGAAAGATCACAAGTAGGCAGAGAGGCAGGCAGAGAGAGAATGGGAAAGCAGGCTCCCTGCTGAGCAGAGAGCCCGATGCGGGGCTCGATGCGGGGCTCGATGCGGGGCTCGATGCGGGGCTCGATCCCAGGACCCTGAGATCATGACCCGAGCCAAAGGCAGAGGCCTTAAACCGCTGAGCCACCCAAGCCCCGACTTTTTTTTAAACTTAAATTCAATTAGGCAACACATAGTACATCATTAGTTTAAGACGTAGTGCTCAATAATTCAGCAATTGCATGTGACACCCAGGTATCATCAGATCACATGCCCTCCTCAGTCACCCTAACTTTTGATAACATATTAGCAGCTCTCTTTGGAATGTGGAAATATGTAGCTTAATTTTTCTTTTAATCCTGGTCCCTAGTTACCTATTTCATGTTAATAGGACAAGTGCCACTCAATTTTTGATTGCACTTTCTTCCTACAGTCTTAATATAATCAAAAACTAGTCACAGCAATAACAAATCATTAAAGATTTTTGACATTATCTGAACAATGCTTTAGAAAGGTTTGTCTTGTAGTATAGTAATGTTGAGAGGAGACTTTAGAAATGAAGTCCACATATGAAACTATTGAAGAAGCATGGGTAAGAGGTTATGAATATGTGTTTTGTGGGCAAAATTGATATTGTTGGAGAGAAAGAGTAAACAGTAACTGCAAAGTTTGGAGTCCTGGTAATGGGAGAATAGAAGTATTTGGGGCAGAAGGGGAAAACCCAGAACTATGTTTACAGGGGAAGATGATGAGTAACATGAATATCCATTAAATCACAACATTACAATGACAGTAAAGATCTAAAATCAATTTGCTTTTAAAGGCTGTGATCAGACAGATAGGAAAGTTATATATTAAAGGGTCATATTTAAAAATGAAGAGCTTAATCTTGATGGTAGCTTCAGTTTTACAAAAATTTTATTGGAAAACTGATGTTTCTTGAATGAAGAGCACCAATAATCTGAAAATATTTTCAGCTAAAACACTTAACTTACACTATTGCCTTCAGAACAAATGGCTTCAGATGCATTTCCTCCTTCCCATTCCCATTCCTTTATCTATTCATTCATTCATTCTTTTATTATTATGTTCAATTAGCCTGCATATAGTACATCATTAGTTTTTGATGTAGTGTTCAACAATTCATTAGATGCATATAACACCCAGTGCTCATCACATGTACCCACTCACACTCCAATTGGATTTTCAAACCATGGGGACACAATAGTCTTGTAACCTGATAGTGGTGAAATGTGTCTTGTTAGTAGAATGTGTGTATTTTAGAATTAGGAAACTGGAGATTTTAGAGGATTTTGATCTCTATAAGAAAAGAGTTTTACTTTCTGTTATTCAGTTGTATATGATTTTCGAGTTTAAGGTTTTTTGTTTGTTTTGTCACAATAATTAAGGGCTGGAAGCTGCTTAAAAAACATTGTGCTAACTAGGCAACTAATACCTCATGTATCTATTAGAAATGTTGACTCATCCATTACTGAAAGATGAAAGAAAAGGTATTGATGTTTTCTAATTTATAAAAGTATACTTGCTTGTCATAGTAAGTGAAGCATCTGTGAAGGGAAGCTAATCATCTCTATACACCTTCCCTGACCACTTACTTCACCGAAGTTATCAATGTTAGCAGCCTGATCTGTGTTTTTTCCCTACTTTTCTGCCAGCTTATGTAATTTATAAACACATCACACATTTGTACTGGTTTTATTTTTTTTACCAATATGAAATTGTATTATATATATTACTTTGCAAAAAAAAAAAAATTCCTAAAAGTGGTCAGTCCTTTAAGTCTGCAATTTTTCTCATATATCTACATACACTTTTATAATTTTATATGAATAGGATTGTATCATATATGTAGAGTTACTTTTAGGGCACTCTTCCCTTCTCTTTCATTTTCTTTCTGCCTTCTCCCTCTTTTGTTCCTCCTTCTTTTTCCCACTCCCACAGCCCTGGCGTAATTGTGTTTCCTTATCAGTTTTTCCCTTTGCACTTAACCTCTGGATCATACATATGCATACACGTACATATTTCCATAATTTTTTTTAAAGATTTTATTTATTTGACAGAGACACAGTGCGAGAGGGAACACAAGCAGGGGGAGTGGGAGAGGGAGAAGCAGGCTTCCTGTTGAACAGGCAGCCTGATGTAGGGCTTGATCCCAGGACCCTGGGATCCTGACCTGAGCTGAAGGCAGATGCTTAATGACTGAGCCACCCAGGCGCCCCAATTTCCATACTTTTATTCATATCTTTTACCAATTCAAAAATTCTATTTATCCTTGCTGGTCAATTTGTAGAGCTTGTTCTATATTGTAGATATAAATCACATAGGGGAAGGAAAGGAAAAATAAAATAAGATGAAAACAGAGGGAGGCAAACCATTAGAGACTCTCAAATGAAGGAAGCATATAGGGTTGCTGGAGGTGAGGTGGGTGGGGGGAAGGGGTAACTGGGTGATGGGCATTAAGGAGGACATTTAATGTAATGAGCACTAGGTGTTATATGCAACTGATGAATCACTAAATTCTACCCCTGAAACTAATAATACAGTATATGTTATCTAAATTTAAATAAAAAATTTAAAAAACTACATCAGTATTTGAAATTATATCGTCTTTCAAATAAATTACTTGGGTTTTTTTACTTTTCTGTGACAAAATAACACGCAAAATTGTTTTATTGTTGTTGTTTGTACTTTTTTAAAGATTTATTTATTTTAGAGAAAGAGTGCAGAGAGGAGAGGCAGAGGGAGAGGTCAAGAGAAATTCAAGCAGATTCCACACTGAGTGCAGAACCCGATGGTGGGCTTCATTCATCTCAAGACCCTGAGATCATGACCTGAGCTGAACCAAGAATTGGAGGCTTAACTGACTGCTCCACCCAGGTATCTTGGTTGTTTGTACTTTTGTTGTGTTGTCAGTAAGACAGTCAGTTTGGTCTTTTTTTTTTTTTTTTCCTTTACATAGTATCTGAGGTTTCCAGATTGATTCAGAAGACACCCCACAGCTCTAGGTTGTATCCTGCATACAGATAATGTTATATCCTAAATTTTCTTTTAACTTTTTATTGTTCTTTTTTACACTGCAGCTTTATCCATCTGGAATTTATTTTTAATGCGGTGGGAAAGAGTCCAACGTTCTTTGCTTTCAGATGGAAAGCTAGTTGTGATAGCACATGTTAAAATGCCATTCTTTTTCCAATAAATTGGAATATTTCTTGTGTCCTATATTACATTAACAAATAGTGGGGCCTATTTCTAGAATCTAGTTCTCTATTCTTTCTGGGGATGTAGTTTTCAGTTTTCATGCCAATACCACATTGATTTCATTACAGCAGTTACAGAGCATGTTGTTACCTGGTAACGAAACTCCCCCTCCTCCACATTCTTATTTTTTCAGTTTTCATATTTGTTTCTTCTGTCAAATGAGCTTGAAGATTATTTTATACACTCTCCCCCATCGCCAATTTAGAATTTTAATTAAAATGGCATTAAATGTATATATTAACTTGAGGAAAACGGACATTTTAATGATGAGACATTTTCCCTCTGCCAGAAAAACTGATCAACAAAAACTGATCAGTTAAATCAACTGATTTAACATCTGTTAAACTACTTGCATATTATCTGACTTAGGCACATCTGTAATTATGCTAAATAGAACCACAGAACTTAATCTGTGAACTAAAGCCACCTACTGAAGAAATAGCTAACTTCCTTAATATATTATATTACACTTCAGTTGGCTCTATGTTGCCTTTCATTTGTAGTACAAACAACATAGATTATTGTTGGCACTCTTGTTTTTTCATCACCCTACCGGAGTCTACACATTGGATTTTCAAACACAGATTCCCACTCTGGCTACTTCCTTAAGTGTAAGGCTCTTGCTGCTCTGGCTGGAGTATCTGTAAACTCAAATAGCATTTTGCATCATTGTAGAGTCCACCTGGTCCTGATATTTGGCAAGTAATCTTTCTCTGGCCTAGGCAAAATTCATTTTATTCTCTTGGACTCTAATAATTTTGTGATATGTTTTTCTAAAAGTAGTTATTCTCCTTTGGTATTGCACTAGGAGGTCCTTAAGTGTACATTGTTTTTGTATTAATTATACAACTACAGTGAGTTGGCTTTGTTTTGTTTTTTTATATCATTGATGATTGGATTGCTTAGCTTTGTAATAATTTCATTCCATAATGAGCTAGATATTTTTACATTAAAGTTCCTTACATGGTTACCTGAATAAAGGCTGTGTTGATTTAAACTGGAACTGTCCTCCAGCAGCATTTACTCAGATCCTGGAAAAGGTTTTTGTCTTTTAATTAACTGAGTGTTTTTATTTGATTTTTTTTTTAAGATTTTATTTATTTATTTGAGAGACAGAGAAAGTGAGAGAGAGCATGAGAGGAGAGAAGGTTAGAGGAAGAAGCAGACTCCCCATGGAGCTGGAAGCCCGATGTGGGACTCGATCCCGGAACTCAAGGATCATGACCTGAGCCGAAGGCAGTTGCTCAACCAACTGAGTCACCCAGGCACCCTGATTATTTTTTTAATCGGAAATAGTTATATAACTGCCTAAATTGTTCTTTATCTTATTTTGTTTTGCCTTGGATTCTAGAAGACTTAGTTAACTTTTGTGCTATACTGAAGGAATTACCCCTTAGATTAAGCTTCTAATCAAAGTATTTTCCTAACTCTCTTATTCATCATCGGTGTACAGTCCATGCAGCTGCATGGGACCCTGCACTCAGAAGGGGATTATCCTTGCTTTAACATTCTGCCTTCAATGTCTTGACATTCTTAACAATTTGGTCTTTGAACTTTTTTTAAAAAAATATTTTATTTATTTATTTATTTATTTATTTATTTATTAGGAAAGAGAGAGAGTGAGAGAGAGCATGAGAGAGGAGAAGGTCAGAGTGAGAAGCGGACTCCCCATGGAGCTGGGAGCCCGATGTGGGACTCGATCCCTGGACTCCAGGATCATGACCTGAGCCTAAGGCAGTTGCTTAACCAACTGAGCCACCCAGGCGCCTGGTCTTTGAACTTCTTAATAATTTGGTCTCTGAACTTACATTTTTGAGTAAATTCCAGTGGGACAATGGAGCATGCGTGCGAGCAGAGAAGGTAAGGGCATTATCCGTGTTGATTGCTCCTGGCCCCTACATTCATACACTGTATTTGTAATGCCCCAGGAGCACAGAATTCTGGTGGACTTAGGATGCCTGGGAGCTCAGCAAAACTCAAAGATAAAGTACAAGGTGAACATGTTCCATCTACAACTAAGTAAACTAGGGCCTTATTTTCTTTTGACCTAGAACTTGCCTGAAATGCAGAAAGAAAGCAATAGCATTCTAAGAAACATGTGACCAAGCAGCTCTATCTTATCCTTTGTTAATTGTTATTTCCCTCTATTAACCATCTAATTATGCTTAAAAGGATGACATGAAAAGAAAGAGAAGGATAGGAAAATTCTGTTCCTTTTCCTTTTAGTTCTTTGTTCACTGGGAAGTGAAAGTGGAGAGTATTTGGTACAATGTGCAAGTACCAAGAAGTAAAATGAATAATAAATGGTTTAGATAGTTTTGTGCAGCATTTTCACTATTGTGATAAGAATGAAACAGATATGCATGTACAAGCTATGAAGTATTAATTTTGTGCTTTTGTGAATTGTGTATCTTTGAATTTAAAACCAGCATGTACAATATAAAGATGAATGTAATATTTAAGCTCCTAATTAACATTTTTTTTTTTACCTAGAGCAACATTAACAGAAAGTACAAAACTCTGGCAAGTTGAGAGAGACCACAGAAAAAAGAAAAAAGCTCTATATTTTAGAATCTTTAATGTTATTTTTCCCCTACCTTTTGCATATTGGGTCTCACATTTTCATTTTGCGTGGGGCCCTGCAAATTATGTAGTTGGCCTTGTTTATGGGTTTTGTTCTTAGCTTTCTTTGAATGTGCCTTTAGCAAATCTCTTTGGGAAGGAGGCAATTTTTAAATAATGAATATTCTGAAGTATATACTTGCAGCAGATCATTTCCCCATATAGACTGTGCTTATATGAATGTAGCATTTTTCCAAGGATATACTAGAAGCTAACATGTTAAATTATTGTGTGTTGAAAGAATTATTTTTACATTTTTCAAACTACTTTTAGTTTTTTTTTTAAGATTTTATTTATTTATTTGACACAGAAAGAGAGATCACAAGTAGGCAGAGGCAGGCAGAGAGAGGGGGGGAAGGAAGCAGGCTCCCCACTGATCAGAGAGCCCGATGTGGGGCTTGATCCCAGGACCCTAAGATCATGACCTGAGCTGAAGGCAGAGGCTTTAACCCACTGAGCCACCCAGGCGCCCCTCAAACTACTTTTAATTCGAGCAATACTTATTTCTTTAGGAGTAAACTAATTATTGATTAGCTTACTTTCTCAGATAATTCTTTTATAGAATAGCACTCAACCATGTGCTATTGTCCTTTTAAAAACTTTCTGATCAGTGATCAATTTGGCCTAATCATTTTGCTTCCTATGATTGATTGATTTTGTATAGTAAAGTTGTACTATACATAACAATGTCTTCCTGGAATATCTACGCTGATAGAGTATGGGCCTAAATACATTCAAGTTATTCAGATTTAGTTCAGACAGGAAAAAAAAAGCAATATTAAATTGCAAGAAATTATCTAGAGATAGTTGGCAAAAATAAGCTTGAATTCTACTGATTTTAGTGATGCTCTGTATTTGCAGCTGATTTCATGTGTTTTTCTCCATGACTCCCTGTCCATGTTTGAATTATCTTTTTTTTTTTTTAAGATTTTATTTATTTGGCAGAGAAATACACAGCAAGAGAGGGAGCACAAGCAGGGGGAGTGGGAGAGGGAGAAGCAGACTTCCCTCCAAGCAGGGAGCCTGACATGGGGCTCCATCCCATAACCCTGAGATCATGACCTGAGCTGAAGGCAGACGTTTAACGACGACTGAGCCACCCAGGCACCCCCATGTGTTTGAATTCTTAAGTTCAATTCCTGAATTCTCTTCTAATGAACAAAAATCCGAGTCTTGTTTTCTTTGCGCTGGTAGTAACTAACCATAAGTTAGATGGTAGAACGACACTATCTTTCATACAATGAATTACTGGGGTTCTCCTAAACTAGCATATAAGATAATATACAGTAATATAATATAGGAAAAATCCCTATCATTTGATATATTGTGATGACTCATACTCTAAGGACCCATGTCCATGCTTTAAACTCCAAACACACATTACTTCAAAGAGAGGATACTATCTGTGAAAAGATTGTATCCTTGACCATTGATCAATATTTGATATCTTTTTTACAAAAAATTGTAATTCAGTAATGAATATATTAAACATTAACTTTCTGGGACTTCAAAGTAACTTTAATTTCTGGTAGATGTTTTATTTGAACAAAATTCTGGAAAGAGTTAAATTAAATACCATTTGAATCCTAGAATAAGAGGACTGTAAGGATTATGAACATTCACAACTTTTAAAATGCAGTTAGGCGTATTTATTTAGTCACAGAGAAAGGAAGAGTTGTTTTGAACCGTCAGCAGTGAGATGGGAAAATTAAAGCCCAAACCAGGTGTGGGACAGGATTCAAATGCTGAAAAAAGTGAGCAGACTGCTAGAGCCACGAAAAGTGAAAATCTGTGGGACACAAGGGGATCAGAAGTCTGCAGGACTTCGCCAAAAGAACAGGCATTGGAGATGGTGTTGTTCCCCATCTATTACCTTTCCTGATCTCCATGACAGCTTTTAGTGATGTATCAATAGGAAAATGAATCCTTTCTGTACTGCAGATGCTGTTTGACAGTATAAATGTGAAGTCTTTTAATACAATTTTTATATTTGTTTCATCAACACTTGAGGAAATATTTTAAAGTAAAACAATGGGGGTGAGTAAGAATTAAAAGTAATCCTTAAAGATAAAATCTCAAAACATTATAAAGACAGTAAGGAATAACATGCCAAAGCAAATAAATGATATGTAAGATTATTATGCTTCACCTCCACATGTAAAGTACTTTATGATAAAAATAGAGGACTAAAATGAAAAGTTCTTGTTTGATGTGAGTTTTCTATTGGGAGGGACTTTGAAGGCAATTTCATCTAATCACCAATATGGTAGAAGAAAATCCCATAAACACTGCACTGTAGCTAAATCAGAACAAGACAAAACATTTGGTTGCTTTGTGCATTTTTATCAATGAACAGGCACATTAGGTTAGCATGACTAGCAAAAATAAGGTAAGCTGAGATGTTGGCTTCATTTACACAAACATAGCTTCATTTATGATGAAAAATTAAGTAGCAAACTATCACTGCAGTTTGACTAGTATATTCATCATGTAACTACTAGTATGTAATTACCCTTCAAACCTGAACACAAGGTCTTTAAAGACCAAGAGTACTCCCAAGAATAAATATATTTCTAAGCTTTTGAAAATAAAGAGATTATTACGAATTTATTATGTTATAAAACATCCCCGCTGATGTCCCTGTCAGAATAAGACTGAATTGTACTGCTCAGGGTGGAATTTCTTGTTTCATAATAATTTAGGAAAGTATGATTTGGTGGTGAGGAGTCTTGTCATTAGCTGATGAATTTAACAAGACCAGATTACAAGAAACTTACTGTCAATGATGTAAAAACTATTTTTAAAGGCACTCAAATATAACGTATCTTTAAAGATTTTTTTCTAACTTACCTTTCAAATCGTGTTGAGATTTAATGGTCTGTTGTAGTCCTTTTATCATATTATGAAGACTAGCACATTCTAAAATATGAAAGACATTTATTTGAAAATTATTTGCTTTCATTTTAGAACTATTCTCTCAAAATTGAAAGAGTTAAAATACTTAATTGTGGTTATGAGATCTTAATAAAGCAGCCAGCTATCTCAAAGTAAATAATTTAGTAAGTACTTTTCAATTACTCTTTAAGTCAAATGCATCCTGGGATTCAGTCATGAGTTTTCTACGTACAATAAATTCAGCATAGGAGGGATCCTCCACTCCATATGCTTTAGCAATATTTGCCCTAGAAGGAAGGTACACTTGGACATGTCTGGGGCCTTCACTGAAAGCTTTTATACCCTGTCATGTGAATACACTCTTGGTTATAACTAGCAATAGACAAACCTTTAGTGGGTAGCAACAGAGATTTGTTGGGAAAAAGAGAAAAACTTCTGTAACTCAAGCAGTCCACTTGGCTGTAAGCCCCAGGATATCAGGGACTATTTCCTGTTTTGTTCACAATTTCTCCCTAGTGTTTAGATTAGTTGTAGTCCGTAGCAGGTACTCCATAAATATTAGCCGAAGTGACTGATCGATAGACAAGCAATATTATAGTAAACTGAAGCAAGAAAAGAGGTAAGTGGAAAAGCTCTGGTCTGAAAATAACATATATTATATTGCTATTCTAAGCGCTTTGCAAATTTTGAATAAGTTAGCCCTCCTAACCCTATGAAGTAGGTCCTAGTATTTGCCTCATTTTATATATGAAGAAACGGACACACAGAAGTTTAGTAAATTCCCCAAGGTCACACTTATAACTAGTAACTGGTAAAGATACAACTTGAACCCCAGCAGTCCAGCGGTAAAGCCTAGAACTTAACTACTTTACTACCACAAAGAAGACGAGCCCAGGAGCACTCTTCTGGACTAATATGAGTAGGGTGGAGGCCCTGGAAAGAGGGCAGGAACAGAATCAGAGGAAGACTCCTGATAGTTATTGCTATTGAATTTTTATTGGAGGTTTAAGGAGCGCAGGTTGCACTAGTTTAAGTTTACAATTACACTAACTAAATACATAGTGATGAAAAGTTCACAAGAGAATAACTTAATATCTTTAAAATATTAAAACTTGTAAAGTTTAAGGACAATTTTACCTTTTTTAAGTAGGATAATTTAAACTTAATGTGCTTGGCTTAACAGCTAACAAATACTGAGTCTTACTCTCTTTCATTCAGTTTTAGAGGCCCAAGATGGACATTCAGCCAGTATGTACTAATGTGACATATTGACTGGCTTCCATTCTAGTTGAGCATCTGTTTTGATAGTTAAATATTAAATACCGTATTTGTATCTAATAAAAATTATCTAGTATAATACCATTTATTGAATGTTCGCTCTGCCAGGCATTACACTAAGTACGTTATAAACATTACCCCAATCAGTTTTCAAAATGACACTGAGAAGTTGGCCTTATTAGCCTGATTTTCTAGAGGGAGGCAGTCATCCATAGAGGTTTGCTTACTTGCCCAGGATTCCAGAGTTAGTAAATGAAAGGTATGGGCTTGAACATAGGTTCTCCCCGTTTCAAATCCTGCTGTTAATCTGCTATTCAGTACTTCCTCAGAAATTATAGGATATGCTGGTGAAACCATGAAACTTGGAGTCTGAGGGACTAGAATAGAGTTTCCTCTTTTTCCCTCTCTAGCTATGACACCCTGGACAAGCTACTTAACCTATTTGATCTTTAGATTCTCCATCTGTAAAATAAAACTATGGATAACACCCATCCTCCCTCACATATAAGACTCGTCTCATATATATGACTGTTCTGACAACCAAATGAGAAAAGAATACTTTCTAAATTTACTCACAAATATCCAACACTGTTATTGTTTTTATTTCTCTCCTCTGTCTCTCAAAAATTTGTATGTATCTCCTTTCCTTTTCTCATATTTCATTTTAGTTGTTTGTGGCTTCTCCCACTAGATGATGAACTCTTTCAGGTAAAGATCATATCTTATTAATTTTGATATTTCTGTCATCTAACATGGTGACTATCTCATAGGCGTTCAATAGTATTCTTATTTATTGACTGAAGGAAAGAACCAATACTGTGAGGGGAGAATGCAAAACTTTGCCTTTCAGTTAGAGGTCCTGCACTGAGTCTCTATGTACTTTCTTCAACTAATGAAAGTATTTTGTAGAAGTTAATAGAATGATGGTTAAATCACGTTTGACACTGCATACTTTATATGTTGCTATGTTAGTTGCTATGATTAGAAAATTAAGGGGGTGCCTAGCTGGCTCAGTCAGTGGAGCAAGCGACTCTTGATCTCAGGGTTGTGAGTTCAAGCCCCACTTTGGATGTAGAGTTTATTAAAAAAAAATTTGGTGTGCCTGGGTGGCTCAGTCGGTTGGGCATCTGCCTTCAGCTGAGGTCATGATCCATGGTCCTGGGAATCGAATCCTCCATTGGACTCCTCGCTCCACAGGGAGCCTGCTTCTCCCTCTGCCTCTCTGTCTCTCATGAATAAATACATAAAATCTTAAAAAAAAATAATGTTCAAAATCTTTGCTAATAGCCAACTGTTGATTATAACCTTACTGATAACACAAAATATGTGTTAATAGACTTTATGTATTATAGCCTATATTCTTACAATAACCTAAGCTAGGGAAAAGAAAATTATCAGAAAAATCACAAGGAAAATACGTTTACAGTATTGCACTGTATTTATGAAAAAGCATGTGCATATAAGTAGATTCATGCAGTTCAAACCTGTGTTTTTCAAGGGCCAACTATAATCAGCAAATTGGAAACAGAGCCCTGAAACTGAAAGTATACTGATTTTTTAAAAATGTGTGTTTTCAAAATATGAACACGAGGTGGCTCTCTCAACACTTTTTTCCCCCCAAAGGAAACTGGCTCAATAAAAATTGTTCATAAGGTGGAATACCATTCATTATTTTAGAATAATGGCTTTTAATTCTCTTTGCAAATGTTTACCCACATCATTTCTGTTGGATTTTATAATGAATACTATCCTATCCAATTCTTCTTAAAAATTAGAGTTCAGAATATTAAGCTACTGCTTATACTGTATAATTTAGTAAATAAATGTTTATTTTGAGCTCAAATTTAGGCTCTACTATTAACTAGCAATTCGAACATTAATATCTATTTCACAAAGCACTTAGAAATGTTGAATACAATTATATATGAAAAGGTTTTTTTAGCACTTGGCTCTTTTTTTTTTTTTTTTTAGCACTTGGCTCTTAACACTAATATTATCATCTTGAACTGCCACAGAAATTCTTTATCTGGTATTAAATGTAGAAAATACAATATGATGGTCTTGTTCTTTATTGTTGAAGAAATCCAATCATATATGTAGTTTGTTTTCCTTTGTAAGTGAACTAGTACACACTTGGCTCTGTAAGCTGTTATTCCCACTAGTTCTTTTACTTCTGCTGTGTATTATCCAGTGAAAAGGCCATCAGATTGAGAATAAGTAGAACTGGATTATTAAAAGATATTTATTTTTTTCAAATAATGAATACACACAAAACACAATAATATAGTGAGAAATGATTCTCTCCAACCTCTGCCCCTAGACTAATCAGTCCCCCTTCCCCCAAAGCAAGGGCTGTTACCAGGATGCTGATGCTGCTTATCTTTTCGGAGATACACAAATGTGTAAGGGAGAGGGTGTTTTGTGTGTATCATTAGAATTAATATTTTTTCAAGCAGCAAAGAACTAACCTTCTTTAATTGAGACCTCCTTTGTTTGCATTACTTTTAACAAATAATTAGTTTTCTCCAATTGTATATCCAGTATATTATTCTTTCCACTGGTTTCTATCATTTTCTGTAGAAGAAATAATCTATATTATTACCAGAGCAAGGCTGCTATTTTGACTTTTTTTTTTTACCTACTGATATGAAGATTAATGAAAAAAATAAATGACTTAGTATCTAAAAGTCTAATAATTAAGTCTAGCATATATTTTATGCATGTCAACTTCCTAATTTTAAAAGTAACATGGGAAAAAAATTAAAACAGACTAACGGCTATAAAGAGTTATGAAAATCAAAAACAGGCCCTAACTTGAATCCCCTTTTTTCCAACTATTCAATCCTTAGTCCTATGGTTAACAATTCCTTACATATATTTCCAAAATATTTTATGACTATACAACCACAGGAAAGGATCATATTATACTCTGTTCTGCACGTTGGATGCGCCCCTTAGAACTGTTATCTTGGAGATGATGTCATAGAAGCACATATAGGTCTACTTCATTCTTTTTAAGAGCTCCATTGAGTTTCCCTTGTGAGTATACTGTAATTTATTTAACTAGCTTCCCTATTGAGGAGAATTTGTGTTGTTTCCACTTTTTTGCTATTACAAACAATGAATGAACATATCGTTTTGGTATCTTTGTGCACAGTGTAATAGCTGCCATACACCCTTGGAACAGCTTCAAAAATCATCAATTCATTGTATCATCTATATCTCTACCACTTTCCTATTCTCTCTGCCTCTCAATATATCTCAAAGCAATTCCCTGACATCAAATTATTTCATCCATAAATCTCACCATCTACATGTATCTCTAAGAGATAATATTCTTAATACAATCACAATACCATTATCACATAAAAAAAGCAGTATTTCTTATTTAAGATATTTAAGGAGAGGATAGATATTTCTGAACAATCTCCAAAAACTTTGCATCAATTCCTCTCCCACCAACAGTGCCTCTTATTTCTTTCACTCTTCTTTTGGTAGTAAGAGTCACTTGGTTAAGAAAACAAGTTTATCGTTTTAAGAAAGTTCATAATGTTACCTCAAAATACCCATCGTCATGAGATACACATATATATATATTATTATGGCCATACTATACTGTGCAGAGGAATAGAAGGAATAGAGAAGAATGATAAGGAGAGAAAATAGAGGTAGGTCTTATTCCCCTTCCCACCTTTGCTTCACAAACCCACTCCCCAAATCTTTCATTTATCTACCCACATCTTCTTAATAGCTATTCCTATTCCTCTCCAAGGCAGACAGGGGGAAAACACCTAATACATGCTTGTGGGTTTGTAATCATGTGATTTGTCCAAAGTTGGGGGGGGGGGGAGACTTCGAATGGATCTGTTTTTAGGCAAAAGAGAAGGAAAAGGGAACAGAATAGGAAAAAGTAAAAAAAAAATATGAGTCGTAATGGTAAGACATCAAGGATTGAGTCTATTTCAATTCTTACTGAAACATTCCTGCGTTAATGGACATTTTGAACATTTAAGTATGTATTTTCCCTTTAACTTTAGCCAAAGTATATGAACTGTTTCCTTGTCCCAGGAACATTTTGATGTATTAGTAAAAATGATTCAAAATCAAATATATTTTAAATACAGATTTTAAAAATGAGAGAGAAAGGGCTTAGCAAAATATGTTTCCACTATCTTTACCTTGCTTACTTTTTTGGTACATTTTTCTTTTTTCCCCTCAACTCATTCCACTGGCAAAATCTGTTGCACTTTTTCCTTTTATACTACAACTGTTTTATATCTTTACATACCTTTTCTATCTGCAAGAAGTCATTTATAAGTTTGTCAAGATTCACACTGCTAATCTTTTTCATACATTCTTCGCTGCTTTGATTCATGTCTAAACTAGTGAAGAGTAAATAGGGTGAGAAATAGATGAAATAAACAAAAGCTAAAGCATTACAATAATGGTAATAACTCAAATATTAAAGTTTCTGTATTCTATCCATAGAGCACCTACTTGACCTCCATTGCACTCAAGAAAATTTTTGTTATACTCATTATTAATAAGTCAAATGCACTTAGGCATCCCCACTCCTCTCCACTTGACTGCTCCAGTCAAGTTTTCTCTAAACAAATCTAAAATTAGTGCAATGTGTATATGTAGAAATTATTTGTTCCTATTACACAAAAAACTATGTCATTGTTCAACTCATCTGGCCATCAGTATGACAAGGACTTAAAATCTGATGTATTGTTAAATCTGATGTGTGACTTTTAAATATAGGTATTCTTAATTTAAGATGTTTAAAATACTTGTTAACTATCATGCCACAAATATTTTGTGCTGTATTTCCTGGTAGTGTGCTTACTGCCATGGACTGAATTGTATCCCCCTGTCCCCAAAATTCCTCTGGGTATAACCAGCTAACTCTTGAAGGGAAGAATGAGTTTGTTTTAATCCTATGGAACCAATCATAAGAAATTCTACAGAATTCCAGAGGTAAACTCATCCAGTCAGGATGAAGAAATTGACTTTTGCAAAACTGCCAGCATTTACATTTGGGGGGTGGGAGAGTGTCTGAAAGAATTAGGATTAATACAGTCTAGAAGTATGAGACACTTGTCGTTAGGTTTTTCATAAGCAAACTGGAAGGAGAAAATACAAATTTGAAGCTTAGGCGTTCTAGAAGGACGAAAGAGCATGTGCCAGTGCTTGGTGTGTGAAAGTGGTAGTGGCAACTAGTCCAAAGTAAAAGGTAAGTAAATTCCTAAAGTAATTATCTAAAGTAATTTTAGGCATCATATTCTTCTTTAAAAAGAGGTCCATCAAAACAGACCTTGCTCAACAATTTGTTACATCACAAAGAAATCCCATTTCCTTTCTTTGATATTATATGTCATTAACAACTATTAGTAGTTTTTAAGTGAGAGAATTTTAGCTATGTATTTTCAATTTATTGAATTATTATCCTCCATCACATTTTCAAGTAAAACTCTATAAAATCCCTTCGAAAGTTACAACTTGATCTTTAAGGCAGGGGAATAATTGTAATAGCATTCCATGATAAATCCAGCAAAATTCCTTTTGGGGCAAAATTTAAAAATCATCACTATTTGATAAATTGTTATTCTCTAATAGAACTACAGGATAAGCTTCGGTAGTTAATGCAAAAATTTTCCCTCTCAACTTTCTTTTTGGTTCCTAACATTTTAAATAAAAAAGGTTTTACTTCGGTTCTCTCTCAGATCCCAGCTCTTGAATTAAACTCATTTTAATTTCAGCTTGATTTTCTCCCAACTCCTTTCCTCTAATGAGACTCTTGGAGTGTTTTTCTTTATAAAACCACCGTCCACACTCCGCCGGCTGTAATTGCAAGCTTTCCCTTGTGTACATTTGTCACCCGGGCTGAAAAGACACCGGATCCATTTCGAGGTGTTTTCAGAGCCTCCCTCCCCTTCCAATTTTCCTCGACCAAGATGCCTCCAGTGGATACAGGCTTCTTGCCCCTTAAACTAGGTGACAAGCCTGCGATTCCGTGCCGGTCAAATTCTTTGGTGAGAAGCAGAGACTGACTTGTGACCTCCGCGGCCCAGTGTCAACCACCCCCTCAGGTGGGTGACAGCCCCATCCCCTCCCCCCCAGCCCCCCCCCCACTAGCCCCGTCTCCCTTCCCCCACGGGGCTCTGAGGGGCCCGTGCTCCGTCCGCCAGGGGACGCGCTCGGAACCTCCTCTTCTCTCCCTGCTCCCCTCCCTGAATTCACTCAGTCGCCAGGCCGGGGGCGCTGCTTCCTCCACCCGCGTCCCGGGGGCCAGAGGAGCCCAGCTCCACTGCGGGCTGCGCACCCCGGGGCCCGAGGGGAGTGGCCGGGTCAAAACCCTGCTAGGGGATGGGGCACTGTGATGGGGGTTGAAGGAAATTTCCAAGGGCAACGTGGGGACTTGGAACCCACCGACAAAAAGCCTGGAGCGTACTTGCCTCGGCTCAGATGTTTCCCCAGTTTCCCACGCCTCGTACTCCTTCGGGTGCCGGTCCGCCCCCCATTGCTGTCCCCTCCCCGGAAGCCAGTTCCCGCGACAACAGGCCCGCCCTCCTCCTGGCCCCACCTGTACCTCTCGTCCCTTACCTCCTTGGCCCTTGCTCCCCTCAAGCATCTAGTGCTTCCTAGATGTTTCCCCTAGTTTCTAGGACAGGACTCAACAACACCCAGTGGCAGCCAGATACATAATTATCTCCCCAACCAAAGAATAAATCACATTGGCTTTAAGTTTGATCAGTGAGTCAGCACCGTTGAATAAATAAAAAACTATATTAATTCCAGAAAACTTAACGAAATAAGGTACCAGAGACTGTGCCAGATGATGGAGCTGCTGTCCAGAGTTGGTTAGTGGATCTGCTCTTCCATCTACACAGCTCTATCTTGGTAACTTAATGGTTAGGGGCATAGACCCTGTGTGTAATTAAGCCCCTCAGCTCTTTTGTTGCTTGGAGGAGGATCCTGGGCAAGGTTTTAAGAATACTTGCCTCCACTTCTTGATCTGTAAAATAGACGTTAAATAATAATGCCTACCTCATGGGGCTGTTGTGATAATGAAAGGAAATGATGCCTTTTAAAAGTACTTAATGCAGTTCTTGGCATAAAGTAAGTACTCAAAAATACTAGTATAATTTAAAATTTTTGGTCAAAAGCAATCTGAAAGTATTCACTGCCAACTTTGCCCTATCTACTTTTTTTGAGTGAGAGATGAAAGATATATTTTTGTTAATTTCATTTTCTATGAAAGTCAAAACTTGGCAAGCAGATATGTGTAGACTGTAATAGGATAATCCATACTTTATTATCTGAAAGGCAGTATAGTATGGTGGCAAGAGAACTAGGTCAAAGAAGGAAACGTGAGACGGAGTCCTCTCTCTGCAGTTAGTAATCTGGGAAGGTTAATTCATCTTAGCAAGCACCGCCCACCCCTTTTTTTAAAAAAGTTTAAAAATAAGAGCAGTGGACTAAATAACAAAGCTAGGGGCGCCTGGGTGGCTCAGTTGGCTGGGCAATTGCCTTCGGCTCAGGTCATGATCCCGGAGTCCCGAGATCAAGTCCCACATTGGGCTCCCAGCTCCATGGGGAGTCCACTTCTCACTCTGACCTTCTCCCTTCTCATGTTCTCTTATTCTCTCTCTTTCCAAATAAATAAAATCTTTTTTTAAAAAAATAAATAAATAACAAAGCTAAAATTTTAGATTTTTAAACTGTTAATGATAAAACATTGCTTATCAAAATGTTTTTCAAAATGTCATTTTCTCATGTTTTTTAGCCATTAATTTCATACAAAATACATATTTATATGTATATTATCTATTCATGTTTATATATATATGTTAAATTTTTTAACTTCTGACTGCTCAGTAACCCTTCCTTGACATTAGTAACACATAGGGATATTAAAAGTGGCCTTTTGAATTGTTGGTTCTATCCAATTAGCACATTTAAATGTTCCATGTAACCCATATCATAATGGTTTTTGAAACAAGCCCATTTTAAGGCCCATCTAAAATGCTACCTTCTCCATAAGGCATTCACTGATCATAGCAGCTGTAACCTACCTTTCCTTGCTCTGTGTTCCTATTATATTTTGGACCATGTTGGCCTTCTTGTGGCTTTTATTAGGACCGTCTGAACTGCTATCCTTCCTGCTGTTTGATCAGCTCCTCGGGGGAAGAAACAAATTATATATATATATATATATATATATATATATATATATATATATATATATCTCCAGAGTGTCTATCAAAGTCACAATAGAAATGAACCAACACACTAGAAGTCAGAAAAATTTGACTTGATTTTTCTAGTTTGAAATGAGTCATAAGCTTCTCTTCCAGTTTATAGATACTAGCGTTTTTCCAGAGTCTAGTGAGTTCAAAATAGGTCTGTCAATGAGAAACTATATGAGCTTCCCCTGATTTCATTTTAAAAAAGGGAATGCCTTTCACAGTTGTATTCACAGTTTTATTCATCAAGTATCATCCAACTGAGAAACAGAAAGGATTCATTGAATATTTGCTCAGAAACTGACTGGAAAACCTAAGAGGAATAAATTACATTATTGTGCCATACTAACAAAGGGAGTATAAAAAAAAAGCACTGCTTGAATCCATTAAAAAAAAAAAATACCTTGATTTGGAAAACAAACATGAACCTACGCAATTGTAAAAAAACAAAAGAAAACAAAACAAAACCCAAGGCTACTGATTTATTCATACTAGGTTCTTAAGATGAGTGATACATTGATTTTTTTTTTAGGTTACAAATAGCTTCATTTATTATTTTATTCAAAAATATTTGTTACGTACTTGCTAGGTACCGGCTACTGAGGGTTTAGGCACTTTGGAGAGAAAGACAAGTAAAATACTCTCCTAATTTGGACTTTAGGTCTCTTAGGATTGCCTTCTTAAGACCATGAACACTTATCCATCTCTTTAGTCAAGAAATACTTTTTGGGCACCAAACTTGTTCTGGATCTGGGAGAATAGGAATAAATAAATCAGGCATGGTCCCTGACCCCAGAGGGCTTACAGTTTTGAGAGAAAAATAGATAATAAGTTGCTAAGAGCCGCAGAAACCTCGCCGTTTGACACGGTCGCGGCAAGGACATGGCAGGTTTGCACGGCTCCTGCCATGTGAAGGGGATTGGTATCTCCTCCTATAGCTCTTTGTGTTACTCGAATTCCTTTTTTCTTTTTTCTTCTTTACCTAAGCCCTTTGCTCAAGTTGAGGCTCTGACTCACTTAACCCACTTCTAACCAGGCCAAGATCTCCTTACAGAAACTACATAAAGCAACCAAACCATCACCCTCCCCCCCATAAAACCGTTAGAGCAGATAACTGTGAGGCTGTGAGCTCCCTTCTAATGTTTGTCCACCAAATTACTGCAGATAAGATAAGGTACTTAAGCCCAAAAACCGTACACAGACCTTTAATGATCTATAGTCATCCTTAGTTCCCCCCTAGGGATTCACATTCCATCATCCACACCAACACCTGCATTCCCTTACAGTGAAGAGTACACATAAGATAAGGTAGGGATGGTTCAATATAAAGACAATAGAGTTTTACCTCAGACTTTGCTAAGGAATGCTGGCAGGTGTCTGCTCACCCAGCAGCAAAAAAGGGCTTCTACAAACAGCTTGGGCCATTCTATAATAAACTCAAATGTCACCCCTCTTCCTTTGGTTAATGTGCAAAAGATATATGTGACTAAATCTTTTTCTAATACATAGAAACAGAGTCATAAAAATTGTTGTTAAGGGTCTTGCTGTTTAAGTTAAGATAAGCCTGTCTCTGCCTCGGTCTTAGAAAAAACTATAGGTTCTACAAAAAAACTTTTATTGATCTAAGCCTCCTTATCTAAGAAAATCATTGACCATTTTCCATGTAACCTGCTGCCTATAAATAAAGAGTCAAAAACCAATGAGGCAGAGATGCCTGCTTGGTGATTGAAAGAAACCTCTGGTTCTCTCATTCCTTTCGCCGACACTGTCCATCCTTCAGGGAACCCCTGGACTGCCTGGGTTGGACCCCGGCAATCAGTAAATAACCAATAAATAAAAAACAAATAAGAGCAAAGAAAGAAATACAAATCTAGGATATTGACTTAAAAAGTGCATGGGGACTGCTTTAGATACGGTGGCCAAAGGAAGTCTTGAGCGATGAGATGAAAATGAGACGTGTAGGGTACATCGAAAAGTCAGCTGCGGATAACAGAAAAATGCCAGGGTTGCCTTTCTCACCTCCTGCTTGCTCTCTGCTCTCCTTTATCAGATTCCTATTTTTCAATATCTACTTCTGCACTATACCGTCTCGGTTTCAACAGCAACTTCCGGTCCCCGTACAGGGGCTGCCTGGCTGCAGCACCGCTCCTAGTCATTAGGTTAAAGCCATCCCCTGCATCAGCTCTGGGACCCTGTGGAACTAAGTTACTTGGACTCACTCTCTTCCCTCCCTATATGGAGAGAGGAATTTGGACAGGATTCCAGGTGAAAGCCTACACCATCTAGAGTTGTGTTTTTTTTTTTTTTTCCCCTCACTGGAGATAATCTGCCCTTGATAGAAGGAAGTCATTCTTTCCAACTCTTTCCCGGGGTCTTTAGCCATCTCCCTCCTGGACTTGTGCTTCTGGTTTACACAGCTGATGTTTTTCAGACTGTCTGGGAAGGTTTACCCCCCCCCCCGCCTTTTTAAATTTTTTTTAATCAAGATTTTATTTGACAGAGAGAGATCACAAGTAGGCAGAGAGGCAGGCAGAGAGAGAAGGAAGCAGGCTTCTTGCGAGCAGAAAACTGATGCGGGGGCTCCACCCCAGGACCCTGAGATCATGACCTGAGCCCAAGGCAGAGGCTTTAACCCGCTGAGCCACCCGGGCGCCTCTCTTTTTTTGTTTTGTTTTGTTTCTAAGTGGTAGGTTTCCTCTTCCACTAATTTTCTGTTACATGTTCTTGATGCAGTTCAGGCAGAGTTTGACATTTTAGCTGGAGCTTTTGAATTTCACTTTCAAGTTGAGAGAGTGAAAAGCCACTTCTTTGCCTGTAAGTTCTCTGCCCCTTCTCCATGTCCTGAGCACTTCTAGCCTGACCCCAAATTTTCAGTTACTCTCTTAACCTTATCCCATTTCCTTAGGGACCATCTCTTAGGAGCTCTCGGGTTCCACCCCAAGTAAATTATTAAAAGATTCCCTCTTGTCTGGAAAAGGAGTTCTGGGTGGTTTTCTTCATTTTGTTACATTTACTGATAGATTAGCACTCAAACACCACCCCAGGCGGCTTCTTCTGAACTTTGCTGTGCTATGGTCCGGCAAACCCAGCAATGTATCTTGGAAATTTCATTGTCTTCATCCCTTCTCTGCCTTTTTTTTCTGCCTTCTTAATACTCACTTTCTCTGATTCATTTTTTTAAATTTTTTTTAACATCTTATTTTTTTTCAATGCCCTGATCCATTTTCTTATTCTTACTTTTCACTAATCTTAGTGGCTTCTAGATCTCCCGTGGGCACTGTTTACAAGGCACTATCTACAAGGGAATTGGTTCTTACCTTCTTAAATTTTAGGGCTCCATTGGTTTGTAACCATTCAGCGAGCTTCCCTGGTATAATCTGAAACCTGCCACCCCCTACTCTGAGGGCAGGGAGACATCAAAGAGGGGAGCCACTCCAGCTTGGTTGGTGGCAATTTGAACAAACAAAGGGAACTTATGAGGTTTGTCTTCGGGGCAGTGAATTCAGGATCACTGAATTCACCTGCTGAACCTCAAAAGTTTGCATAGAGAGCATAACTGGATTTAGTCCTGTATACCATACAGGTGTTCAACACCATATCATCTCAAGGCTGTGTCCTCAAGGTTATGCAGCCTCTAGAAGTGGGAAAGGCAAGTGGAACCCACTCTTCAAGGACAGCAGAGGGGGAGAAGAGCCTCTGAGTACCCAGGTCCAGCTCATGGGCCAATCTGCAGTCACATCTTTTCCATAACCATCCCCACCAGGTACTTTTCACTCTTCGAATCTCATGATCAGGTTAAGAGAGGCTTTCAGCTTAATGGAGATTGAAGGGATGTTATTTCTAGTAATATCTATTATACATTCAAATATAAATCTATTTTACCTTAAATTAGTTCATGAATCTATCTTGCCTCTGAATTGTAGTTGAAGACTGGGAATTAAGTTCTGACCACTTTCCTGTATCTAGAATGTGGGAACAGCTTTGATGAAGCTGCTTGCAGCCTTTATTGGAAAAATGGGCTTAGCCATCTCCTCTGAGATTACGTTCAACCTTCACTAATGGAATTTACCTTTCCATAAAGAGCTTGTTTTACTCCATGGGAGAATATCTTCATGATAGAGGTTCTTTCTCAGGTTGCTCACAGAGGCCTGGAGCTAGTCTTCACGCAGAGACTCCGCCCAGGTGTTGATTTCACCCAGGAGCTTTTTCTCCTTCCCCACTCCACCCTTCCCCATTACGAGGAAGTATTTCGTTACTCTACTTCTTTCTATAGTTAGAAAGTACAAAGGGAAGTCTTAGGACTTTTCTGACTCAACAGTAACATTTGTGGGTGGTGAGGGTGAAAAGAGGAGCCCTCACTAACCTGCCTGTGTTATTCTCTTGGCTGTCGCCTTTTAAAGTTTGGGATCGAGGGTTATGGCTTTTCTCTTATCTGACTCTTTTGTTGTTGAACTTTGTCACTAGTTTCATCTAGGTTTTGTTCATTTTGCTAGGTTATGGGGTGATGGTTTTCTGTGATTGGTTTCTTATCTCCCATCTTTACCAAGAGGCATCAATAGCAATTTAATTGCACACCGATTATATATATAGTTTGAAGAGATTTAAGGAGACAAATGTATTTGAGTATCATTTGCAACTCCTACGAAACATTTTATCCACTGGCTTCATAGGCATTGCCTGATTCTCAAATTGCTGTCTGCTACATGGCATGAGTTACAAAGACTTCATGTGCATTTCTTAATTGATGAAGCTGCAAAAAGGCAATTTCTGGTTCCATTTAAGTCAATCTAGTAATCCCTACAGAGTTTATGTTAGAATTTTAAGGAGAGAATCTAGAGCTATAACCCATCCCTTCGACACCTTCATCAGCTGGTCTGGGGTCACTGGATGATTTCTGCTGTAACCACGTCTTCATCAGGAGCGGCCTTATTTATTTGCCAAAGGATGTTGAACCCTCTCAAAGCCTTGTTTTGCGACAAATAAGAAAACAATGGGAAATAAAATACTGCTGAGAACCAACACGACTAATTTCATCTTCAGGAACCTGAACTACCAGAGAAACCTAAATTACCATGGCCTCACAGACTCAGCCGAAGGGTTAAACACCTCGCAGCTGTTGGGCTGAAGACACCAGCATTTCCACCTGGGCCTTTATGCCAAACACTCTAAACCAGCTCCCAACAATGAAGCCGATTCCATCACAGCTGTTATAGAATATTGGAAATAATATTGCCCAAACCAGGAAGAATGGGAAAATACGCACACAGGAAACAAATGGAGATAATTAAATCCCACCTGGATCCTCTTGCTTACTGAAGGCATAGAGAAAATCAGCCGCCTCGGGTTAGCAAGTGGTAAAATGAAACGGACTCTGGCAGAATATCTTCTAACCAATTTTAGAGGGAAATGGGGTTGAAAGATTTTATGACTGGACCTGGATTTAAAAAAAAAAAATTGAGGAAGAAAATTCAACATCAAATCTTTCCGTAAGAAAGGCTAACTGTGGCTGAAAATGCCAGGCTTTAAGTCTTTTGACCACAACTGGCTACATAATTTGTGGGGACTTGTGCAAAATGAAAATGTGGGTCCCTGTTAAAAAAAATACTTAGAATTTCAGAACAGAATAGCAGAGCCTTAGACCTGGAATAGAAACTTCTCTACTTGGGGCTCAGCCCTTTGCTACTACACAGGGCACATACCCATGAAGTTGGCCCTGCCTCTGACTTCCGCACTCTCACCCCACATCTTTGTACTTTTTTGAAGCTCCACTGTTGTTTTGTTTTGCTTGGAAGCTTAGGACTTCTAGTCTGTGCGCTGGGGATGCTTGAGAAGCCGAGGAGGGGATGCAGCACCCCCTGTCGACCACTTCGGAGCATTGCATAACCTCCTGAGAGGAATGCCTGCATTTGGTTCCCTCTCAAGCTTTATCACCAATAGTCACTGTTTCGTAGCCATGAACCAGTGCAGACAATTCTTTAAAATGAGCTCAGAAACCGTTGTGTCATCGAGCAATTCAGAAGGATACAGGTGAATTTGGTTATTCCAAAAATTTCTTTGTTACAGGGGAGGGAAACTGCTCTTTCTGTTGGTCAGATTTGATAGCATTAGGCCAATACAGAATACAAGGCAGGGGTGAGACCACTAAGTCATCTCATTAAAAACAGTCCGCACAGACTATCAAAATCTTCAGATCAGAGTTAAAGCTCAGAGTTTTGATTAAGGATTGGCTAGGTTGAGATAGCAGTTAGAAGTACCTAGCGGGAAACTACAACAGGCTGGGGCCGCAGGACCCCATTTATGATGGGCCTTAAAGATCAAGCTAAGGAGGGACTTTACCTTGATGGCAGGGGGAGGTCAGCAACATCATTTTATATTTTAGAAAGACAAACTAGTGAGACCAGAGGTTATGAAAGAGAAGTTTGGGAAATCAGACAATAAAAGTCTGAACTTTTAAAAGAGAAAATTCAAAATTCAAGGAGTATGTAGAGCTTAAATCTTGGTAAAGGAATGGGTGTTTGGAGGTCAGAGAATGGATATTTAGGGCTTAGATATGGTGTAACTTAGGTCATCATTAAGTGCTGATGCCATTCTTTGATATGGGGAGTGATGTAGTTTTTGAATGTAGGTGAGGTTTGGTGGGGTGAGGTCCAGAGCCCACGACCAAGAAAGAATTCTTGAGACGTCCATGGTGCTAGATGGTGGTTTATTACCGCATGGAGAGAGGACCCAAGGGCAGGAGGAGCTGCTGCAGGGGTGTTGTGAGGGGTGGCTAGTTATATACTTGGGAGTTGAGGGAGGTAAGGAAAAAGTGAGGTTTTCCAAAGAACTTTCATATGCTAAAGGGAACCAAAGCTACTGGAGGTCAAGTTACCTTGGTTTTCCCTCTAGTAAGGCATTAACATGAAGACACGTGGGAGCTTCCTGGAGCGATGTTACACCCTGCTTGCCTCACGCATTTGTCAAAGGGTTGCAGGTTATAAGGACCTTTAATCTTATCGTTTCCTTCTGGAAGTTAGGTTATTGATAAGAACGCTTTTCTCTTGTAAATCACTAAGACATTTGTAAACTGAGGGAGGCTCCTGTCCTGCAGGATTGTGATCTCTGCTAAGTTAACCATTTGTTTCTTTCCCTTAGCTTTAGGCCAGCCAGGAGGGCAAGAGGAATGTCACAGATGCCACCAGGGAGTTTGGGGGTGGGGGAAAGAGGGGGTATCAGCTTGTGTTTTATTCCCAGCTTGCCTTCTGCTCCCTCATCAGGGAGTACCAGAGAAACAAAAAATCAGGAAAATTCCCGTGGGGGGGGGGGCGGGGCGTGTACAGAGAATGTACTACCATTCTCTGTAGAAAGGTAGTAACAAACCAAGAGATTTAGCTTTTTGACTTTCACTGTTTGCAGCCACATGTTTAGAGATTTAACCCGTTATAGTTTTTGAAGTTATTGAGGAAAATTAAAGCTTGTCAAGTAAACTCCTTTTCAATAAGGCCCAATACTTAGAACACAGCCGAGACAGGTCAACCCAAAAGTCCTGATAAAAGTCACAGTAACACCAGACATCATGCGATGCAGAGTATTCTTTGGCATATGCATTATTTTGAGCTGATTACTTTGGGAAACCACAGACACAGGAAAAGCTCTGAAAACAGAGAAGTTGCCCTTTTTGCATCAGAGAAGGCCTATAGCAGGAAGAGAGCTATTTCCAGTGATAACTTCCTCTGAGAGAATTCTCTAGTTGGCAGGGCAACCCTTGTTTAACAAACATTTCCTCTTTTCACCTTCCCAGAAATTGCCTTCCCCCCACTTTGAAGCCCCCAACCCCGTTAAGGTATCTAAGCCTCAGTCATCTGGCTCCCTTCTGCAGGGCTCCTGGAGGTACGAACAGAATTTAGTTTTTCTTCTGTTATTCTGTCTCACGTCAGTTTAACTCCTAGACCCCACCACATAACCTTGAAAAGTAGAAGGGAAAATTTTTCCTCCTCAATAATATTAACAGTCTAAAAATGGATTTTCTGACTCTAGTGAAGTTACCCTATTTATTATGTAAAAGGAGATTTCAAAATGGAGCAAGCAAGCCCAGCTAAGAAAGTCTCTTTTAAAATGGAGTCGGGGGTGCAGCGGTAAGGGAGGGGAAATTTATACATCTCCTGATTGGAGGAGCCATGAATTTTGGCCAGCTGCAAGTCTTCATCCTGGGCTTAATTCCCTCCTCATCATGACACCTGAATCATTTGCATTCTTCACTTTGAAAGGAGCCAATGTGATTTGGTAAGTTTCAGTCTCTCATTTGCATATTAACTCAGCCCAGCCCAGCCCGGTTTACTGTGCTTTCAACCCCTGTTTTGCATAAGGGACATGAACAAGAACTACACTTGTACCCCTTGGCCTTTAAAACCCCATCTCCTCAGATAGCAACTCAGGTTTCTACCTGAGTCTGTGTCTCCTTAATTGCCCAAATAAATCCCTATCTGCCCCACTGTGGAAAACAGCATGGAGGTTCCTCAAAAAGTTAAAAATAGAACTACCCTATAATGCAGCCATTGTACTATTAGGTATTTACCAAAAGGATAAAAAATACAGATTTGAAAGGGTACATGTTTATAGCAGCATTATCAACAATAGCCAAACTGTGGAAAGAGCCTGTGTCCATCAGCTGATGAACGGATAAAGAAGAGGTGATATATACGTCCACAATGGAATACTACTCAGCCGTCAAAAAGAATGAAACCTTGCCATCTGCAATAATGTGGATGGAGCCATATTACTGATGCTAAGTGAAATAAGCCAGAGAAAGACAAATACCATATGATTTCATTCATATGTGAAATTTAGGAAACAGAACAGATGAACATAAAGGAGGTGGGGGAAGAGAGAGAAATGAGCCATTAGAGACTCTTAACTGTAGAGAACAAACTGAAGGTTGATGGAGGGAGGTCGGTGGGGGATGAGCTAGATGGGTGATGGGCATTAAGGAGGGCACTTGTTATGATGAGCACTGGGTGTTCTAAGGAAGTGATGAACCACTAAATTCTACTCCTGAAACCACTATTACTCTGTATGTTAACTAAGTAGAACTTAAATAAAAATTTGAAAAAAAAAATGCCTGCTTTATTTTTTTAGCAAATTCTTGTTCGACAATTAAAACTGAAATTCATTGTTTGTAATGAGTCATCTATAAGTCAATGGATTATATATAATTCATAGATTGGCCTTATGACCGTGCAGAAGAGAGGTTGTGAGATTTTGAGACTTGTCTTCAGCAGGCTTTGTACCTTTCACTCTCATGTTTTTTTGTTCTTTCACTACTCCCACGTAAGCAAGATGGAACTACCTCGTTGTAGAGGCCCCGTCTCTGGCTGACAGCCCACCGAATGCCCAACGAGTGTGTCTGTGCAGCCCAAGCCAAGCCATGAGCTGACAGTTGATGAGTGAATGAGCTTAGCTGAGACGGGCAGAAAAACTGCCCAGCTGGGCCCAAACCGAATGGCCAACCCACCAAATGACCAGCTAATAAATGATTGTTGTATTAAGCCGCTAAGTTTTGGAGTGGCAGCAAAGGCTGAGTATATTGCTCTCATTTGAAACATGAGAGAGTGTAACATAGCTGCCATGGAAAGAAGTTTGGCTATTTTATTTTCATTTATTGCCATTTTCCAGAAACGATCCTTTTCGAATTGGATGAAAGGTAGCTTTCCTAACTAATGCAAACTGGGGAATAATTTAGGAGACAAAGGCATGAGATAGTGAGAGCCTGAACTAAGGTAGTGGAAATGAGGATATTAATAAAAGGACAGGTTAATGGGTATTTCAGGGACTTCCAAGTCACATTCCTGAGCAGGGCCACGAATGACATTTTCATTTTACAAATATCCCGTCTATTGTGAATAATTATAGATTTGTGTGCCAATGATTGTCCTGAGCAATCCCAATAACTGAAATTGCTGGAAAAATCCTATATTCTGCAATAATTTGGGTTTTCCTCTTCAAAGCACTGCTCATGAGTGAGGGCAGTATTTCAAATAAGTTTGTGCATGTAAAACTTAAAAGAAAGTTAAAATAATAGGAACAACAAAATATGAAAACCTTGACTGAGAAAAAACCCACAAATTAGAATTCTCATGTTCCCTTCCCTACATTTTGATTTTTGGGAGAAAGAGGTATATGGTAGGAATATGTTTCAGTAGAAAATTTAAAATATGTTACATATTATTTTATGACCCCAAAAGAATAAATCTTGATTATAGATAATGCAGGAAATTACATCAAAGTAAAAATAAGAAAATTTAAACACCCATATCTACTTGCCAGAGATAACCATTATTAATATTTTGATCTATGTACCATAAATCTTCCATATAATGTAAACATATATGTTCTATAATATATACAAGTGCTGGTGTATATATTACACATGTGCATTATATCAAATTTAGACCATATTGACTATATTGCTTTTTATCCTCCATTTTTCTCTTATGAGCATTTTCTAGCCTTTAAAAATATGAATTTTAGGGGTTCCTGGGTGGCTCAATTGGTTAAGTGTCTGTGCTTGGCTCAGGATCCTGGGATCGAAACCCGAATTGGGCTGCTTGCTCAATGGGGAGTCTGCTTCTCCCTCTGACCCTCCTCTCTCTCTCTCTCTCTCTCTCTCTCTTTCGTGCTTGCTCTCTTTCTCTCAAGTAAATAAATAAATAAATAAATAAATAAATAAATAAATAAATAAATAAAATCTTAAAAAAAGAGTATGAATTTTAATAGTTGCATGGCAGTCTATTTTATGGGTGTATCTAAATGTAACTAATGTTGAGTAATAAGGTTCTAACTTTTACAAAATACATGTGATAGATTTTTAGGCACATCATTCTTTGTATATTTTTTCTGCTTAGTCCTATAATGAAATTCCTAAATGTGCAAATACTGGGTAAAGTTTTTGAATGTGGTCAAGGTTCAAGATACATATTGTCAAATATCTATCTAGAAGAGTTGCACCAATTTGGACTTACACCATTACCCATTAAGTATTGTCATAAATGACAATAATTTATAAGACTTCCAGGATATATATGATTAGCAGACCACTTGCATCTATAAACATTGAGCAACATGCTTTGAGTTGAAATCCAGGGTAATGACCTTGATGCTTTATGAGACATCAGAGAAGTGGACTAAGATATTTAGTAACATTTGGCAGAAAGCATAATCAAGCATTCTGCCACTTGGGTATTCTAATGAACCATTCTAGTTAACTCTTTCGTCATCTCTTGTTTTTATAGTAAAACTGAAATCATCCAGAGACCAACATTTCAGTAACTATAAGTATCTTTAATCACTCTGAATGTAGGCAGAAAGAAGACAAGGAAGATAAAGTATCTCTGATGGTGAAAAAGAAACTTAGAGAGCAAACAGTGATGAAAACAACCAAGAGCTAGAGGTAGCTTTTTTGACAATCACATACCATGTACTCTGAACCATTATTTCCTGAACAGAAGGAACCCTAGTGGTCTGTCTCTGTCTCTAAAGTTCAGGTTTTCTGAATGAGATCCAGGGCTGCTGTAGAACAGGCAGGAGACAGAGAAAAAAAAAAAGAATAAATGTGAAGTAGAGGAAAGAAAAGTTGAAAACTGCCTAGGTGATTCTGCTCCAAGGACATAGAAGAGAAAAGAAGTAGGAATACAAATATCTTAGCAATGGTGGTAGTGAGCAGTCAAACCACGGAGGGAGGAGGAGGGAAGAGATATAATGATATATAGATTTGCTCTTTATAGAGAGAAGGGAAAGTGGACGGGTAGAGGCCCAAAAGACCCTGGAGAGGATTTTGGATTAAATAAAGGGATATGAATTACTTGTAATTTTGGAGTCAGAATCTCATTTTTAGGACTTTCAGTTCTTTTCACTGGTTCATTTCTATCCTTTCTCAAAAATCGCTGGTGTTGCTATTCCTGGAGGACATATATCTGACCAGGATTCCTTTAACCATCTGGGCCACCCAGGTGTTCTCCAAAATTGTATACATTTAAGACATACAAATTGATGTTTTGGTATGTATACATGGTGGAATGATCATCACAATCAAGCTCATTAACATTCGTATTATCTCTCCATAGTTACCATTTTGTGCGTGGGGAGTGGGAGGTTAGAGATTTAATTCAGGATATATCGTCTTAGCAAATGACAAGTATACAATACAATGTTATTAACTATCATCACTATGTGGTACATGAGATTTCCAGAAATTACTCCTCTTGCAAACTGAAACTTTGTACCCTTTGACCTATATCAACCTATTTGCCCCTCTTCCCAACCCCTTAGCTTCTGTGCTTTTGTGAGTTTGATTATTTTATTTTATTATATTTTTAAAAAGATTTTATTAATTTATTTGAGAGAGAGAGAGAGAGCACAAGCAGAGGGAGTGGCAGGCAGAGGGAGAAGTAAGCTCCCTGCTGAGCCAGGTGCCCGTTGTGGGATTCTATCACAGGACCCTGGAATCATGACCTGAGCTGAAGGCAGATGCTTAACTGACTGAGTCACCCAGGTGCCCCGGCTTTGACTATTTTAGATTTCATATATAAGTGAGATCATGTAATATTTCTCTTTCTGTGTCTTATTTTGCTTAGTATAATTTCTTCTAGCTCCATCCATGTTTATATAAATGGATGATTTTCTTTGTTTTAAGGCAGAATACTATTCCTCTGCGTGCGTGTGTCTCATATTTTCTTTAGCCATCTGTCTACTGATGAACACTTAGGTTGTTTTCATATCTTGGTTGTTGTGAATAATGATGCAATGAACACGGGAGTGTCGATCTCTCCTTGCTATCCTATTTTCAATTCCTTTCAAATCCAGAAGTGGAATTGCTGGGTCACATGGCAGTTCTATTTTTAATATTTTGAGGAACTTCCATATTGTTTTCCATAGTGGCTGCACCAATTTACATTCCCACCAACAAAGAATAAGGGTTTCTTTTCTCCACATCCTTGCCAACACCTGTCATCGTTTATCTTTTGAATAATAGCCATCCTAGCAGGAGTGAGGTGGTATCTCACTGTGGTTTTGATTTGCATTTCCCTGGTGATGAAGAATGTTGAGAACTTTTTCAAATGCCTGTTACTATTTGAATTTCTTCTTTTGAGAAGTATATTTTTAGGATGTTTGCTCATGTTTGTTTGTTTGTTTTTCCAAATGTAATAGGCACATGTAAGGGAATTCACATAGACACGAAATTCCCTCGTTGGCAATGTTTTAATTGGGTCATTTTAATTTTTGTTACTGAGTGGTATGAGTTCCTTATATATATTGAAAATATTACTTGCTTATAAAATACATGGTTTGTAAATATCTATTTGCATTCCTTAGGCTGCCTTTTCATTTGGTTGATTTTTTTCTTTGCCATGCAGAAACTTTTAATTTTGATATCCCACTAGTCTATTTTTACTTTTGTTGCCTGTGCTTTTGATGTCAGATCCAAAAATTATTGCCAAGACCCATGTCAGGAAAGTTTTTTCCAATGTTTTCTTCTAGGAGTTTTTTAACAATTAAAATTGTTAATAAAACCCAGAATGAATATTTGAAGTGGGCAGTAAAACAGACAAACATCTGATGAGTTCAATGATGAGAAAAGAGAAAGAAAACACAAATATCAATCAAATGAGAAAGAATATATAATTGCAGCTAAATAAATTTGAAAAAATTCATGACCAATTTAGAAGCTTAGATAAAATACTGGAAAAGCATAGACAATAGACATTGACTAAGAAAAGTTCAACAATCTGCAAGAAATTGAAATATTTGTTAGCAGTCTATTTCCATAAATGCACTGGATCAAGATCTATCAAAACATTAAAGAAGCTCTTTGTTATTTAAATTATTCCATAGAATGAAGTCAAACTTCCCAATTTATTTTATCAGCATTATTTTATTAACAGCATTACTAAGATATGGAATATTCTGCTTAGAAAGAAAAAGAATGAAGACCTATAAATTTAAACATAACAGAGACCGAACATTCCATACGTTATCAAGCCTGTATTTAGACTGATGCTTTTTAATACACATATTTTTCTGTATACATTCACATTTGATTATTATTATTAATAGGATTGTTGTAATTTTTTCTGTTTCAGTCTGAACAAGTCCATACCGTTTAAATGAGTAAAGAACACAGAACTTTTAGTGAGAAGATTCTAGCTAGTTGTGAGGCTTCAGACAAGTTCATTAAGTTCTCTGTCCCAACCCTGATAAGGAGCATAATCCCTCTTCTATGTACCTCATAAGTAAGTCGAAAATAGACTTTTTGTGAAAACACTTGGCTGAAGTTAGTAAACAAATGCAATTAATGTCCATGTGTAAGATGTAATGCTAATTTTGTCTTAATATTTGGTTGACATTTTACAAATTTAAACTTTAGACTATAAACTACTGCATACTTTTAGGACTACAAAACTCAGTCATCCTATAAGGTGAATGAAAATATCCAATTAGTAATTACAAGACATGTATTAATCTAGGCCATCACTTAGTTGCAGTAAGAACTTATAGTTACAAAAATACAGGTAAAATGTCATAAAAATATTCCCATGGACTGTAGTTTAATTCTTGCCCAGAGGCTAAATTACCTGGCATCTGCCATTGCTTTGGGTACTCAGAGATTCAAACTGTCCAGATTTGGCTGCGTGTCTAAGAGGTATCGGTTAGTCCACGGGCCAGATTTTTTCATCCTCCTCATCTGTGATTACATCTTCCCTCTCGGATACATGCTCTTCAAAGACAAGATGTCAGCTAAAACACTCCAACTCCCTCATGTACCCAAACTATCAAAATGTTTATTTTCTGCTCAACATTTAACCAAGAGTCACCCACTTTTCCTTTGATTTTTATGTGTCACTCTGCTGATTTTGTCAGAACTACGATTCCTTCTGAAATGCTTTCTTCTTGCCACACTAAGTCATCATGTGGAACCCTTGGTAGGTGAAGAATTTGCTGTGGTAAATTCAACCACATAAATTAAGATTATTCTTAATTAAAGAATTTGACTTCCGGAAAGTTAATCAGAAAAAAAAAACAAAAACATTTTATCACATGCTTCAGTCTACTAAAATGGAACAGATGTAAACAACAAAAACTTGCTTTGATCAATGCCCTTTGGCTGCCCCACCAGAGAAAACTGGCTGGATTCTGTTTTCTTCTAGGCTGGTGGTCCGGTACCAGTAGCCTAGACTTGGGCAAGTGGCTAACTCCTCTTTCCATACGTTAACCTTAGTAATCACTTGCTCTTCCAAAAACACATTCCTTCTGTAAATCTCAAAAGGTCCATTCAGAATGTAAGTAAATTTAAAAGAAGCTGGGCATAGATGTTTGTTTAATACCAAAAGGCAATGAGGAAAATAAAGAAAAATAATGAAAATCTAGAATGAAAGAAACTTCTTCACCGAGGGAAAATAATTCTAGTAGATAGTTTTGTATGCTGTCAACCCAACCCCCTTTCTCTGAAAATTTCAGCATCCTTGATTATGGTATGTGATCCCTTCCCCCAGAAAACAAAACAAAACAAAACAAAACACATCAACACACAGATAAACATGAAAATCGAACCCGAACTGGGCAAAGTCCATTCTCCTCCTGGATTAAAATGGAAATTCAAACATCATCAGTTATTCTTTTGATCACCTCTGGAAAAGAAGCGATATCAGCCAAGTTGCTGTGTGGAAGGCTGCCTTCTTATTTCCAGTTGCACTGGAGAACAGAAAATAGAGTTTTCAGGGGAGTGGGGAAGAGAAGGGGGGGAGAGAAGAGAGAGGAAGAGAGAGTGGGAGGGAGAGGGAGGGAGAGAGTGAAAACAAAGGATGGAGTGAGGTTTCTTTCAGGATTTTGATACCTTTCAATTTCGCATTTCAATTCATCATGAGGCTCTTCATTCCTGTTCCTGGATTTTCTGAGACACCACTGTGCCTTTCTAGATAAATTCTCCTTTTTTCTTTAGCCAGCCTTTGGTTTCTGTTACTTGTAACCAAGAGTTTTAACTAAAACAAAGTACCAGTGAGATAAGATAAGAGGGAAGGAAGTAAAAGATATATGAAGACATCAAATAATCATTCATAGTGTGGAGAAGCCAAGGAACAGTCTGAGGACTAAAATGTGTGTTAAAAGAAGGCTCTTTGCCGCTGACCTGGTCCCTATCACTTTGTGTTGTTCTTTAGCCTGGATGGCCTAAGCATATAAGCGATTTGGGGGCGGGGGGTGGTCAGTGGTCTGGAATATGTCAAACTATCCCTTTCAAAGTATAAAACTAGTTATTGCACTTTGAACTGTGAGCATTAAAAATGCTTGGCAAGATTCTTTGGGTTTTGGAGACGGTATATATTGCTTTCGAGTGTGCTGCTCTGAAACATTTATTAGTGACTCTTACGGCTGCTGGATTATAGGGGGCCCAGAGGAAGAAAAGGCACTTCTGCAGCCCTGCCCCCCGGGAGTTGTGACACAGCAGGTTCAAAAATACTCAAAATTTCTGTGGCAAATGGAGATGTCGTATGGACTCTCTGAATAGTGCCAGTAGGAGAATCACAGTAGAGATCCGTAGGGTGTTGGAGCAAACCGTATTCTCGGTTGTCCTCTATTTTTTGAGAAGCGGTTCCTGGTTTGATACTGGATCCTGGCAGAGTCTGAATGTCTGACCACGGGCATCAAAGGGCCGTGGAACTAAGGCACCAGTCACGAACAATGCGTTAACTAGCTCATCATGCTTTCAGTTTGGGAGAGTGCAGCAGCAATCCATCATCAAGGGGAAGGGGTCTGAATGTGGGTTTGAGCGGCCACTGAGTGCACAAGGAATTTGCATGAACAGATGGTTCAAACCTACAACTTCTCTGCCTGCATGCTTCCCGTCCCTCAGTCTCTCAGACTGCGTGTATACTCTCATAGGCAGCTCTTTTCTTTCTTCCTCCCTCCGTCCCTCCTTTCTCCTCTCCTTCCCTCCCTTCCTCCCTCCCTCCCTCCCTTCCTTCCTTCCACTTATTGATTTATTCATTTATTGATTGATTCATTTATTTAGAGAGCACGTGAACAGGGGGAGGGGCAGAGAGAGAATCTCCAGCAGATTCCATGCTAGGTGCAGAGCCCGGGGAAGGGGGCTGAGATTTACGACCCTGGATCTTGACTTCAGCCAAAATTAAGAGTTGGTCGCTTAATTGACTGAGCCACCCAGGTGCCCCATCTCGTGACCAATTTCTTATAACCAGTTGACTAAGGAGAGAAACACTCACGTCTGGTACAAATGGTTTTGTGTGATATGCTGGCACCAACTGCATTTATAGTCACAATCAGGAGTGTCCTAGGAAGACAATAGTGAAGAAAAATCTTTCCAATAGGCAGAAATGTGAGCAGTACATATGACTGTCCCTCTTTTTCTTCAGTCTGCACCGAAACCTTCCTCAAATGTTCTAGGCAGATTATTTCTCTGATTATTTGTGCTTTCGTTGTGTTCCAAGTAGAGAGCTCACACTGATATCTCACTGTGCATTGGCTGTTCGACCCAGTTTCCTCTGTGATCTCGAGGGCAGAACCTGTGTTGCATTTACATCCTATCCTCTTCATCTAGAAAATTCCAGGTGCACAGTAGGAACACAATAACTCTTCTTAAAACCTCTTTATGGTGTTATGTCCTAGATGATTATCTGTGGATATGCTTGTCCTTGGGTCAGGGAGGCATAAGGGAAGCATCATGGTTTAGTGAGAAGGCTGGCTTTGAAGACCGAGGGTCAAGCCTGCTTCTCACCAGCACTGTGGCTTTCTACACACTGAGAAAGCTCAAGGTCTTTACCTTTCAACTGTGAAGGAAGATGTATTGTCCACCCTTGGAGGTGGAGATAGGGGTATGAGACAAACCAACCTTTGTGGAAATAGGGATTTTCTAAAGAAGTGAGATAATCACACTTCAGTGGTTTCAAGGAGGTTGGATTCTCAGAATGGTAAACCTTGGGAAGGAAGATGGGGAAGGTGATGGCTTGGGGAATATTTGTGAGAGGAACCCTATTGAGTAACGTGAGAGTAACCTTGTTTACTTTCTTCGTGTGTTCACATGCTCCATAAAATAAAATTTCCCTGGGAATGTTGTAGTTTTCTCTTGTTTTAAAGCATTTTTTTTTTCAAGATTTTATCCATTTATTTGACAGAGAGAGAGAGAGACCACAAGTAGACAGAGAGGCAAGCTCTCGTCGAGCAGAGAACCCCATGCGGGGCTTGATCCCAGGACCCTGAGATCATGACCCGAGCCGAAGGCAGAGGCCCAACCCGCTGAGCCACCCAGGCGCCCCGTAATTCTCTCTTGTTAATCATAACCTTTAAAATTTTTTTAGTACTAAATTTTATTTAACCCAGTATATCCAAAATATTATCATTTTAACATGTAATCAAAATACAAATTTATTAATGAGATATTTTATGTTCTTTATATTTTCGTTGTTTGTGCTGTCCTGGAAATCCAGTGTGTGTTTTATACTTAGAAGGCTCATGTGGCTAGTGGCTACTCTACTGAATGGCACACTTCTGGATTATCCGCCCAGGACATTTAACAAATGAGAAAAGCAAGGTCCAAAGAGAGGCAATGACTGGCTGTCGGCCCCCAGGAGGAGGCCATCCCTGGCCTCCCAGTAGAGGGGTTGCCATACATGGATCAGGCTTGAGGTGGCCTGCACAACCTCTTATCTTACCTACCAACTGGTGATTGTCTTCTGAGGGATCGTCAGCTGGAAGCATTGAGTTCATGGGCAGGGAACGAACGCTTGGGGTCTGCCTCTTCTCTTATATCCCACATTCAGTGACTGAAAAGGAACCATGGATCACATCTTCCTTCACAGCCTACTTTGGAGGTGCTTTGGTAAATAAAGGGAGCAGAGAGTATCAAGAAATTTGACCTACCGCAAGTTGCTGTATCATCATTAGTGGGAGGAGTAGGTCTGTGGTCCCGTCCCATTCGGTGGCCAGCAGCAAACTTGGAGCAAAGGGAGAGGCACAAGATGAAATCACCTTGGTCCTATGGAAGACTCAGAAGTAGCATTTGCCAGTCTCTGTTTCCCCTAGATAGTAAATTTAGATGATTATCCCAGAGGGCAAGGGAGGATGATGCTGTGTTATGTAAAGATTAACAATACCAAATGTGAATTATCTGCTTGGATTGTAAGTGCTCAGTAGTTGGCTGACTTTTGTCTCATCGTGTACATCCAATCTGGACATGACTATCATCTGGTAGGAGGTGAGCACTGAGTGTAGAGCATAGGCCCTGGAGCTAGAGTGTTTGTGTTTGCATCCTGGCTCTAGTATTTCTTTTCTTTTCTTTTTAAAGATTTATTTATTTATTTATTTGAAAAGGGGGGAGGGGTGGCAGAGGGAGAGAATCCAAAGAGGATTCCCCATTGAGCTTGGAGCCAGACCTGGGGCTTGATCCAAGGACCCTGAGATCATGACCTGAGCTGAAACAAGAGTCAGATGCTTAACCAACAAAGTCACCCAGGTGCACCTCTAATATTTCTTAATTTTGTGATTTTGGTCAAATTCATTAAACTATGTCTGCCTCACTTTCCATATCAGTAATCGTGGAACAATAGGATTTGGATGGTTGTAAGCATTAAACTAAGTTCATGTGTGCTAAGTGCTTAGACCAGTGTCTGGCACATGGTAAGCGCTTTAATAAATGTTAGCTAGAAATGGTGTCTACTCATTATAAAAAATGTCATCCATTAGATGAAATTATAAGGTTGTGTTGACTCAGTGGTGCACTGGAGCTGGTTCACACGGTTTCACAAGGACCTATTGTACAATCTCTTCCCAATTTTGCGTTCAGTGATGAAACGGATAGCTTGAAATCAGCCACATTGAGAATATTTAATGACGGAAATTGGCCAATGCCACAAATCTGACCTCCCTTCTCTCCCCCAGAGAAGTGGCTGTTGAACATTTATCAATATGCCACTGGTTCTGTTTATCAGAAAAAGAACTTTTCGTCTTTAGCAGGTCGTCCTTTGGATCCATGGAGATTATAAAGCTGTTTTCCATTTTCTCCACACCCTGAATAGGATCAGAAGATTCCCCCCCAATGAAGAAATGTTATCACCTCCCCTGTTTTTAGAATACAGGACCAGTCGAAGGTCTGTGTTTTTGTCTTACTAGTTAGTTAACTCCGGGAAAATCTCTTAGGTTTTCTGAGCCGTGGTCTTCTCTCTTGTAAAATGTTAAAAGTAGAGTTTTGAGTTGCCTACAACAGAGATTTGTTATGTTTAAATGAAATACTACATATGAAGGTGCTTTATGAAATCAAAATCCTAAGCAAATCATTTTTATCATATAGTACCATTTTAAAAAAAGAAAGTTAACAATACAGATCTTTCTTCTTTGGATTTTTGATCACAGTACTATTGGGAAAGCCGAAGTGCATGCAATTTCCTGACTATTTATTTTATCCTTACAGAAGATGCTAGTAAAATCTCTTCGTGCCCACGGGATGATTTATGTACAGATTCTTTTTTAAAAAAATCGATAGATAATTGCTTTTCTATATATCCTACAAAGACTGCTTCTGGGGACTACTGTGCAAAAGTCTATAATGTTTGAAGTTCTGTTGGGTAATTGTTTTTTTTTAACTCAGCAGACAGCAGTAAGGAGTGAATTATTTTTGTTCAGGTAATACCAGGTACATAGTATTCTGTAGCTTTACAGCAAAATATGCCCCTCTTCACAGAGAGTGATATATAAGCATTTCTCAGTGTTGTAAACCTTTCAGAAAAAACTAGGTGCACTGAGAAAGATTGAGAATTTGTTGATGTTGGTAAGTGCCATGTGTTCATCCACCTTCTCCAGTCTTCCAGTAAAGAGGCGGGAAATCCAGTCTGTTTCAGCAATGAGCTAGTCATCGCCACAGAGAAGACAATGAATGCTCTACGACCTCCAAGCGCTTAGAAAACATCATTCCATATATGAAAAACAGTTATGTATCTGAGTTGCAAAGAATCTGTGGTTATTTCAAATAGGTGGGTGCTTTGCCTTTTATTTAAGAAGTTTTTATGGGGAAAGTAAGTTTAATGGCATCCCAAAAAGATGCTTTGTTCAGAGTCATCTGAAATTCATTATAACTTTATTTCATGTTAGGTCTACGAATTCTCAGAGCAGCTTTTCCCAAATGTTAATAATGATGGGTATTCTTTCACCATTATATTTTTCCACTCTTAAATAAAGTAGGAAATGATGTGTTCAATTTAAACAGGTGTGTGTGTGTGTGTGTGTGTGTGTGTGTGTGTGTGTTAAAAGCTTTAAAATGTCAAGAGGCACAATGGCTCTCCCAGGGGGAAGTGTAGTAGGAAATGTTTTCCAAATTTACGTGACCACAGAATTACTCATATAAGAACATTTCAGAGAACAGTTATGCCCCAGAATACATGTTGGTAAATCCATCTTACGTGGTTGTTAGTTGAGCTAAAGACCACAGTGTTATAAACACCACTAAAAACGGTTTAGAGCGGGGAATGTTCACTCACACTGAAGGGAACTGGGGGTTGCATGAAGGAGGCATTGAGCTGGGCCATGAAGGATAAGGAAAATTCTGACAGGCAAGTTTGGGTAATTGGGAACTTTTCAGGTGCAGAAAGAGGCATAGGCAGATGGTTAACTGCCTATGTTAATATAGATGGCATAATACTGTTACTAGATTTCCAAAAGGACAGAGCTTAAACCAAAGGTCAAATTCTTATTCAGAAGCTGTACCCTTTATACATAGCCTTTCCATATTAAGCTAGCAAAGAAGACTGAGCAAATTATGTAGAATCTTGGATTCTAAATTAAAGCATTTGGATTTAAGTAATGTGCAATTTCCCTCCTATTTCTTAGCCTACACAGAGAACATAAACATTTAGTATTTTGGCGTAAAAACTGTATAAATATGTAAATACCATAATGTGTGAATAGACTTCAGTGTTAGGATGTCTGAGTAGAACCACTGAGAAGTTTACATACAGAAACACATGTGTAGCCATCTTCAACACGTCGCTAATCTTCTGTCATAGAGAGGGTTGTGCTCTTTCAATCCAAGGGAAGTAAACAGAACTTCCTCCCCTTCCCTCCCGACACGACACCTGACACCTCGAAGCACCTCATGTGAATGATAAGCCTGTAACATCACAATGCTCACTTTTGTAAAGCGTATGTAAGAAATAAATCTTGGGTGCTTAAAGTGGTGAGCTTTTGCTTGAAAATGTGAAGGCAGCGTATGTTCCAATACCTTAGTGACAGAAAGGAGAGGATGTTCTAACCCAGATTTCCAAATAAGGAAGTAGGAGACCCTGAGGCCTCACCCCTGGTTCTTTTTTTTTTTTTTTAAAGATTTTATTTATTTATTTGACAGAGGGAGGGATCACAAGTAGGCAAAGAGGCAGGCAGAGAGGGAGGGGGAAGCAGGCCCTGAGATCATGATCTGAGCCGAAGGCAGAGGCTTTAACCCACTGAGCCACCCAGGCGCCCCTCACCCCTGGTTCTTTCAGGTAATAGTTGCTCAAACGGCAGACGCAGCAGGTAGAGAACTTTTATTTGCTTATCGAATGTGAACCTTTTAGTGTAAATGAAGAGTTGTAGCAGTTTGCACTCAACTTGGTGCAGTAATAAATAATTGTTTCGTGGGCTTCTCGATGCCGTCACGTACTCTTGCTCCTCAGGACCCAGCGCCTGCACCAGAGACTGTGGTTTATTAGGTAACTTGCCTGGAGCCTATTTCCTGAGGAGGAATCTGCTTCATGACTTTACTGCTCCCTCAGGCTCCTACACAACCCATCTGCCCAGCCTCCCCACACAGGCCTGACGTATGTGCTTCCTGCGATGACAAGTAGCTAGTCTGGCAGACTGACTCGTGCTCCTGTGTGCACGGTACGGGAGGAGCTGCTTTCCCTCCTCCAAGGCAACAGGCTCCAGCTAGAAATGTCGCTTAAAGACAATGCCCAAGACCTTTTCCTTCTCACGGCCCCCACTCCCCATGTCACGCAAGCTATGACGCAGCCAAAGCGTGGCTGTAAGAGCCTCCGCCCATGGGGTATTGCAGCCTGAGGAGAAGGCACAGTCCAGGCAAGCCAGAATCATATTTTTGAGCTGGGCTCCTGTTTCCTCAAAAAAGAGAGGTAGGGAGCTGCCAGCACGTAGCAAAAATCCCCACATCCACTGCCAATGTGTTCAAGCCAATTGTGCTAAGCTCCCCTTCCAGTAAGAACTGAAGACTCTGCAGTCGGGTTGAAGGTGCTTTTCATGTGGGTGTTTGACAATCGAAGCATGCTACGACGAATCCAAGAAAATAAATTTATTAAACTTTGAAGGAAAAAAAAATCCACAGACATAAGGAAAGTTAAATATAAACTGCAGGACACAACTAGTCATACTAGTGAATAATGGCTTGTGTGGCCAGCAAAGTACCAAAACGACATTCTGAGACTGATTGAGGTATTTAGCTATTTTTGGCTATAGAAATTGTTGTCAGCCTATTGTGAAATAGTAAGATAGTTTTCCCAAGCACATAGTTTTAAGTTGAATTAGATTCTACACTGATGAAATTGTATATGAAACTAAATTATGTAGCTCTTAGAGAAAACCATAGCAGCAAGGTAGCAGGAAACCTATGAAACACCTATTACAAAGTAACATGTTGAACTTGGAACACCCAGTTCTAGTTTTTCACTGTCCTTCCTGCAAGAAAGAGGGAATTTAAAATTACCAACCATTAAGCCTGTTTCCTAAGAAGGTCTGAGCTAAATGGCAAATACTATTTAAGTTACAGCTAACTAAAGTTTCATTAAATGTAAAAAATATATATATATATACTTAAAGTGAGAAGCATTCTTCAGTGAGATGAGACTCTTCTCCTTTGACAAACCTTTTGGGGAGCAATGCCAACGCTCCTAAGAATGGTGCTGAGGTTACTAAGGGACTGAACAATAATTTATACATTACTTCAGGCCCCTTCCTTTCCTTCTGACTACCCGCTTTGAGGCCAAGCCACTCAGAGGGGAAATAAAAAAATGAAGAGACTTCTTCGTTTGCTACTTCAAATAAACCCGAGAAAGGGTTTGGTGAGGAAGAAAGTTTCTGCTATGGGTTTAAGAAACTTCTGACTTCTCTGTGGGGATTTAAAATCTCGTTCCGTCTGTTTCTTGTTACCAGGAAGAGTGGGTTGATGTCTGGCTATCGGCTGTGAAACAAAAACCTGTTTCTCGAACTTTTTATTCCACCGTCTGGTTTAACTTCGCTTCCACCTGCTTCAACTTACAAAATGCTTCTTGTACTTTATTCCCTTCTTCGGGAACCATGTAATAAAATCAAGTCCTGTCTGAAGAGATGCTACAACAGAGGTTCTGGGGGCCCCCTCTCATGATCCGCCCATGGCACTAAAAACCCCCTCCACGTGCAGCAGGAGCAACCCAAGCAGCCTGCCCCTAGGGCCCGGCTCGCCTTCCTATCTCCTAGCAGGAGCTCTCTGATAGGAACCAAAATTCGGGCAAGAAAGGGTTTTTGGTCTGCCTGTTTTGGTTCACAAGTTGACTGGTGCCTCCATCTTTAAGTTTCCTCAATTAACAAATATTAAATTTTTTTTTTTTTGTTTTAAAATAAGATGAGCCTGTACCAGTAATGCAGGCAGCTACAATCATTTTAGAACTGTTTAAGGAGTTTGGGGACGTATAAAAAGGGCCTGGTAAAAAACTAACTTGTTTGTTTTTCTTTAGGTGTACTGACCAAAGCAGTAAACTAGCTCTCCACTGTAGTAGCTACATTCTTTCCAGGGGTCTGCAGGAACTATAGTACACAGTGTGCCGTGTGATAGAAAATAGCCGTGCTTGAAGTGTAAATTATTAAAAATATCTTTATAAATTTTATGTCAAAATAAATGTTTCACATATCCAAACTATTTTTTTTGCCTTCTTACCTATAATTTTAGTTCCCAATTATTAAAAAAAAAATTAGCCTGTGCTCTGATTTGCATTCCATTTTCCTGAACTGCAAAAGCCACCTGATTTTTCGCTTTTTCAAAAAGCAGGATTCACTATACATTAAAAACAGCCATTCTATGCTTAGTATCACAAAATTAACACCCACATTAACAAGACAATCACTGCCACTACACAGTTTTTGAGACAGTTCTTTAAAAATATTTACAATTCACGATAGGAATATGGATCTCATTAGGCCGCCTTCTTCTTCTTCTTCTTCTTCTTCTTCTTCTTCTTCTTCTTCTTCTTCTTCTTCTTCTCTTTTTTTAATATTATGTTTCAACATTTAAGGAAAAGGCATTTAGAACCCACTCCCCTATCCCCACCCCCCAAAGGTTTAAACATTGTTTTGGTTTAAGCACTCACGCCCTAGCCGACTCTTTACCATTAAATACGGAGCTTGGGGGAAACCCGAGAAAGGCTACGGCATGATTTTGTTCAGTTGGTCTGTGCTCACGTAGCCGCACGACGAGAGAAACTCCTTGTCGGGCAAGGGCAAGGCCGTGGCATTGAGCACGAGGCCCCGCGGAGACTGCACGATGTGAATGGAGGTGTAGTCCGGGACCGGCATCTCCGGGCTCGGAGCCCGCGCTGCTGTGGCAGACTGGCCGGCGCTAGTGGTAAGGCTTTCCGTGGTGATGTAAATGTCTTCCTGGTTAAAGCTGGGCTCTGCACGTGACTCAGCCCCGACGTGAGGGGCCACAGTGATGCACTTTTTGGCATCTGCCTCGCAGAAGTAGGTGCTGTCCATGATGAAGTTCCCTTGGCACAGTGAGACCACTTCTGGAGGACCGTCACACGGGGACGTCCCTGCCTTATTCTTTTGGCCCGGGGAAAGGACCACACTCCCGGCTGGAGTAATGTCGCTCACCTGGGCATAAAAGTCGATGTTCGCCAGTGAACTCGGATTGCTCAGCTGGGGATGGGCAGCTTGATGAGTTGACTCAGTTCCACTAATAAGAAGTGGTCTTGGTTGGTTTTCCTTTGCCAGGATAACACTGGGCTGCTGGGCGGTAGGGACAGTCTCAGCAGAGGGTGACTCATTTTGAGTCTTCTGGTCAAGGCACAAGAGATCTACTTCCCCTTTTAACCTCTGCGGCTGAGCAACCTCTGAAGTACCGTCACACCCGTCACTGGCGTTGAAGTCAGTCTCCAGAAGGTCAGGTTCATAACAGCTGGTACGTCCAGAGTCATCATCCTTTGCCCCAAGGATGTTAAGTGACTTCTCACGGTCATTGCTGAGAAGTCTGTCCGTGTCTGATCCTTCAGTCTTTTCGTCTGGGTCATCAATATCCAGCTCAATGAATTCAACCCAAGAGTCATCGTTGTAGAACTCAGGTTTATAGTTGTCATGAATGGCTAAGATTGTGTTCACCTCCTCTAATTTTCCTTCCTAGGAAACAGAAAATGAGATCTATGGAAAGAAACTCACAATGATGAAAGGATTTGACAAATAACACTTAGAGACTAAAATTACGGTTACGATAAGAACAATAGTAACAAAGCCATATAATGAGAAACACATTAGTGTAGAACTTTTAAATATACAAGACCGTCTTATGATTTTAAGATCTATTATTTGGAAACACTTTTCTCCAGATGGGTTGAAAATGAAACATGATACATAAAGCTTGCAAAAGCTCTCAACACAAGACAATGGTCTTTGTCACTTAGATAATTTATTAAGGAGTACCTTGAGGAGATCTGGATCAATTCCTTTAATCTTTGGAACTGGAACAGGGGGAAGAATCAGCATCTTAATCCTTGGAAACAAATGAAATTTTGGTTTGACATATCTGTAGAATTATACATTCTCTTACTTCAAAAGATAGGAATAAAATATTGGTGGCAGTATTACTTAATTACAAATATTCTGGTGCTCCACATATGTGGAATATGAAGAAAAATACTGAGTAGTAAATGATGAGGAAAAACTATAGAAGAAAAAGAAGAAAAAAAAAACAAAAAAAAAAGCCCTCATGTGAAGCCAATTTAAATAAAACATGGTTTCCTGGGGTGCCTGGGTGGCTCAGTGGGTTAAAGCCTCTGCCTTCGGTTCAGGTCATGATCTCAGGGTCCTGTGATCGAGCCCCACATTGGGCTCTCTGATTGGCAGGGGGCCTGCTTCCCCCTCTTTCTCTGCCTGCCTCTCTGCCTACTTGTGATCTCTCTTTCTGTGTCAAATAAATAAATAAAATCTTTTTTTTTTAAAGATTTTATTTATTTATTCATAAGAGACAGAGAGGCATAAGCAGAGGGAGAAGCAGGCTCCCCACTGAGCAGGGAGCCCAATGTGGGACTCGATCCCAGGACCCTGGGATCATGACCTGAGCCGAAGGTAGATGCCCAACCGACTGAGCCACCCAGGCGTCCCAATAAATAAAATCTTTAAAAAAAAAATGGTTTCCTAAAATCTTTTTTCCCTTATGTCTTTATTGAGAGCCAGCATTAGTATTTGGGAAAGAGAAATTTGATTCCATCGAAAGCGAATTTCCATTTCATCTATAAGGATGGTAATTTTAATGTACATCTTGTCAGTAATTTGCAGAGACGAGGAAGAAAGAAAAGAAAAAGAAAGAAGAACCAATACACATGGAATCAAAATTATTTGCACCTTCAAAAAAGGATGGACTGAGCTAAGTTTGCACTGCATGGCTAACATTAATTATAAAATTATCTAAGATGATCTCATAAACCAGGTGTTATTGCAGGGTTCATTACAGTTGGGAAAAGACTAAATTTGAACTATTTCTAACTGATCAATATGGATCTATATATCCAGTTCTATGATGCACTTGAATTTTCTGTTCTAAATATTTAAATTATTATTTTTTAAAGATTTTATTTATTTATTTGACAGAGAGCGAGCAAATAAGCACAAGCAGGGGAGCCTCAGGCAGAGGGAGAAGCAGATTCCCTGCTGAGCAGAGAGTCCGATGTGGGGCTCCATCCCAGAACCCTGGGATCATGACCTGAGCCGAAGGCAGATGCTTAACTGATTGAGCCACCCAGGAACCCTTTAAATTATTTTTTGACCATAATTCATTTCAATGTCGATTCTGCCTGCCTTGCACTTTATCATATCCATAGCACTTAGAACAATTCCTGGCATGTAGAAGGTGCTCAATAAATACTTATTCAATAAATCTGAATACCTCATTTATCTAGTTGGTTAATAGCATTAACTAGAATTTATGTCTTAAAATTAACATTGCAGCTATGGAAAAAAGCTCAGAGATTAGCAATTCCAGTCAACTCATTTATTGTTTTAAAAAACCTTAAGAGTCAGAGATACCACTGTTGGGCAGGGATGATAAACTGCTTTTAGGACATTAGCTGATATTCCACTTAGTGTGAATGGACAGTCTAGTCTATTCAATAGGGAACACATGCCCTGAATATTTCCAACTGCCTTTTTACCTAACCAAGGAAAAAGCCAAATTCTGTTTTTTAAATTGCTGTAAGTGGCCTCCACTAGGTTTACTTAGCGGGGCAGGGGTTAAAACAAATTTGTACCAATGAATAGAGGATATAGGAAAAATACAAATTATTAATAGTAACTGCTACCATTTTTTTGAATGTCTCTGATAAACCAGACTCCATAAGATATATTTGGCACCAACCTGTGGGCTGGCAAATAATGTCCCGAAGGCCAAATCTGGTCTGCTCTCTGTATTTGTAAATAAAGTTTTATTGGAACACAGTCATATTCACTAGTCCACACATTGTTATGACTGCTTTCATGCCACGGTGGCAGAGCTGAGGAGTTGTGACTAAGACTGCTTGGCCCCAGAAGCCTAAAAATGTACTCTCTGGCCCTTTATAACACAAGTTTGTCAACCATACACTAAACATTTTATTTAATTCTTATAACTACGAGGGAGGCGATAATATTCTCTGCAGAAAGATTTAGAGCCTTAAGGAATGTATTTAAATCATATGCTAATTCTTGGCACAGCTGGGGCCCACATCCAAAATACCTAACTCCAAAACCCAGACCCTTTGCCTTCTGTCATCCCGCTGTTTTAATTTGCTGTGCATCTCTCAATGAATATTATAATGTCGTATAACATGTCAAAATAAATAATGTCCAAAAAATGTCAAAAACATAGAAAAATGCAACACAATTGTCATGACAGGAAGCAAAGATTCCCGAACGTCTAACGCTTGACTTTGTTAGATGTGCCTCTCATTTTTTTTTTTTTTTTTTTTGCAGAGGGTGGTGCTTTTAGGCACATGGCAGCTATCTGCGCGTGAAGGGGGCTTCCTGCTAGGGCACAGGCACTGCAGCCTTTAGAGCCCAAGCAGGTGACGCAAATGAACGAAGCAGGCCTGTGGCAGCGTCAAAGGGGGGGATGGGAATGGTGACAGAGAACACAGGCCCTTCCCGAATGGAACAGCTGGTCCTCTGTCTCAGCACAGGTTACCATGCAGGAATATCAGCTGAGTTTCACCAAGATCTTTCAGATGATAAGGACCCCCTGGAAATCTGGATTTTTGTTTGGAAATTCCTTAGCATGTAAACATTTTGTAGTAAATCCACATAATGTAAAGTAACGACACATCAGGATCTGTAGGCGGAGTCTGACTTTCGGGGGGGGGGCCAGTTTGGCACTTCTGTTTAAGGCCCTTCCAGTTCTTTCTTTCCTGGTTAGGAAGAGCTCAAAGGCTGGGATGAACCATACAATGGGAATGACTGACAAGAGAGTACAGATAACCTGGCACGAAACTCTGGGACTCTGCTGCCATTTTTATTCAAATCCAAATTACATTATAAATCTTGCTACAGCTGATTCTTAATGATCTGGAAAGGGAAAAGTGGCACAGACTCAACACTCAACAGGCAGGACCTGAAGCCCTTTCGAGCCCTGCCATTCTGGGGAAGGCTGACATAAGTACCTCGTTCTTTGGAGGACCATTTTAATGATTAGAACTTCCTGTTCTTTCCACACCTGCTGACAACTGTTTTCTCCCATTTCCTATTTTCATTGGTACGTGGAAATTGAGACCACAACAAGGGTTTTTTTTGGCAAATAAAAGAACAAAACTAATTCTTTTCTATAAAGACCTGAATTTAGTACAGGAAATTTGAGAGTACAATAAAGATTTCAGCACAATTTTACCATTTGGTAATTCTAAGCGTCAAAGTCGAGAACTTCATTATCCTTAGGGAACACGCCTTTGTACAAAGGTTAATATATTTTCTTCAAAATTCTCTGTGGAGCGAATTATTTTTTCTTTGAAATATTGTTAGCTAATGTAATTAAACAACATAACAAATTTACATGGCCTTCACAGTGACTCAAAACTGACAGCTAATGTTAAGAGTGAATTACTTTATATACATAGTGGGTATATCTACTGTAGTTACATGTAAATTAGCCCATCAACTGTACAGATCAATACACTCAAATTAAGCAACAGAATAATTTGGCTCCTTTGTGGTTGGCATTACTTAAATATATAAATTACTTAAGATTCTATAAATGTATTTACTATGTTTCCCCCAAACAACTGAAAACTGTATTGTCTTGCTTCATAATACCTTGTGCTTATAAAAGAAATACTGCTAAAAATAAAATTTGCTAAAAATTTGCATCTAGTAGATGCAAAATGAAATTCTGCCCAATGAATTTTGCTTTCCCATTGGTTTACATTATAGAACTGGAGATGCAACTCCAATTAAAAAGCTTTGCAATGTATTCACATAGATCCTGTTTTGGTTTGGAGATGCCTCTTGGCTTCAGCTGGAGAAAGTGTCTTCAAGGTCTGGATATGGTGACCCACCATCTTGGTTTGTCTGGAACTGAGAGGTTTTCCAAGGCATAGGACTTCCAATGTTCAAACCAGGAAAGTTCCAGATAAACTGGGAGTGTTAATCACCCTCATTCTAGAAGAAGGGGGCAGGATGAACCCATGGGACCTAAAAAATACTCTAAATGTAAGAAAATTTACAATCGGTATTGATAACTTTTCCTGTATTTTGTGTTATAATTTCCTGTAGTCTATGTGGAATTCCTTTCAGGAAGAAAAACAGGGATAGTTGTAGAGCTCAAGGGAAATTTAAGGGTCATAAATCCAACATGCTTTTATTACCCATGAGAACATACAGCCCAGAGAGGTGAAGGGACTCAAACAAGATCAAACAGCGGTACCAGAATAATGACTGGGAAATGAGTCTTGGGGATACCAAGAGAATACAGAAGTCAATCGTTTCAAATTTAGAAAGAATTTTAGCTGTGTTTGCAAATGTGGATAATTTGTAATAATTTAAATAAAATTTAATAATTTCAATAAAATCCAGAGTTACTTAAAACGCCATCATATGAAGCCTAAAATGATTTTATTAAATTGAATTATCTAGGTGGCTTTTGTTTGTCACTAACATTTGCTTGTCCAAGTTTGTGTTAAACTTGGCTAATGGTTTAGTGCCACCTCATTGTCCTAGAATGAATGGGCAACTTCGTTCAGGACTTTGAAGAGATGGAGGGGCAGCTCTGAGATGACAGTTTTGTTAAGGAGGTACCAATCACAAGGTGTGTGGCCACTAGCCTCAGCCTCCTTGTCCTATACAACTTCCCAGATAGAACAGACACCCAGAAATTCTCTATGATACACACAATAAAGTGGTGAATATGTAACTAGCAATAACATTTTACTGCATTAATTAAAATTTTCACTCATGATTTGCAAAAGAAATACCAAATAACAAATGGAAACACATTTGGAAACCTAAACACTAGCAAAAACATCTAAATAGACTTTTTCACACCTACCTTTGCTGTTTAGAAAATATGAATAAAAATAATATCATCGTCAGCCCAAATATTCCAAAGATAATAACTAAGAACCATGGAAACTGGAAATCTGAAACACACATGAATATTATCTCACTCACAGAATTAGGAACAGTCAACGTTTACATTTCACTTTTCTTTTTCACATAAAAATATTTCTTAATTTATATTCATCTAGTGAAGTCAGTGATTTCTCTTGATAACCACTAAAACAGAATGTAATGATGTAGGGGTATTTTCTGTTTCAAGAACATCTCTGTTCACTTCTTTAAATCTTTTCACATATGAAAAAAATCAAAACAAAGGAAAAGTAAACAGTTTAAGCACAATCCATGTTTATATAAAAAGTCCACAACAACTGTTTTAAGCACCTTATGTGTTCAGGGTGTATCATTAGTGGCTTCAGCTTTAGAAAAAAATGCTGTTTGTTAACATACTACTTTACCCGAATGATATCCTTCTTTCCTTCCTCTCTTCTTCCCTCCCTCCCTTCCTCCTTCCCTTTCCTTTTCCTCCTCCTCTCTCTCCTCCCCTTCCTTCCTTTCCTCTTCCCTTCCCTCCTTTCCTCCTCTCCTCCCTTCCCCCTTCCCTTCTTTCCCCTCCCCTCTTCTCCACTCTCTTTCCTCCCTTCCTCCCCCTTTCTTTTCTTCCTTCCTTTCTCTCTCCCCTTTCCTCCTTCCCTCCTCTCCTCCCTTCCCCTTCCCTCCTTTCCCTCCCCTCTCCTCCACTCTTCTTTCCTCCCTCCCTCCTATCTATCTAATCTATCTATCTATCTATCATCTATCTATCATCTACCTTATGTATGGTAATATTTTTTTATCCTCCAGACTAAGGATCCATCAAAAAGATGGGGGCAGAGTTTCTATTTTTGAATCATGGCTGAAACTCCTTAGACATGCAGACATATATTTTGCAGGTTACAAAATATCCTTTGATGGAAGGAGATCACTACTGGGGGTCCCATCATCTACTTGGTATCAGAATTGGGGGAATTTGTTCATAAAACTTCAATTTCATTTCTTATGACCGAGTGCCTACCAGCTACCTGCAGTAGGTTCCCAGTGTTCTCCACTTTTTAATTGAAATATAGTTGACATACCCTGTTCTATTAGTTTCACGTGTACAACAGAGTGATTCAACAATTTTATACATTATTCAGTGCTCACTGTGATAACTGTAGTTACCACCTGTCACCGTACAATGCTATTACAATATTATTACTGACTACATCCCCTATGCTGTACTTTTCATCCTTGTGCCTTATTTATTTTGTAACTGGAAGTCTGTACCTCTTAATATCCTTCATTTATTTCACCTATCCTCCCACATATCCTGCCCTCTGGCAACCACTAATTTGTTTTCTGTATTTATGAGTCTGTTTCTGTTTTGTTTTATTGTTCATTTATTTTGGTTTTTTAGATGACACATATAAATGAAATCATAAGGTATTTGTCTTTCTCTGTCCTACTTATTTCACTTAGCATGATACCCTCTAGCTTCATCTATGCTGTGAGTAGTGAGATTTCATCCTTATTATGGCTAATATTCCCTAATGGATAAAGAAGATGGGATCTATCTATCTCTCATGCTCATTGCAGCATTATTTATAATAGCCCAGCTATAGAAGCAGCCTAAATGTCCATCAGTAGGTGAATGGATAAAATTGGTGTTTTCATTGGGTAAATACCCAGTAGTGGAGTTACTGGATCGTATGGTATTTCTATTTTTAACACTCCATATTTTAATACTCTCTTCTTAAAACTCCATACTGTGTTCCCAAGTGGCTGCTCAGTTTATCTTCCCACCAACAGTGCAGGAGAGCTCCCTTTACTCCACCTCAGGGTTATCTGCTTTACACGAAAAGACAGGTGGAATTGACTTTAATGTTGCTTTATTAAAAGTAGGATTTTCTGTTATACCATTTACCATTCCTTTGTTATTTTTGTTTTCTTATTCAGTTATCAAAATCCCCAAGGGAGATATGATGGATATTATAAAGAACTAGTGGACGAGAGAATGCCATTTTGTATCTTGTGATATCTGTAAGTTTATATCAATAACATACTCAGGAACATAACAAAGCTAGAACTTCACTTTTTTTTAAACATGGAAGGAAGAATCGGTTAAGAGACCTATGCTTAATTGAATTAAATGGCATCATAATAGGCTTTAAGGGTGTATGGCAAATGTACTTTTTATTTATTTATTATTATTATTTTTTAAAGAGTTTATTTATTTATTTGAGAGAGAGCAAGAGAGCACCAGCAGGGAGAGGGGCAGAGGGAGAGGGAGAAGCAGGTTTCCCGCTGAGCAGGGAGCCTGACGTGTGGGGCTCGATCCCAGGACCCTGGGGTTACGACCTGAGTGAAGGCAGACACTTAACTGACTAGGCCACCTGGGTGCCCTGCAAGTGTACTTTTTAAATCAGAATTTCATCATATCAAATATTGTTTAAAAGATCAAGCCTGTTAACTAGAACTTAGAAAAGACGGTGTTACAGGCATTTTCATTGAAGTGCTCTCTAGTATCATGGGTTCAACCTGCAGCATCCATGCAGAAATAGGAATTTAGTTTCTCTATAGCTTGTGATTTCATCAGCAAGCCTCAGATCCTCACAGAGCCTGCGCATCTTGTGTGCTTCGTTGTAGAGGCACTACAGCTAGTTCCCAAGAAGCAGGGATAACTTAGTATACCTACTCTTCATTGTTAAGCAGACTTCTTCTTTTTTTTTATTAACATATATTATTTGCTCCAGGAGTACAGGTCTGTGAATCATCAGGCTTACACATTTCATAGCACTCACCATACCCTCCCAATGTCCATAACCCAACCACCCCTCCCCTCCCTCCCCTACTCCCCAGCCACCCTCAGTTGTTTCCTGGGATTAAGAGTCTCTTATGGTTTGTCTCCCTCCTGATCCCATCTTGTTTCATTTTTTCCTTCCCTACACCCCACGACCCCCTGCCCTGCCTCTCAAAATTCCTTATATCAGAGAGATCATATGATAATTGTCTTTCTCTGATAGACTTATTTCGCTTAGCATAATACCTTCTAGTTCCATGCCCGTCATTGCAAATGGCAAGATTTTGGTCTTTTTGATGGCTGTATAGTATTCCATTATATAAACATACCACATCTTCTTTATCCATTCATCTGTTGATGGACATCTAGGTTCTTTCCATAGTTTGGTTAAGGAGACTTCTTTATTTCTGTATCTAAAGTTCTAATTCTTTTATTCTGAATTCATATATCTCATTTCTTTGAACTTGAGTTATCTTTGTATTTTTCTTATATATGATCTTCAAATGTTCCATGTCATTCTGGCACATAACTAGCATGTGACTTAATAAGCCTCCAGGTAAAAGCCATACCTAATCTTTCTAAAATCAAAAAGCAGCTGCCATTGACTACCTACACTGACACGATATTAGGCTTTGTCTTAGATGTCACATAGCCACCTGTCCATATGGATTCACTATTTCTTCACTATTCATTTGAGAAGCATTTTTTTCTGACTTTAATGCAAAACACACTCATTATAGAAATCTTTAGAAATATAGAAATGGGTCGCCTGGGTAGCTCAGTGGGTTAAAGCCTCTTCCTTAGGCTCAGGTCATGATCTCAGGGTCCTGGGATCGAATCCCCTCATGGGCTCTCTGCTCAGCAGGGAGCCTGCTTCCCCCTCTCTCTCTGCCTGCCTCTCTGCCTACTTGTGATCTCTCTCTCTGTCAAATAAATAAATAAAATCTTAAAAAAAAAGAAATATAGAAATGTATGAAGAAAAGAATCATCTGAAATTCTGACATTCAGAGATATCCCCCATCGATATCTTAGTGCATCTTCCCTTCTCTAACTTACATCTACCCACCAACATTTCCTGAATTGAGTCATCACAGAGTAAGTTCTCCTTCCATTTTTGTAACAAATAATATCTGTTAAAACCAGTGAACTTGAGGTCTCTCACCCTGACATTTGAACACCCTGAAACATAGGCAATGTATTACTCTATTGACAAAAGCCATGTCGACTGCCATCTTAAATTGTTACCTTCTTCACATGCAAATGGGCTCATCTGAGGAAGTGCTACATAGAGCACGTCACTGAACTCGCCATATTTTTCAGAATTTCGTTGTCTGGATCTCACACGCACTTCATATTCCTTATCCAGTCTCAACGAGTAAACTGGAACTGATGTCGACAATACAGGGTCCATCTTTCAAGACAAAATATAAAACTGATTGGTTAGTGAGACAATAACTCGATGCAATAAACTCTGTTAAGGTGTTTCTACATTTGTATTCAAAGTGAATTCTGTAAAGTAGATAATATTTTAAAATGCACTTGAGGCGGGTGTTGGGTGTTGGTCATGGTCAGCACCTGTGCGGCCTGGAGACGGCCTAGGGGGGCAATGACATCATCTAGCAGAAAGATGGCTGCCATTGGCTATCCTATTTTTTTTCCTGTGGCAAAACTGTCATGGAACCTGGATATTTCATCAAATCCAGTATCAAAATTGACTGCAGAAGAACCTAACAGACCAGTAACAATGGAAGACATTGTTATCAAAAAGTTATCAAAAAACTACCATTCCCCCAAATACCAGGCCCAGATGGTGTTCCAGGTCAAAAATACCCTTCATGAAGAAGAAAGCTACTGGGGTGCCTGGGTGGCTCAATGGGTTGAGCCTCTGCCTTCGGCTCAGGTCATGATCTCAGAGTCCTGGAATCAAGCCCTGCATGGGGCTCTCTGCTCAGCAGGGAACCTGCTTCCCCCTCTCTCTCTGCCTGCCTCTCTGCCTACTTGTGATCTCTTTCTCTCTGTCAAATAAATAAATAAAATCTTAAAAAGAAAAGAAGAAAGCTCTTAAGCCACATGGTAGATTCAGAAGCTCCTGAAAAGAGGCCCACCTATCCTAACATCTTCAAAATAAGATCTGTCACCTCCTATTGCAAATGTTGGTGAAATGACACATTACTTGTGTGGCCGCTGTGTGGCTTTCAGCCATGCACAATCACATTTCCCATTTGGAACGTACTCTTTCAGCAGCAGCTGTATAGAATCAAGGCCCAGGATCCAGCGCTTCAGTTGTGGAAGGTGAGCTTTCAAAACTTGTACCAAGAAATCCTTCCCCCGCTGATGCAGAAGACAACCACACTGGTACTTAGGTTTGGTCTGTACAAGGACTCATCTTGCTTTCTCCAAAAGTACATCAGTACCCCTGAGTCAGCAACGCCTAGTGTAGCCACAGTCCTTGCAGGGACAACAGAAGTAATTTTCACTCCCCTGGAAAGAGTTCAGATACTGCTTTAAGACCACAAGCATTGGGGCGCCTGGGTGGCTCAGTAGGTTAAAGCCTTTGTCTTCGGCTCAGGTCATGATCTCAGGGTGCTGAGATCGAGCCCAGCATCGGGCTCTCTGCTCATTGGGAAGCTTGCTTCCCTCTGCCTCTCTGCCTACTTGTGATCTCTCTCTCTATGCCAAATAAATAAATAAATAAATAAATAAATAAATAAATAAAATCTTAAAAAAAAAAAAGACCACAAGCATCATGACAAATTTACAAACACTTACCAGGCTTTCTAGGCACTCAGATGCTATGGAATGAGAGAGTATTATCAAGGCTTGGTACATGTTCTTTTCCCTAATGGATTTGGCAATGTCCTTTTCTTTGGCTTTTGAGGTCCCATTAAGGAGTATCTATCTACTGCTATGACTCACAGTGCTTATTTGGACAATGATTTTATCTGTGGAATCTGCTGGGGACCATGTTGGGAATCTTGTTTTTCCCAGTTAATGTTGTGAAAACTCATCTGCAGTCTCAGACTGGGGGGGAGTTCCAGTTATTTCCAAGGGTTTTCCAGAAAATCTGGCTAGCATGGGACAGGAAGCTGACAAATCTTTTCAGAGGTGCTCACCTGAATTAACCATCGGTCTCTCATCTCTTGGGGCATAATCAAAGCAACTTAGGAGTTCTTGTTAAAGATTATATGAAAGAAACCATCAGTAATTGCCATTTATTAACTGAATAGACCCAAGAAGAATGCAATTTGGCCATGGTCCTAATTGGCCAAATCCAAGCTGGTGTCATGAGTTCCAGGCACAATGAATTATGGGCAAAGCCCTTTTCTTGAAGCGCCAACAAATTCAGAATTAAAGGTTCTAATAGGAAAAAAAAAATAAAATGCACTGGAGGAGTTTTCTACTTAAAGGAAGATCAAGGCAAATAACTTTGTAAAGAAACATTCTGTTACATGGATCACAGTCCTCAGTTATTTTGGTATAAACCCAGAGATATAATAGACTTGTTTAAAGAAATGCAGCTATATCTTTGTACTAGGCTGTCAGACATTCTATACATTCAAAGCACAATAGAATTATTATGGAGAATGGTGGAACTATAAAGAAAATTATGGCTATGTTGCTTACCCTTTGGAAAAAATACTATAGTTTTGTACGAAGACATAAGAACAGGAAAAAAAAAACCGTATAGCCACACCAAAACAAATCATATGCACATACGCACAATTTGTTCTTTGGAAATTCTGGGTAGTCATTCATAAGATCACAGAGTTGGAAAGGGTCTTAGAAAAACCATAATTGTTGATATTATTCTATTAGAAGCAACTACATGCCTATCCTCCTTATTCTAGGGGGTTTAAAGTTACCTCAAATGGATTGCTATTCAAAATTTGCAAAGAAATGTCCCTAGAGTCCTTGGTAATAAAAGTCAAGGTCCCACAACCCTTAAGGTCAGGATATTCTTTTACTTTCCAGGGGAAGAATAGTACAGCTATTAGACCTTTAAGATTAGGGTTAGGGCTATGAAAGAGGTAGGCCCAAGTGATGATAGTTTTTTCCTTCAAGTCAAATATTCAAAGCAGGTATTCAATATGGCTTTTTCACGCCCTTTCAGATAGAACATATTGCTCCCGTTTACAGAAAATGAGGAACAGTTGTATTTTCAAAAGTATGGAGCTTCACATTAAAAATATTCTCATAATTTGTTAAGTCAGAGGCTGGACTGCAGTTTCTAAAATAAATTTCCTTTCACCTCAGTTAGTTTCTAACTGTTTCTAACTTAGTTTCAAAAGGTCCCTATTCTTTCCTATGGGTACCAGGGGATGGTTAGTTTGTATCGTTCAGTGAAGCTTCTTTTAAAAAAATTTATTTATTTATTTTAGAGAGAGAGTGTGAGCATGTGCATGAGTGAGTTCACGCTGGGTGGGGGTTGGGAGGGGCAGAGGGAGAGAGAGAGAAACCCAAGCATACTTTCTGCTGAGCATGGAACCCGATGAGGGGCTTGATCTCACATCCCTGAGATCATGACCTGAGCCGAAACCAAAAGTGACCGTGTAACCTACTGCGCCACCCAAGCACCCCTGGAGCCTCTTTTTTTTTTTTTTAAGATTTTATTCATTTATTTGAGAGAGAGAGACAGAACATGAGAGGTGAGAAGGTCAGAGGGAAAAGCAGACTCCACACGGAGCTGGGAGCCCGATGCGGGACTCGATCCCAGGACTCTGGGATCATGAGCTGAGCCGAAGGCAGTTGCTTAACCAACTGAGCCACCCAGGCGCCCATCAAGCCTCTTAATATATGTTATCTTTGCATGCCCAAGATGCTTTTTTAAAGCATTCCCTAAATATTTTTTAAAGCATATGTGTCCAGTTTGGAAGCCTTAATTTCTGTTATTGTAACCAATATTATTTCATCACAGGTTTCATTAATAACAAAACCCAAAAGAGGTCCCGGGTGATTTGATCTCTGGCCCCCTGTTTATCTTCCCTGAACCCTCCAAAGCAGCCACACCAAATCCGATTTCATTTACATGGCTCCTACCACCAACACTGAACTCAGCCACCTGCCTTTGAGGGTGGTCTCTTTCAGCCAATCCTCAGTGCAAGGATTGTTGATATTCTAAGATGCTGCTCTTGGCACTTTTTCCTACTCCGTCCTGACAGACAGTCACATCTTAGATTACTTTTCATACTTACATTACACTGCGCAAATTTCTATATTACATTGCAAATTCCCTGGAGCAAACAATGCCTTCGTTATCTTTGCATTTCCAAAGCCCAGCACAATACTGGGTATACAGTGGTGCTCAGGAGATGGCCCGTACAATGTGGGTCATTCTTTGTCACCTATTACTTCTTTAAAGAACAATACATTCTTAACCTGATTTAGCAGGTAAATAGCTGGAAACATCTACATCATCATTAGTATTACTTTTATATTCAAAATGCATTTAATTTAAAAAAAGGCACAGTAATATAAAATTCCACATTGTCAGTGGTAACCTGGATTCTGGTTAGAAGCAATAAACAGTAATTTTCCCCCTCCACTTACGAACCTCCATTTGTTCTTTAAGCTTACGGCACTTGTGCTCATAAACCAATTAGATTGTGAATTTCTTCAGCAGAGGTCAATGCTTACAGATAAACTTGGTATTCATGACAACTCTGTCTGAGAGCCTTGTAAGACATGCCATGAGGACGTAACTTCACTTATAAAAAAGTTAAGTGAAGTAAAAGTTAACTGACCCCTTTGGATGATCTAATGAGATTCAGCAGCAAGGCGATAAAAAATGCGACAAAGCCGAGCTGGGATGCAGACCTGAATGGTCAACCGACTAAGCCCCGTGCTCCCAGGGATCTGGCTCAGGGTGCGAGCTTCGTATCTGGGCATCAGCTGAAATACAGCTGGATCACTGGACTTTCAGGGTTGAAACTGCCATCAGTAAATCTATGAATGCCAATGTTCGGATTCACATCTTGGCCTTTCTGTCAAACTTTTCATTTTGAGCCTCCTTTACACCCCTAAAATTACTGAGAAGCCCAAAGATTTTGGTTTATTTGAGTTATGCTTATCACTATTTACCACTTAGAAATTGAAAGAGATTTTAAAATTAAAATAATGTTCAATTGATTTTTACAAAAATGATTGTATTATCCAAAATCACATATAATTTTGTGAGGAGACTAACACTGCTTTTGCATTTTTACGTTTGGGCCAGTCTCCTTAATGGCTGGCTTAATACAAGACGGCTGTAGTTTTACATCCGCTTCTGTATTTTTTTTTCCCTAACAAAAGTTTGCACATATTTATTACTGAACCAACCTACTGTGGCAGAAGCATAGTAACAGAGAAAAATCATTCCCCTGATAAAACATGCCTATTGTTCAGGTGGCAGAGATGTTTACAGAGTAAGAACATAGCAACACTGCCTTCACATGGCAGAAATATGTGAGCCTCCTCACGTGCGATCCCTTAGAGACACAGCTTGGTTCTTCTCCAATTTTACCAATTTTCATCCAAAGCCACTAGGGAATGGGATGACTCTGCTTTTGTTTCTTGGCTAGGAATCGCTTCATTCTGAGTCTTGTGAGAAGACAAGGCGAGGACTAGACTACGCTGGCAGAGAAAAGGAGCCACATCTATTTCTGTATTAAATTTGCATTAAATCTGTTGTGTTGATTTGGTTGAAGTGCATTGAATAGGCTCTGGTCTCACACAGATATATAGTGAAGAAAAGGTGGGATATTTTATTTTATATTTATTTAAAGATTTTAATTGTTTATTTGACAGAGAGAGAGAGAGAGAGTACGAGCAGGAGGAGCAGCAAGCAGAGGGAGAAGGAGAAGCAGGCTCCCTGCCGAGCAGCCCCCAAATGGGGCTCGATCCCAGGACACTGGGATCATGACCAGAGCTGAAGGCAGATGCTTAACTGACGGAACTACACAGGTGCCCCAAGATGGGATATTTTAATAGTCTTTTCAGATAATTGTGGCTATTCTTCTTCCTCTTCTTTTTTTTTTAAGATTTTATTTTTAAGTAATCTCCATACTCAATGTGGGGCTTGAACTTACAGCCCCGAGATCAAGAGTCACATCCTTGACTGAGCCAGCCAAGCACCCACGTGGATATTCTTCAACACTAATACCAAAACTCAATAAGCGGTAGTTTTTCTAAGTTTCTAAGAAATTTTGAAAATTTTCAAAATTTTCGTCTTACCCTATAGTATTAAATATTGCCTACAGAAAAATTCAGTACTGGGGATAGTTCAGAATAATTGACTTTCTGTTGGGTAAAGAAAGTAGGAAAGTATTTGCTTATAGACATGTCTATAGATAGACATCTCAGAAATCTCATTATTTAATAACGAAATCTATGTATTTTGCCAAGATCCCTCTGACCGCTCCATGGAAAGTGGCTCAGAGTGGGGGAAGGAGTAAGAACAGACACATCGCACAGGAAGCTTTTGAGCTGATCCAGAGAAGACACGATCATGACACCAGTTCGTGATATAATTCAGAGCACGAGTCAATAGGAATTGGTGATTATTCAGATCTAAGAAGTAAGAGTAAGATACCGATAGATGTCAGGACAATATCCTAGAGTAAATTTGAACAACTGTATGGACGTGTTGTCATTTACTGAGAGGAGGAGACTAGGGAGGTAGGAGGAGGTTTGAACATGTTGCTTTTCTGAGATGCCACTGAGGCAGGCCAGTGGCGATGTCCGTGTGTGGAATGCACAAGTGAGGTCAGGGTAGAACCGCTGTCTTGACATTAATCTGGGCCTTTCATTTTTCAACTAGCTTCCACCAAATGGAGTTTTTTTTTTTTTAATACAACCACCATGTGAAACCGAGACAGTGAGCCTGACTGGGAAGAGATTACGGTACGATGAAACACTCTCGGCCACAAGAAGGAATATTACACTTAGCAACAGAAATCTCACATGCATTATGAGGAGTAAAGGAAGCCAGAGTCGAAGGTTACTTATTACACCATTCCATTCCGATGACTTCCTGGAAAAGGCAGAACTACAGAGGTGAGCAGATCAGTAGTTGCCAAGGGTTTGGGCTTGGGGGAGGATCTGACTATAAAGGGACAGCATGAGGAAATCTTTTGAAGGTTATGATAAGTTGTTCAATGTCTGGATTGTGGTGGTAGCTACCACGTTCTATGGATCTGTCAAGACTCACAGAATCAAACAAGTAAAAAGTGGATTTAAGTGTGTGCATATTTTTCAGTGCTTATGAAAAGAATTTTAAGCAAGGGAGTGCATTTTAGAATGACCACTCTGGCTCCAGGGTGAAGAATGGATCAACACCAGAGGTATAAAACTGCTTGGGGGACGTTGCATTAATCCAGTCAGATAGGACTACAGACCGAACCCGCACAGCGAGCATCGTAGTTCTTGAGGTTAGTTGCAATGGGGGACCTGAAACTCTATCAGTGTATCCTTCCTACGTTGCTACATTAATATCCACCTTTCCCCCTAGCACTTTGAATGGCTCATTTCCCCACTCATGATTTTGGCTATATCACGTATTACTAATTTAGAAATGACGCACTGGAAAATATTGGCTCACTGAGTTATGCAAATTTTCTAAATGTTCACACATATTTATTATATAATATACATGTATAATATACATGTATACATGTATACAATATACAATATACATTATTATATAATATACATAAAAACATCACTCTAGCTAATATCACCATCCATCTCGTCAGGAAAGTCTTCAAAGATTGGGAAAGCTCTCAAGCTCACTGCTGCAGATCCGATGCAAGTTTTCCAAAACTCGAATTTCCCTTGAAAGCTCAAGTTTCATTGATAACAACTACTGTTGACTGTTTTTTTTTTTTTTGGACTGATAAGCCCACCTCATTCCTTTTCAAGACATGTTTGCCAAGTCTTTGCCGACTTCACTATGAATAACCATCTATTAATTTATCAGTTGTTCTTTCAAGAGAAAATGGTGTCCCATGCAAAAAAGCAGCTGGTTCGCTGGCAACTCAGCCATTTGAGTGCCTTACTAGGAAAACCATGGGCAGCCCAGTACACTGCAGAAGTGCCTTATGTGTCCCCGACATGCGTCACCCAGGATACTAAAAAGCTATGTCATCAAAGGTTGAGATTGAATAACATTAATAAAATGTGCAGCTTCAAGACCATTCTTATGTGGGGCTGGCTTTCTCCCCGCTACCGTATGCGCATGGGGGTGGCAAGCGTGGTGACAGTCACTGTGGTTTGGAGTGACCGCCTTGATTTTGCTCAGTTGGCAGCAGTGTTCCCACCATTGTTACAGATCTCAACTCGGTGAAGAAGGGAAATAACGTTTCAGTATTAGTATGAAAACAGTCTTGACCTTGCAGACTCCCTGAACGGGTCTCAGGGACCCTCCGGGGTTCCACAAGTTCACACTCTGAGAACTGCTCCCTGGAGAACCTGGCAGGGTGCCTTACGCCCAGTAGTTATTTCACTATCTGGTTGCTGAATAAATGTTTGACTGAAACTTGAGTTTAGAAAGTCTTTTTTAAAAAAATTAACATAGAATGTATTATTTGTTTTAGGGGTATAGGTCTGTGATTCATCAATCTTAACACATTTCATGGTGCTCACCAGAGCACAGACCCTCCCTAATGTCCATCATCCAGCCACCCCATCCTCCCTCTCCACTCCAGCATCCTTCAGTTTGTTTCCTGAGATGGAGAGTCTTATTTGACTCAGCAACCAACTGGGCTTTTTCAGTTAATGGAACAGATATCTAAATTAAAATGATGCTGGAAGCAGCACCTCAAAGCCTGCTATGTTCACAGCTGCTCCAAACTTAACTTTAATGAAAAAGTGCCTTCTTTTCCGGAAGATCTCTGAACGGACAAGGCCTGGTGTCTCAAAATTCTGGGAGTGAATCTGCCAGGCCATGGGGCATGATCCGCTGACTGGCCAGAAACCACTTGGTTTGGCCAGGGTTACGACTCTGTGGTTAGACTGATTTAGAATTAGTTATATTGGGAGCAGCAAGATAATCCTGTTTTTCTCCTAATTGTGTGCCATGTGGAACTTATCTAAGTGCTTAGTTCCCATCTATTTGTCAAGGAGGTAAGGAGTTCAGAGATCAACCGCGACCATGCTCCTCACCTACATAAAAACCTCTTAATTCGATTCTTCCCTGAGATATGTAACAAAACATCCTTCTGAAACCTCTAGGGGACAAACTCCCTTCCTCTGTTTCCCTCCTGGAGTCACTTATGAAGTGACTTTAATGGGGGTATTGTACGTAGTAGCAACTAAAATCATGGGAGAGTATCTAGCCATAGCTCACTGTTGACCTTGATCATGACTCTTCCCATGTTTAGCCAGATCCCCAAGGATAGCTTAAGTAGCTAGAATAAATAGGACACTGAAGATGATTGGGGAGGTAGTTTTCTTTTCTTTCCTTAGGCTTCCATAGAAGCTCCATGTAAGCATCTGCTGTTGGACAAAATTCCACGATGGTATTTTACTGATTATATCTGATTATGTCTGTTTTCCTCAAATAAGAAAATATGGAGTCTATAGCATGAACATATGGCAATAAGGTCAAAAGGAAGTCTAATGGTAAACGAGAGAGGTGTTGGTGATACAAAAAGAAGAAAAGACGAAGCATTTTTAAGTGTGATATGTAATGGTATCTTACCATTTTCCACTGGGACTCATTTACTTCTTTGTATTGCAGCTCATACTCCAGGACTATCCATCCCTTCTGAACATCTGCATTGGGTGGTGGTTCCCATCTCACTTGGATATCTGCGTGGATCCCCGTTAAACTGATGTTCAGTAAAGTCCAGTTGAGGCCGATGGGAGGATCTGGTTGCACTGTGCATTTTAACAGAGAGCGCACACAGACACAGACGGGCACAGCTTTCCTTAATGGAGCACTTTCTTTGAAAGACTAATTACTTCATGCATTTTTACTCTTCACACCCTTAATTCTTCCAACATTCTTATTATATTCTCATTGTAGAAGAGAGTATTTTTTTTTAACTTGAGTATGATCTGTTTTTAACTTTGAAGAAAACCCCTGCAAAAAAATTCCCTTTCAACTTTAAAATCTGATCCAAAGTTTTTCTTGAGGACTTGCCATGCCTTACATTTCTTTCAGCCCTGATAGGATTAACACTCTGGGATTTTGGCAATGGAATTCACTGTAACTCGAAACTGAGGAACAGAGTCACAAAGACCTAGAGTATTTAAACATGTGGTTGTTTTGGAACTAGGGATAGAGAAATCTTTTCTATTCCAAATTGCGTATTACCTAGGGCAAGGATCTTGTCTTATTAATTTCCGTATTGCTACTAGAATTCCAAACACTCAGCTAATGTTCCTTAGCTTGTTGTCTTCCTAGCTACGTGTGGTGATTTTTCAGACATAAGAAGGCATTGTGTCTTCTCTCCAATGGTGATGAGTCAGGGTTTTCTGTCTCTTACTTAACCGCATGTGAACAATCTGAAATAGCGTTTTGCTTGGCTTCTATTGACATACTGTACATTCTCTCATAAATCAGCTGTATTCCACTTATCAGAACTGCAAAGACTACAACTTCCCTAAGACCGATGAAGAGAAATATGGATTCCAAAGCTAGGAACTATATCTAAAGTTACATTCTAGATAGTTCCCCATAAATTATTCCTCTTTGGGTCTCAGTACTGAGGTTTTCAAAAGTCACTTGCAGATACAGAGTAAAATTTACTTTCTTTTCTACTATTTGTAGAAGGTCACCTAAAGCGTCGCAAAGTCTGGATCCCTAGGGTTGGCCAGAGAATCTCCTACAAATGTATGAGGAGCTCTAACTGGCTGTTGAAATCTGGTGGCCAGAAGGGGGAGCTTTTGCATTCAACCAGAGTGAAAACAGACCTTACTGTGAAGGAGCATGATATTGGCCCCTGTAGAGTGGACGCAAATCTAAAAAAATAGAGTATCCAAATATGACTAATAATGACCACTTTTGGAAATTAAACTGGAGGGATCTTCAGAATAGTTGTGCAGCATATGGCTACCATGAGGACAGTAACGCTTTGCCCTTCTGGATTTGTTGGGGACGGAAGAATTCTGATAACTAAAGCCCAACGCTTTAAGAGACCAAAATGTAAAAATGTTTTTGATAGAAAAATTTCAACTTATTATTCATGTTTCATCTTAAAAACTCTCCTTTCTACTTTAAACAGAAGATATGGTACATGGTTCTTTTTGGGAAGGCTTGTACCTCCGTTATAAGTGAAATAATAACCTCCCCCCTCCCTCGGTACATCCTCCCCCTGTGCTGTACTCCACAGTTCCCCTGAAATGTTGCAAAGGCACTGGAGACTGAGTACATCCCTAGGCAGTCCCTGGTCCCCTCCTCAGAATGTGCTCCTCTGTCACTTTCCCTTTCTCTGTTAATGGTGGCTCCATTCCTCCAGGTGCCCAGGATGAAATGAGTGAGCTCTTCCTTGACGTATCTTTTTCTCACCACCCCCACATTCTGTCAGCTGCACTTTCAAGATGGTCCCGGAGTCCAGTCACTGCTCACCACCACCTGCACCTTCACAAACCAGTCCTGCCGTGATGCTTTTTTGCCCATATTGCTGTGTTAGCCTCCAAAGTGGTCTACTCCTGGGGTCTCCGTTCTCTTTCAGTCTATTCTCAATACCCTCCTCAGTATGCTTGTCACATTGGTTATTTTCATACTTGAGTTAGAGCACATCACTCATTTCAAACCCTCTAAAGGTTTCCTCTCTCACTCCAGGTGAAAGCTGAAGTCATCCAATGGCTTCAAGGGTGCTGTAGCTTTGCCTCACAGATTCCTCAGATGTGGCCTCTCACGTGGCCCTCCTTGCTCACTCTGTTATCAGCTCCTCTCCCCACCGTGCCATTCCTCGAGTGAGCAAAGGAATGCTCCCACCACAGGAGCTTTACCCTTGCTGTGCCCTCTTGTTGAAGGGTCCATCCCTCAGATGGACACATTGTTCTCTCAATTTTTTCTTTACTCAGCAAAGCCGGCTCTGATGACTCTACTAAAATTGCAACCTCTCCTGCACTCCTCTCCTCCCCCCCATGTCACTTTTCCTCAGAGCGTTGTCTCTCTCCACCCTCACTGGGATAAAATCCCAGGAAGGCAGACATTTTCTGCTGCTGGCACCTAGAAATGTACCTGCCCAAGGAAGGGACTCAATAAATATTTGCTGAATGTAAGAATGAACAACAAATGCCTACTAATACTGTACTTTAAACCCAAAGATGAGCCCCATGAGGTAGTAGCCGAATACTCACATAATGCGTGAGGAAGCTGAGGCCTGTAGTTGTCTTCTTCAGATCTATTAGGCTAACCTCCTCCCTTGCAGTCTCTCTCTCCCAGGTCCCTCCCTCCCTCCCTGCTGTGATAATAACTGCCTATCACCATCTTTTGCCTTAATTATCACAAAGATTATCACCAAGTCTTCTGACTCTAGTCTGTGCTACTCCAATCTGGCCTCTACACTGTAGCAGGATGGATTTCCCTGAGACATTAGTAACAGCAGGTGGCACTGGATAACTTTGAGATTAAGAGCATGGACTCTGGAGCTAAGTTGCCTAGGTTCAAATCTCAGCTCTGCCTGCTAGCTGTTTAACCTTGAGTTAGCCTTTAAATGCTCTGAGGCTCAATGTCATCATCTGTGAAATGGGGATTATAATAGAACCTCTGTCACGTAGTTATTATACCGACCCATAGGTAAGGGCTTTGTAAGTGTTAGTTAGCTATTAATCATCCTCGGGTCATTTCCCTTCTTAAAGATCCTCAAATGCACCTCTTGGTAGTAACGTAAAGTCCAAATTCCTTGGTAGGGTACATAAGACCACTTTCGTTTTCTCTGGCTGATCGGTCAGGCCTGCCTAACTGCTCCTGAGTCCTTCAATAGTCTGTGCTGTTCGTCACTTTTGAAACTTAGTAGTTGGTGGAAGACACAGTCCATCTGGTATACCTGTCACTTGTACCAATGCTTTAAGGAGTAACTGAACGGCCACCATTTCCGGGCAACCCTTCATCTCTCAGACCCAATCACTGTACCTTTGCCCACTATCTTGGCTTCCTACACCCTCCACACACCTCGAGTCCAGCACCTAAAATGCAGTACTGTGCTGATTTATTTAACACTCCTGACTCCCCTACTTGAACATATCTTACTCATTCTGTAGCCACCAAACCTGGCACAGTAACTGGAGCATGGCAGGCCCTCTGTGAGAGTCAGCCATGGAAATGAGTATCGCTAGCTACTGGCAGGGACATGGCTAGAACATGCTATTGGGTCCTGAACCGATATTCTTACTACCCATTTAGCCACTCAACAGCTAAGTCTATTGATATTGGGGCATGCACTGAATAGTCTCTCCAAGTTACGCAGTCAGGTTCTCTTTTCTGTTTGTTCTTCTCTCTGACAGGCTATCAGATTTATTGTTTCTGCCTGCGGCTTCTAGCCACATTCCCTCAGCCTCTTCCAGTCCGCTGATGCCTGGGAAACCACACACAAGTGACAGCCCATCTCAGAGAAACTCCAAGCAATTTCTATAACAGATGAACTTTTGTGGATAGATTCTGAGGCACCAACATCAGCTGCTCAAAGTCCTTCTTTGATTCTTTATATTTTGCTGTTTACACTATTATAGAATAAACATAAATATTCCAATTACAGTTGTTTGTTTTGTTTTGTTTCATTTCCCCTTGTGTCCACACGACGGGCAAGGGATAATCTGTCTAGATCTTTCATTTAGCTCATTGAGCTCTCCAATTATCTCCAATTTTTGTCTTGAGATCTTATAAACATGTCTTTAAACCAATTTTGGGTTGTTTTGTAAATATAAAATTCCAGAATTATTATGCTTTGTGATAAAGAAAATCTAGGCTTTTATTATAGAGATGATAGGGACCAAAGGTCAATATATTTCAGATCTGAATATAATAATCATATTGAAAAATCAGGAAAGAAGGAATCTTAGGAGTCCACTGAGTTTGTCTCTTGTGATGGAACCCAAGAACACAATCCAGCTCGAAAGACCTCCTCAAGGAAAAGACTCTGCCAGGCTCCCATTCTTTTCTAGACAACATTTGGTGCCAGGTTTTTTTATGTTAGAGCCAAGTTCCATCCCTCTGCCTTCTCCCTCTTGTTCACTGGCTCATTTGATGCCCTGTAAAGAAGACCTGCATTCACCTCGATTACAACGACGAAGTCTTCCTATTGGAATACACTCGGACACTGAAGCTTCCCTGCTTATTTAATCTAAAGCCATGTCAAATAAAACACAAGCCTGTGATTTACCTATTTCCTCAACAGAGAAACACTTTTGATCCACCGTACCACCATCGCTCGTTAGCTTGATACAGTAGGGTATCCAAATGGAGGTATAAGATGAATTAAAGTAGCAGCTGTTTTCTCCAGCAGAGACATAATCGGGGCATTCTTTCCATTCTTGAGTCCATTCTTGAGTGCTCCTGAAATGGAGGGTAAAAAAAGGATGAATTGTTCCCAAAATCATGCCATGGTTTAAGTCAAAGCGAGGTGCCTGATAGTCAGATTCAATAAGCTGGAACACAAATATTTTACAAACAAGTGTTTTAGCAGCATCACTTCCAAGAAGTATCCCATCCGTGGACTCATCCACAGCATCTGGAGACTGCTAGAGGCCGTTGGTTCCTGTACTATAGCAAAAACATCTGGGCATTGACTGCATATGCTGTGCCAGCTCCTAGATTAAGTAATTTGTGGGCAGGTACTTTATTATCCACATTTTACAGATGAGGGTTCCAAGGCTTAGGGGGGTTTAAAATGTTCCTTTAGTAAAACACCACAGAGGGGCAACTCCCAAACTATAAAATTCCCAAAGAACAGTGTCTCTTTGGACCCAGAATTTTCCCCAACTCATCATGGTGGAAGAGACTGAGGAGGCACACCGACAGCATTCTTCAGGCTGAGTGACACTGAGATCTGGGGGGACTGTGAAGTGAGAAATCGGCTATCACCCTACTCTGAACCACTGTACCCATGTTTCCTCTCCGCAAGGCTGTCTTATGCTTGGGGGAGTCTTTCTGAGGTCTTGAACTCCTTCCCATATTCCTGGTTTTTTTCCTTAATTACCTGAAGAGCCACGAGAACACTGTAAACATGCTGGACCTCCAGGTGACATTTATCAAACAGGAGGCTCCCAGCCTTTTTCTCCCCACCCTTAAAGGAGACAAAAGGTCATGAACCCAGAAATTAAAAATTGTTTCCAAACCCAGAAAGCAATTTTTTCTATTTTGTAAGTAGAATGAACACTTCATTGTAATATAAAAAAAAGGAGACAAAAATGGGTCAAATTCAATCAATGTGTTTGCCTGTCTGTTCCTTTTTTGTTTATTTGTTTTCTCTACAAAAAAACAAGTTAATATTTTCCTACATCTTGGTTCAGCTAAAAACAAATGAACAAGCAAAAGAATTCATGGAGGAAAGACGGACACATGGAGAATACTGAAGAAATCAGAGACGCCACATCTCCATATCCACATTCCGCCATCCAGTTATTTACCTCTACCCCACTCTACGGAGAGCATCGTGTGCCCTGATGACTTAAAACATCAGCTGGGCATGAGCTGAATGGAAAAGAGAGGCCAGGAAGTTTACTGGGGAAGGAAGCAAGGTTTGGGGAAAGGGAATTCCCCCAGCCGTCA
>CM052809.1:108747079-108869423 GCA_028533885.1 Nasua narica
GACCTGAATTCTGAGAACTTCTGGGAGCTGACTGAGAAGTCAGAAAGCGCACCTGTACGGTCCTCTTTGTGCCAGGGGCCAGTGCAAAGGCTGACACGTTTGTGTGCTCGCTGGCGCGGTCTGGGCCTGCGATCTTAGCCTCTTGGATTCTACCCTTCCCAGATAAAGCAGGCTGGAGGCTTCTGCTTTTTTGGCTAGATATTCAGAATAATTATATTTTTGTAGAGGGAACATAAAATACTGATTTTGCAAGTCGGGGTTGGCTCTCATCATGAGGTTGTGCTTGGGGGCATGAAGATGTGACCGTGTTTCCCTTTGGGATCCCAAACCCCACCAGGGCAACAATTAGTGACGTCCTTCCAAATATGCTAGGATTTGCCCTCCACCTGGTCACACTTTCTGGGGCATCTCTGTTAGCACAGAGCCTGGCTTCGGACTGGGGCTGCTCAGAGGCCCAGGGTGTGCAGAGGAGGACTGGAGACAAAGACACGTGACCTGGATGGAAGAAAGTAAGGAACAAAGATATATCTGTGAGGGCTTCATACCTTTGGATTTATCTTTTTGCTCAAGTTCGGATTTGGTGATTATTAGGGTTGGCAATAACCCATTTTCATAATGTGGGCCCAACTCTGCCCGCTCTCTCTTCAGTTTGTTCCTTACTACACACATAAATTACTTTGTTCTCACTGAGCCAGCTCTCTGTAAGAGAAATCTCTTTTTTCTCTCCGAAATCTCTCTCCATTTAACAGTCTACTCAACATATATCCCAAAGTCTTACAAACATATAAGCTTCCCGTTGAGATGTACTTCCACAAACCAGTGTGGCCTCTCCATCCCTATCTCTCTGTAGCATCAGCCACAAGAGAAAAAAGTGCCTTTGGTGTCCAGCCGTGTCATTATTTGTGTGCCCTCTGGGGCACATCCCAGTAACCTCTCTCACACCTGGGAAGTGGGGAAAGGCCAGTAGGGGCTGCTAACTCAGAGTATTTATTTTTAAACCGAGTACCCAGATTTGCACTGACAATGGCCTTAGAACAGACCACAATAATCACTAGCCGGAAAGAATCAAAAGTAATTTTTCTAGCCCAGGAATTGGATTTCTGTATCACTATCATTTTAAATTATCACCCTATCACCAATAATCACAGCAGCTCCCATTTGTTGAGTACATATGATGGGCCGAGCACAGTGCTAAGTGTTTTTCATGTATTATCCAAACAACCCTCATGAGAAGCCACGAGACAAGGTCTACTATCTCCGTTTCACAAATGAGGCAGCTGAGTTGCGAACAGACTACTTTGCCTGGCATTCCTCAGGGAGTGCCGGAGCCAGGCCGAGATGCGGGTTTGTTGGCTCTGAGCCAGTGTCTTTAGCTGCTTCCTCCCTTCCCTGCTCCTCTCTGGGGTAGATCGCATCAGCCTTGGGCCGATGAACACTCCCCACCCTGGCTAACCTTGTTTCTTGGCGCAAGTCTTCCCTGAGGGTTGGGTGGAAAAGAGGAAAGGACAAAATATTTGAACCTAAAACTTAGAAAAGGCAAAAAGGTACAACACAAGAGTAAACAAATGGAAATAATTCCAGGTGAGGGGTCAGAAAGAAACCACCTGGGTGGTGATTGTATTGAGAGATCTTTGTTTCACTCTTCCTCTGTTATTTTACAAGACAACCGTCAAATGGAGTAGAAAAACATTACAATTCCTTACTGAGTATAACTAATTTAATAGGAACATAGTCTATTTTCTACATAGACACCAAGCTGAGTCTTTTAAAACATACACGTCTTCTCAAAGCCCACCACAGGGAAAGTCAAATTCAAGGCCTAGCCATGGCCAACAAGACTTGCACAGTCCAGCTCTGGCTTTCTGACTTCTTCTCATGTCACATCCCTACATTTCATCTTGTGTCATCCATGCGGGCCTCCTGCTTTCCTCAAAGAGACCGGCCTCAGGGCCTTTGCACCAGTAATTTCCTCTCCTGTACAGTTTCCCCCCCACACATGCATATGGGCCTCTCTCACTTCACTTCTGTCTCTGCTGTAACACACCACGTCAGCAAGGCCCACTGCGAGCTGCTCATTTGAAGTTTCACCCAATCTCCCTACACACACACACACACACACGTGCACACACTCATGCATATCCACACTTCCATACACTTGCTCTCTCACATACACTTACACGTTCACATGCTCATGCACCTCCACATACCTGCTTCCACACATTCGCATATGCACATACTCACCACTCACCCTCTCACACACACTCACACTTGCATACACGTCACACACACTCATGCATATTCACACTGGCGCCTACATTTCCACCCACTGACACGCGTGCTCACTCATATTCACATGCTCACCCTCAGACACTCTAATGCACATGCATGTCCTCATTCACTGTGTGGGCACTTTCGATTCTCTGGCTTTTACTTTTCTTAATAGCCCATATTACCAGTTGACATTTATTAATTTTTTTATTTTTTATGGTCTGTCTTCCCCTGTAGGAAGTGAAGCTCCAGGAGGCCAGGGTCTTTATCTTTTTTGCAATAGGCACTGTATCTCCAGTGCCCTAAGTAGTACCCAATGCATAGTAAGGGCTTAATTAATATTTTTTGAATAAATGTATACATTTAAGTCATCAAAAGAAATGCTTTCCATGTCCACCACTGCATGCAACTCCCTATACTTTCATCTGAAAATCCATGGAGGGAAAAGTCAGAAAGGCATGAAGGCTGCACCTTCTAATATAGAACAGCTGTATGGATCCTGGGTTCTTCAAACCGTGACGAACCCCATCTGTCCAGTGGCATGAAAAAGTCTCTAGTTCAGGTGAACGGCACTTGGTGAACTTAGGCTTCCCGGAAGAATCTGCAGAATAAACAGAAAAGGCAAAGCATGATATCAGGAGGGTCAGGCATGGTCCTAATAAAACTCATACGTAAAGTGGTAAAGAAGAACCATTTCCTCTAGAGACCTGGTTTTCCTGGGTCGTGTTTTCAGAGCTCGTTGTATGCCAGTCATTTCTCTGTCAGCTCTCGATTCCGGGGACAGACTGTTTTGTCTTTATGTCAAGCATTATTTTTAGGGCCTGTTGGAGGAACCAGAACTAGAGGTAGGGCTTATTTGGAAGGGGGCCCCAGGACAGGAAGTGAGGGCCAGGGAGAGAGGGAAGGGGAGGAAGGACAGCCGATAACGCGTGTTGTCAGCGGGCTCCTACAGCGACAGCCAGGGCCCACCTCCACAGAGGCCTCTGGAGACGCTGTAGAGTGTGGAGTGTGTCCTAGAGGAGGAGGGGAGGCTGCGGTGTTTGTCCCCCCACGCCCCCTCTCCACTGCTTGGGGCCTGCCCTGGAGGTGTTCACGCCCATGAACTTCTAGGGCACACCCACACATGGGCTGAAGATCGCACGTGGCTTGGGAGAAGCCTGGACAGGCTCCCGAAGGGGACGTGGCAATGTGCACGATGGCGGCTGTGTGCCCCAGATGCAGGCACTGGGTCAGGTGGGGCAAAGGGATGCGGCCTGGGAGCACGGCATTATCCACTACAGGGCCTTTCCTCCTTTTATAGGTTTTTTGGATAAAAAGCCACTTAGGTTTGCATTCTTTTAAAAGATTCAGTCAGTACATCCATTAGGTAGATGATGACTGAAAAAATTCTGCATACTTATGTGTCAACTCTAATTTGGGAAGTGATTGCCTCGTAGTGTTAGGATATTAGCCCAGACGCCTCCGCATCGATGAAATCTGCAGCAGACAAGTCTGAGGCAAAACCGATTTTTTGTATATCAATTTTCATTGTTCTCTGACTTCCACGGCCATTTGGGAGATAGTCAAGCTTCTTTTATCTTTCTTTCCCTCCTTATAGGTTTAGATTATTCCATTAGACTGTAAACTTAATATATGTGTTCTCCGATCTAAAGCTCTCATCTCTAGGCCATAGGGAGACTCTCAATTTTAAAGCAACTTTATGAACACTTTAAAAAATAAATAGTATGCAACCAAACACATAAAAACCCCTGAATCCAAGTTCCAGGTTCCTCTCTGGTGTTCTGAACCAAAACATGTCTCTTTTCCCTTTGTCAGCAAAATCATAATGAGTGGGATGTTATAAATCTTCTAAATAAATCCATGATTCAGCCATCCACTCAACACATACTAAACATCTACTTTGTGCTAGGCCCTCTTCCCTGAGTAGAGCAGGAAACAAAACTGCTAACGTTCTGGTCCTTGTGCGGTTTCCCTTTTAGTGGGGGTGGGGGGAATCCTGTGTAGAAAGATGAGCAGGGTAAGAAGATAAGGGGCTGGGAAATGAAGACCTCATCCTCCTTCCACTAACACCCACATAAATGGAGCAAAAAAGCTCAGGCTGGGGAAATGTGTCCTCGTTTTGGGACACCTGCTGCCCCGAATTGTCTGGCCACAGGTAAATGAATCTTCAGGAGATCCTGAGTTGCAGACCGGTCCTTCGCCCTGAGAACACATATTGGGGGTGACGGAAGGTCTTTCTTAATGAAATTCCTTAGTCACACGCTTGTAAGAGATACTCCTTTCCTGTATTAACTGAGAGATTCACAAGAGTTTTGGGGCATGGACGGGATCTGCTTGGTACCAGCAAGGGCAGGTGTTCAGCCCTCTCTAGGTCGTCAGCATTTACAAACCTCTCTGAGAGCACTGACGTGTGGGATCTGCCCCAAGCGAATACAGTAAAAAAGGTGTGTGTTTTGTTAGGTAAGTGCCTATGATACAGTAGAATACCTGGAAGAGTTCCTTTTTCTATTAGCTGAAGCACTGAAAAGGTTAGTTTCAGATCTTCCCAGAAAATAAGCAATTAATGAAACATATTTCAGCCACAACTATTTTTAATGCCTGCAGGTCTGAGGAGACTATTGCAGATTCTGGCTACTCCTCTACACAGAAGTTTAAGAAGAGAAAATGCACTGGATTACAAATTCAGAGATTTGTGTTCGAGTCCTGACTCTGCTACTCTTCAGCCCTGATCTTCCCCAAGCCATTTGGGCCTCCATCTCCTCAACAGAGAGGCTGGAAGAGATGAGGTTCAAGCTACTATACAACTTCACTTTTGTAATAAATGACGCATACTACCATTAATAATAATGTACACAACTAAAACATAATTTTAGCATTTAAGTTGAAACAACCGGAGAACACCAAAAGCAGACACCACTGAGGTTCTCGAATTCCCTGTGCAACAAGCCTACCACATAATAGCAAGAATAGTAAACCCAACCCAAAAACTGGAAACAGAAAAGAAAAAAAAAATTTGCTAGCTGGAGAGCAAAAAAAAATTAAAAACATTAACTTGAAACACATTTTTAATTGCTTAAACTTAGTCTGCTTGTTTATTCTGTTTCATTTTAACTCCAGATGTATAAAAAACCCCCTATTATCTTCTCATTGTAAATGAGAAGTAGGATATTCATGGTTCATGACTGTGGTGCTAATGTGATGTAGCGTGTGCCCACACAGGAACTCTGATATAGGAATAGTGCAGCCGAGCTCTTTTTAATTTGTCTTTTTTGAACTGTATTTTTCCCTGCACGCCCTCCTTTCCTTACCCTCCTCCTTTCTTTCTCTTTCCTTGCACTCTCTTCTTCCTTTCATGTTTGGGTATGTGCTGTTAAGTGCTGTAGCAGACAGACTCTCAGATGGTCCCAATGCTCCCTGTTTCCTGTTGTTTACAAGATTTTGTATTTCATCTCCTTAAATAATTTGCTAATCTAATCTAATCTAATCTAATCTATAGAATATGGCAGAATTGAGGGGATGTTCTATCTGTGATTAGGCTACAAAGACTGTGATTTCCGTCTTGCCAGCAGATTCTCGTTCCTGTTGGTTTTGATGAAGCAAGCTGCTGTGTTGGCGGAAACCACATGATGAAGGACTGAGAGTGGCCTCTGATCAGTGACTAGCAAGTCTAACAACTCTTGAAGAACTGAATCCTGGCAACAACCATGGAAGCTGATTCTTCCCCAGTCCAGCCTTCAGATGAGACCACAGCCCTGGCCGACACTTTTATTACAGCCTCGTAAGAGATTGTGAAGCAGAAGTCCCAGAAGATGGGTTAATTTAGAGGAAGGGCAGGGAATAATATTAATTGAATGCTGTTTATACAGAATAAATGAATCCAGTATATCAGAACTTGAAAGCTGTGTTCAACAATGGCATAAGCCCCTTTGCTCAGCAAATGGAGTGGGGCGCAATGAGTGTGGGAAAGTATATAACTTCTTTGTTGGAGGCAAGAAGGACACTGTAGCGTAGCTGGCTGTTTAGCTGCTTCTCAGTCACCTCCTGCTTCAGGTATTATGACTGTGGCTGAAGATAGCTGGCATTCCTAAAGTTCAGCTCCTTAGCATCTTGTTGAGGTTTCCCAAGTCTGAGAGGCACTGGCCTTAAAATGAATACCTCTCTGATTATGTCTGAAAATCCTAGTAGAAGTTTGTTTTATATTTCATTTAAAGACAACAAATGGCTACCATACATTCTCAGATACTCTCTGATGAGCCACAAACAATAATTTTTGAACTAGTAATAATTCCTGCTCTTCCATGACTTTTAGCCTAAACCATAAAGTTTAGGCTATCTAAAGTTCAATATCCATTTATAGCAACTCTGAAAAGAATGCTGCACATGACAAGAGAGCCTAGCTTTGGCCCTAAATTGATTCTCACTAGGAGAAATGAAGTGTTCTAACTCAAGTGGTCTCACATTCTGAAAAAATTGTTAATATTAACATTGATCAGCACTCAAAATCCTGACAATAGATTTGGGATTCATTTTTGTTTCATCTTTGGAGTTTTCATTTTGAGAATGAGGATTTTGATTTGCAACTCCATATTTATTTTAATGATTGTTACATACATCATGTAACATGTTACATATATCACCTTCCATATTATATCATGTTGAATACTTTACATATATTGTCTCCTTTAATACTGACAGTAATTCCAGAAGGTGGGCATTATGTCCACTTAGAAATGGGTGAAAAACTGGAGTTTAGAGAAGTGAGTTGCCATTGTTTATACTGCTGTAGGTAGCAGAGATGGGATTAAAATACAGGTCTGTGTGATTTCAAGCCTAAACTCAGCACTAGCAAAAAATAGTAGCTTTTTTGTTAGGCAATTTTCTCTTGCTTCTCAAAAAATTCCCAGAAGGGAAAAATGACAAGCTCAGATGTGCTCTTAATTCAATTCTCAGAAATCAGTTGGCTGGCGAGCCCTAAGAGCAGCATTTCCTAATTGTAATTGCACATTGGAATCAACAGGGGAGCTTTTAAAAAATATACTGATGCCCTTGGCCTGCTCCCAGAGACTTGAGTCAATTTGTCTGGGGTGCAGCCTGGGTATCATGATTTTCAAAAGTTCCTCAATTGTTGCAAAGTGTGGTACAGGTTGAGAGCCACTGGTGTAGAGACAAAAATTATAAGTAAGCACTGAAAAGTTGGCTTTCCACATTATTAGGCTGTCTGATCAGTTCTAGCAGAGCTTTGTATCAAGAGAGATATGTGGTTTGGGTGCCTGGCTGGCCTGGTCACTAGAGCATTCAACTCTTGATCTTGGGGTTGTGAGTTCAAGTCCCACGTTTGGTGTATTGCTTGAAAAAGAAAAGAGTGACATGTAGTGTAAACTCCCATGAGTGTAGTTTGAGAGGGTGTGGGAAGGATATGAATATTATCACCTCGAAGAGTAAATGATGAACACTGGAGAACTATGAGATATCTTAAATAAATGCACCTACAGTGCATGTCTAAATGCTAATCCTGCATAAGCTTCTGACGGACTATAAACTGGTAATGGGAATTAATTAAGAAGTTAAACTGGTATTCCTACTGAAACTATTATTTAGAGAGCTTAAAGAGAGTTTTGCTAAATTCTTTTTAAATGTTGATTAAATATTGATGTTGATCGAATGTTGGTCGAATGATCGTGTGTTCAAACTACACGGATAAGAGGGACAGTGTCAGAGAGAGCTAGAGGCACTGCTGGTTGCAACACGTCACCACTGACCACTGACAGTGACCGTGGCTGATTCTGCCAGTCAGACTCGATGGGCTGGCCAAAGTTGGCTCCCTTCTTCATTGCCCAGTAGCTCTCTCCTTGGAAGAAGATGGTCTTCCTGACAGTATGCAGAGGAAGGGACATCAAACAGCTGTTACACAATGAAGTAGACTTGTGTTCTTACCCTCCCACACCAGACATGCTCTTCTATCCTCTACTCATGACAAAGCAAAGGAAATCCCACACCAATTCCCAATGTCTGCTTCATGTTGGGTGTTAGGAGAGAGGGAAGCAGGGGAGCAAATGAAGTGGGAGGGGAGGGTTGGCAGGAAAGGACAACCCTGTTCAGAAAGCTCTGGGTTGTGCGGTGGGAGGCACTCAGCAGCCACCTGCCCTGAAATGTGGCATCTCCACTGAGTCATGTCATGTGGACCATGTGCTGGCAACAGTCCCGGGCACTGGTTATCATCCCTGAATGGAGGTTGAGGACTTGGATACCTTGTGTGGGGGCAGGAGCTGGAAGGGAAAACCTTCTTTTCTGACTAAAGGGTAACTAAATACAATCAGTTGAGAATTTCCTTTTGAGTTGGGCAGCAGTTGGGCAATACAATGTGTCTTTAATATGACTAAGAATTAGAACTTGTAAAGACAGACTAAAGAAAACAATTTTACGGAATAAACTTCAAACATGATTTTAGTCACAAAAGATGAAAGAAGTGGTAAGATCAAACTGAAGTATGTAGTTATATGTGCATGGACAATGAAGGAGGAAATACGATAATGAGAGAAAAGCAAGACACACATTGGACTGAATGACTTTTGGTCACCAAATTCCTAATTGGTGGATCTGAGCTCTGCTAAGAGTAATCATATAAGTGTTTGCTGTTATTATTCCCACCCTCACAAGTCAGATGTGATGGTCAATTCATGATTTGCTACCTGTTGTTACCTAAGAAGAGCAAATGATGAACATATTGCTAAATCTGAAATTCATCCTGCATTTTTCATGTAATCCTAAGTCACTAGTGCCAGATGAAACATCTGAGATATATGTGGTCATATAGTGACAGCCACTTCCCTCGCTGGTTAGAGGTGATTTCTGTGGTTGTCTTCTAGACCGTCATAACTTGTTGAAGTCTGAGTTTTAGATAATTGGAGGATGTTGCTATATTATCACCTATTAGTATTAAATTAAAAAAAAATCCAAGCAAAGTCTTTCTCTGTGTGTTCCTGAGAAGCAATTAAAATTCCTCACGCTGGGAGGAAAATTATCAGTGCCTCACAGAGACACTGTGGGGCTGGCCGAACAGGATCCCTGGAATATTAAGAATGTTACTTGATGCTTTTCCCTAGTCATCTGGGTACTCTGGAGTCGCGGCATAAGCCTTATCAGCTTCTTGGCAATGATTTTTCCAGAAAAAGCTCATTAAAGCTGAATTGGACCTGGGAGAGTTCTGGTTATGACACAATGAGTCCATCCAATGATTCCACCTCTCTAAGCCAAAGCCACCCAGAATGGAATGGGCTGGGTGGTTGAATAGTAACTTTAAAAATTTTATGTGTTATTTGTTTGTAAAGGAAATGCAGCCCAAATATTTGCCAGGGCTTCCTGGGGACGAGGTTCTGCACTGAGTGGTACTGAGTTTTGCCCAGTGCTTGTAAATACTTAGATTGAGAGGACTATCCCCCTCTCAATCTTGTGGGGGTCCTCCCTTTTGAAGCTCTGCTTTGAGGCCACACTACTTTCCTTCTCCAAAGTACTCTTATCATTTCTAGAGTGCTCTTCTATATGAAGAGCTTCAGGAAATCAGTGATTCCTCCAACTAAGAGAACCTTATACCCACCCCCTTTTACGGAAGGTTACATCCTTGATGGATGCTGTTCTGTCAAAATATAGTAAAAGAAATCTGAATACTTCCTGGTTGATTACTATTCTCAAGAGTAACTGAACAACCATATAAAATAACATAATGTCAGCAAGCACAAAAAAAACCAAAAAATAAAAAACAAAACTGGTCAGCATTTTTTTTTTTAACCTATGGAATTGCCAAGCAGTTATGGAACCACAAATAGTGAGTTTGTAGGCTACTGGCAAAAAAGGCCTTACATTAATGGTAGAAATTGGCAAAAAAATTTAATAAAGTATTTTATATTGGATAATACTTGATGTAAGGAATTCACTTTCTTACTTGCTTTCCTTTATGGTTTCCTGAGGAACTGAGGAGGGCATAGCTGTAAAATCCAGGTACTTCTTGGTTTAGAGTTGAGAAGAAGACTTCACAAGCACTTTCCCGAAATGTTCATTTCCTTCTATTTTAAATTACACTCTTGTATACTTGTAACAATGGATTCCTGGTTCATTTAAAAAATGGTAGCGCTCACTAAAATAAAGCCTAAGTGAACACGTCCAGTTACTTTCAGATGAATGTTAAGTCAGCTGAACTTTGTCGTTAGTATCTTGGAGAAGTGTTTACGGCACATGTGGTCTGGCAGGAAATTAACTGCACGTAGCCTGTACAGACAGCTCACGTGGGTAGCAAGGTCAGGAAGCAGAGAGCATGCGTGCACCACTACTACCATTTAAGCATGTTTCTTTTTACCAAAATTTGCTTTATGTTGCTTAATTTAGTTTTCATGAAATACTTCACAAGAATTTATTTGTCTTTTTAAATACTTATGATTGAACATAATTAATCCCAGTTTCCAACACTCAGGGGCATTAATCAATGATGTTTCTCTTCCGTAGCATGTCTCTGGTGCATTTAGCTTACTTAGTGTTTTCACATTATTCATTTACTTGTCCTGGACAGAGTTACTGCATACTTCTGTAGCTTATTTAAAATGTTCTTAAAAAAATTTTTTGGGGGGGGGGCGCCTAGGGGGCTCAGACCGTCTGTTTTCAGCTCAGGTCATGCTCTCTAGGACCTGGGATCCAGCCCCATGCAGGGCTCCCAGCTCAGCGGGGAGTCTAGTTCTCCCTCTCCCTCTGCCTCTCCCCCTGCTGTGCTCTCTCTCTCAAATGAACAAATAAAAAACCCTTTAAAAAATTAAAAAAAAATTTTTTTCTCTCTTCTCCCTAGATTTCTTTACCCATCAATTTTCTTAAAACCAACAGGGCTTCTCGGGGGGAATGACAAAGGCACTATTTTCTTTGGTGCTTTTTTCTCTGGCTAGAGAGGGAGATGTGCCAAAACAGCCATGGCAGTCCCAAGTTCCAATAATGTAGCCCTCTGGAAGGTGAAAACAGGAAGACACACACTTACTGCCCTGCACAACTAACCTAGGAAATAGAATTGTTATGGTTCCATTGTTTAAAAAAATTTTTTAATTCTAAATAGCGCACTACATTCAGTAAAATTTATTTTCTGTTTGGTTAAGGGAAGGGACATCCTAGATAATATATCAAATAATTATATATGTATAATATAATATAATCAAAGAAATATATTTATATTATAATATATAACACAATCAAATATTAAAGATAATATAATCAAATAATTAAAAGATAAAGTGAGAGGATTGGTTGGAGTAATTAGAGCCTCGGGGAGGAATGTAAAATGGTACAGCTACTGTAGAAAAGCAGGTTAGCAGTTCCTCAAAAAAGTTAAAACACAGAGTTAGCATGTGACCCAGCAATTCCACTCCTAGGTGTATATCCTAGAGAACTGAAAACATATGTTCACACAAAAACCTGTGCAAGTATGTTCATAGTAGCATTATTCACTCTAATAAAAATTAGAAATAACCCACATGGCTGTGAACTGAAGAAGAGATAAGCACAATGTGGTACAGACACAGAATACTATCTAGCCATGAAAAGGAATAAAGTACTGATACATGCTACAACACGGATAAACCCTGAAAGCATTTTCTTCCATGAATGAAGCCAGACACAACAGGGCACATATTATATTACTCCATTGATAAAGAATGTTCAGAATAGGCAAGTTCACAGAGACAGAAAGTAGACTGGTAGTTGCCAGGAAATGAGGGGAAGGGAGGTTGGAAGTGAGTGCTAATGGGCACAGAGTTTCACGTTAAAGGGATGGAAATGGGTTTGAGTTGGTAGTGGTGAGGGTTACACAACATTGGGAATACACTAAAAACTACTTTTAAATGGTTAAAATAGCGATTTGTTTTTTATTTTTTTAAAGATTTTATTTATTTGAGGAGAGAGAGAGAGAGCATGAGAGGGCAGAAGGTCACAGGGAGAAGCAGACTCCCCGTGGAGCTGGGAGCCCGATGCAGGACTCAGTCCTGGGACTCTGGGATCATGACCTGGGCAGAAGGCAGTCGCTCAACCAACGGAGTCACCCAGGCACCCAAAATAGTGATTTTTTTATGTGAGTTTTAGTTTAGGAAGAAAATCCATCTAAAATGCACAAAGCAACAAGTTATACTTAACACTAAGATTTACTACATGTAATTTTTATTTTTTCTAAACCTCTACTGGACACTTCTTCAATTTGAAAATCACTTTTTGTTAATTTTAACTTTAATGTCACTATCACAAAAACAGGGATTGTAACTCACTGAACAAAAGACACTACTGAATTCCTTGGTCATATGAAAATAGAATCCTGCTGAACCTTAGCTAAAACACTTGTGAATGGGATTGTCAGGTTCTTTTGCTTTTTAAAGTATTTTTAAAAAGATTTATTTATTTTTTAGAGAGAGAGAGAGCATGAGCATGAAAGTGGGGGGAGAGGCAGAAGGAGAGAATCCAAGGAGACTCCCCGCTGAGTGGGACAGGCCTCCAACTCAGGATCCATGAGCTTGTGACCTGAGCCACAACCAAGAGTCAGATGCTTAACCGACTGAGCCACCCAGATGCCCCCTAGGCTGTCAGGTTCTTTTTCGTGACATGACCCAAATTCCCAAAAACCAGTAGCTGAAGGGGGTCTATAGGTGGAGTGAACACGTTCTATGCTGGAATCACCCATAGAATTTAAAAAGATACTGACGCCAGAGTCCCATCCTTCACGATTCAATTTTAATTGGTGATTTATGGAACGACCATCTTAATAGTCTGGGCATTGGAGTATTAAAAGCTCCCCAGTGATTTTCAAGGGTGGCAGAAGGTAAGAACTATCCACTTCTGTCTTTCTACTTCTGAGCCCAGAAGACACTGTGGTGGTTTTTCACCATTGGGGCCTCCGGTCTGGTTCTCATATGCAAGTTCTTGGCCAGAAACAGGAGGAAAAAGTAAGTGTGGGGACATTCTAATCCAAGCCTAAAAGTACAGCAGTGCTTTGCCAACATCGCATCTTTCTCATTGAAAAATATGAACCTCCTGAAGTCTAAGGGAAACCCTCGATTGCCAGAAGAAACCAACTGACAAATGAGACTTTATTTTCCCCATCTTGTAATTTTGTTGAGGCTGGTTAATTCTTACTGACGATGATGTACTCTGCTATGTAATTTGTGTCTAGAGTTAGGAGTTTCAAAGGCAATCTTTTTTTTTTTTTGTAGTGAACACACTGAAGTTTTTTTGTTTTAGGATTTATAGCGACACTCACCATTGAGTCACTCATGGGTTCCCTTATTCAACAAATAATCATTGAGCACCTGCTTATACAGGCCAGGTTTCAGCTTAATACCTTCATTTGCCGGAACAGTGTACTTGTTCCAAGGATCATGGCACACCAGACAGACTGTTTTATATTAACGGGCTGGCCTGGTTTCCCGAGAAAGAGAATCGGTTCGGTCGTTCTTTCCTAACTTTTGCTCTGCGTACATGTTCTTGCTTGGTGGGCTTGCTGCCACCACTTTTGGAACCCAAAGTCTATATTCAGATTTAAAAAGTGTTCCATGTGTATGCTTCTATATCCACAAAAGAATGGCCAAATACAAAAGATGACAAATACAAAGAAAAATAGGGTATATGTGGATATGATCTCCAAAATGCAGGAACAGAGAACATTTTTTTCTATAAATACATATAAATATACATATTTCTCAAAAACACACCTTGTCATTCTCTCGTGTGTGTGTTTTAATTTTTTAAGGTATTTACTGGGGCGGTAAAGCAGCTGTGTTACGCTTCACTCTTCTAAACCGAGGGTTCTCAACCGGGGATGAGTGTCCTTCCCAGGAGGCCTTCGGCGGTGTCTGGAGACACTTGTAATTGCCACTACTGGTGTGTGGCAGGGTGCTACCAGCATTTAACAGGTGGCGGCCAGGGATCTTGTGAAATGTGCTGCAGTCCCCACAACAAAGAATTCTCTGGTCCAAAACGTCAGTAGTGCCCTGCTCCAAGCAAATAAAACCACTAAATTATGAAATCGTTCTCCCAAATTCAAAGATGTGTTCATAGTGAAAAAAACTAACATAAAAATCTAAGTCTCCAATCTCTTCTACCTCTAAACTCTTTTTCTGCTCATCAAAGAAAAACACCTCGTATTTTTAAGTCCTTAGGATTTTGTTTTGTTTTCTTCAGATTTTTTTTTTAGAGAGGTTTCCACACAGAAGTTCTCAGTTTCTCTTATGTGTGGGGCGTTCTTCTTTGGGTGCAATGGGGATTGTAAAAATAAAATGACACAAGGATTCGGCCTTGGAAGAGTTAGATAAGTTAGTACAGGAAATAATACATATACATATGAGAAGTAGCTAACAATAAAAGGCAGTTAAAATAAAGATAATAATTGCTTTAAGCAATCAGAGACAGTAGGGATTACTAAGAGCTGAGGGTATAGGGACAAAAGGTTCCGAAGAGGACCAAGGAGAGGGTGATGAACTCATCCCAGTTTGCCAACATGGACACATGCTAATGGATGATTACCCATGAAATGCCACTAGGAGTACACCTGTAAACAAAGTTTTATTTACCCTCTTACCTACTGAATCCGAATCTGCATTCTAACAAGATCCCAGCTTATTTGTATGTAGAGTGAAGACTGAGAAACATTGACTTAAGCCAACTGACTGCCAGCTAAGGGCTCCAATTGGACCAACGGTTCTCAACTCTGGCTACACATTAGAATCACTTGGGGATCTTTAATAAAATACCTCCTAGAAATGTAATTAGATTGGGTGATGTCTTACACAATGTTACTTGTCAATTATATCTAAAAACAACAACAACAACAACAACAACACTATTTTCAACATATCGAGTAAAACGATTGGGGTAATGCCTGGGCATTGGTATTTCTCTAAATGACCCAAGTGACTCTGAGGTGCGACCAGGGTGGATTGAGGGCCAATGGATTAGAACAGTGAGTTTCTATGTTAGATTAATGCAATGAATTCCCTAAGCAAACAGACTGAGAGTCCCCTCAAACGCCAAGTCCTACGAAAAACAAACCAAATAAGAATTAGCAAGGTGAAGTGGCATGTACTGAATCTCAGGGAGAACTGGAGCAAGCCCTGTACCATGAGAATGTGATGCTGACTGTGTCTGCGTTGGCTCTCAGGGAAAGGCAGTGTGGTGGCAGCACAAGCTTCTCTTGTGGGTGACCTTGCTGGGTCTCTCAATAAGGTCCAGCCTTAAATTCCACTTGTGTGGAGCAGAAACATATGCTCACAGCTGTGTTTCAAGGGCTCTAACATTGCAGTTTCAAGAATATATGGCGGTGAGAATGCAGCTGCCTTAATTGTGGGAGTCATGGAAGTTAGTGTTAGATTCTTTGCCATAATCCTGGGAGTGGCTCCAAGATGGCCCCATGTCAGTCCACACGGGAGAACAGCCATACTTGCCTTTGTGGGAAACTTTCAAGTTCTCAGCAGAACACATTATACCAATCCCTGGCATCACTCAACTGCAACAAATTTCCTAAGCCTCCATAGTTCTTCATTCATTGGCTCTTTCTGGAGCTCTTTGTTGGAGAGATCTGTGTTGTTTAGAGAGATGCTTCTCAGACTTTAATGTGTAAAGACGTCACCTAGGGAATTTGTTAAAATGCAGATTCAGTAACTGAGGACTGAGATGTTGCACTTTTGGTAAGTTCTCAGATGTTGCCAATGCTGCTTCTGGTGACACGTTCTGAGGAGAAGAAGTTAGATCTGTGCTGTCCAAAATGGTAGCCTCGAGCCTTAGGTGGCTATTGAGCACTCGAGATAGGGTCAGTATGACCAAGGAATTGAATTTTTAATTTTATTAAGTTTTAAAGAGCTTGCATTCAAACTTAAAAATGAAATGGTGCAGAGTATTTTTCATTAATATAACTTCCTTGCTTCAGTAGGACTACATTTCACTTTACTGAAAATTTAGTGTCTCAATTGAGATGTACTGTAAACGTGAAATATGCATTAGATTTTGAAGAATTATTATGCAAAAATAACATAAAAATCTCATTAATGTTTTTATTAGACTGATTACATGTTAGAATGATACTATTTTGGATATATTGGGCTAAGTAAGATATATTATCAAAATTAATTTTACCTGTTTTTTACTTTTTTAGTGTGGCTACTAGGAAACTTGAAATTGCATCTGTAGCTTCCATTATATTTCTATTTTATAGTGTTTATTTAAATAGTAGAACTGCTTTTAAAGGAAAATCTGCATTTAATGAGAAAGGAAGAATTTAGAAAATATATTCCATCAGGCTTAAATATGAAATATGTAAAAAGTTGCTAAATTGGCATATTATGTATTATCGTATAGCGCTAACCCCCATTTCAACAAATCCATCCCCTCTCGTTCACTCTCCTGAGAGGGCTCAGAATTTTCATCTAGTTCACAGATGCTCAAGAGCTCCACAGCAGGAGGCCCAACCTAACCTTCCTGAGCAGAGACTCCACTATTCCAAAATTTTCTTTCCTACCTTGTTTTGTTTAAAACAGACCGACCCCCACTTCCAATCTTAAATCCCTGCTAGATAGGGCCAATATGGAATAGTAGAAAGAGCCCAGGCTTGGAAGCCAGCTAGATTTAGGTTTGAATCCCAGGTGTGCGTCTTACTAGAAATGTTACATAAATTTTCAAAGCCCCGGCTTCCTCATGGATAAAATGAGAGCAAAATATTTACACAGTTGATGAAAATGAAATCAGATTATTTACATAAAGTATCCAGCACATGGTTGGTTTTCAACAAAGAACCACCACCATTACTACACAGAACAAATTCAGCAATTGTTGTGGATAGGTAGATTCTGACTCTTTCATCTATTGACCTCCAAGGAAAATTCTGAAATATAACAGGGCTTTATAGGTTACAATACCTTAGCCTAAAAGTATGCCTCACAGTGAGAATCCAAAGCACTGGGATAGTTCACTTAGAAATATATTTGGGAATAGGCAAATCTCTTTATAATCCACCAAATGGAAGCCACCTCCTTATCCACGCACCCACTTGGTCTAAAACATAAAACAAACTTAGCTCAGAAGTAATGGACTCCCAGGATGCTTGGTTAAGTGTCAAACTCCTAATTTTGGCTCAGGTCATGATCTCAGGGTCATGAGACTGAACTCTGCGTTGGGCTCCATGCTGGGTGTAAGAGCCTGCTTAAGATTCATTCTTGCCTTCTCCCTCTGCTCCTCCCCTGCCCCACATATGCTCTCTCTCTCAAATAAATAAGCAAACAAATAAATAGGAGTAATAGACGCCTAGGTTCAGTAGCACAGTTTCTCAGCCTGACACTTACTGACATATTGGATCAGATAATCCTTTGTTGAGGGGGTGCTGTTCTGTGCACTGTAGGCTGTCTAGCCTCATTCCTAGCCTCAACCCAACAGATGCCAGTAGCACTCCTCTCTCCCCCATCTGTGACTAACAGAATTTCTCTATATATTGCCAAATATCCCCTGGGGGGACAGAATCACCTCTGGTGAGAACCACTGCTCTATGGGAATGTATCACTCACTTTAATACCTCAGTTACAGAGGCTCTAATTATATTTAAATTGACTAATTTTTATTGTATATAAGTAAAAGCATTTTACTTAAACAATGCACAGAATTTCTTTTTAGGGCGCCTGGGTGGCTCAGTTGGTTAAGCGACTGGCTTCGGCTCAGGTCATGATCCCGGAGTCCCGGGATCGAGTCCCATATCAGACTCCCGGCTCTGCGGGAAGTCTGCTTCTCCCTATGACCTTCTCCCCTCTCATTCTCAGTCTCTCTCTCTCTAATAAATAAATAAAATCTTAAAAAAAAAAAAAGAAGTTCTTTTTAACTTGCATTGATTGAACTCCTACTATGTGCTAAGTTCTCGACATATGCTTTCTCATTTCATACTCACAATTCTTCTGAAGAATGCTGTATGAGAGGATTATTATCCTCATTCTATAGATAAGGAAGCTTAACTTCAGAAAAGGTAACTATTTTGTCAAAAAACACACTGACGGATTAGAATCCAGACTGTTCTCACTTCAAAGGTTATTTCCATATGTTGCACTGCCTCTTTCAGTTTTATTTGGGTTTTCACTTTAGGTAAGGTTGCTTTTTTGGCACTGGGCGCAGAATTATCAGCTTCTATGAGCTGTCAGGTAGCTTATAGAGATGAGAGTTTAAAGATTAATGGTTCTATACTTGGTTTGAGAAGATCTTGTACTTCACCTTTTACCTTCATTATATGAAGCAAATAGGAAAAGCACCTATTATCAGAACCATACGTATTCCCTAAACAACAACGCTGGATCCCCTCATGGAAATGAGAAACTGTCCCTGCATCTGTGACGTTTTCAATCCCGTGGAGAAATAAGATTTACACATATGAAACAATCCCAAAATAAAACATTTTAAGACATATTGAAATAGAAAATGAAATATTTCTGGATATAATGAAGTAGCTGTATAGAACTGTATAAAGAAAGGGAAGACCAGTATGAGTTACAACAGACCTAGAATCTTTAATAGAGAAGTTCTGGTGGGAAATGGAGAAACCAAAAATGGCAGTGCGTTTCAGGAGGTTGATCTTTTACAACAGGTGTTATACTTCCATAATTGCCCCTGTGACTTAAGAAGTTAGATGCATATTGCTGAGTATCTACTTATCCATTGGTGGACAACATTCCATTGGATAACTCTTAAGAATCATGGTCCACATATGCCTCTTTCTCTCCCAAGTCAGGCTTTCTGCTCACTTCTAACCAAACAATGGATAAACACATAGAAGAGTTAGAGAAGCAACATTTATTTCAGACATAAAAGACGATTCTGGGAATATGACTTTGCCAGTGTCAAAAGGAAAATAGTTTTTATGCAGTCACGCGCTCTTAGAGCTAGAAAAGAACTTGATAATCAGTGAGGCCATCGTTTCATTTTACAGATGAAGAAAATGATGTTAAAAAAAAAAGTGAATTGGCCAAGGTTGTACAGCTACAACTGGTAAACTGGTAAGAAGCCAGACTGTGTGTTTCACTCCCTCCATGAAGTAATTATCATGGCCACTAATCATGGTCATTATTATTTACTTATTTACTTCAGATCTACCAACATCTAAGGCCCCAAATTTCCAAATGTCACATTTATAGAGAGCGAACCAAGCTTGATCCTGAACCCCAGACTCTACAACAGTATTAAGACCATGTTCAGGGTTCCGGTGATAAGAAAAACAGTCTCTTGCTAGGCATTTTGAAAGTTTGTAAGAAACCAAAACAAAGCATTATTTTAAGTACTAATGTTCAACCTTGTAATGAGTCCACAATTCCATGCATAATCAACCTATTTTATTACACTAGATGGCAGCAAATAGGTATTTAGGTATATAGTCAGTTAGCTAGGATATTGAAAACAAGATTAAGTCACACCTAGACTGGGTCTAAACTTGCCTGAATAAAGTAAAAGTTTCCATAAGTATTATGCTCTTGAACATTCTTAAAGAAGTTGTGGTTCTTCTTGTACTTTTTTTAATTGAGGTTCCTCCTTAAACATAGTAGAGTGCTAAATTTTGATGAACTGCTATAATGTTGAATTGTATAATCACTGACTCTTGAGTAGGTAGGACACTTTTTTATATATTTCTAGAATCTTTTTCCCAGCTATCAGAAGCAGAGCAATAATCAAAGGATAGGGGATAGGAAGTAGTAAAGAGAGGCCTGCCACAAGATGTTGAAGGATATGACATCAAGATTCATAGGGCAGAAAAAGTATATTAACAAAATCAGGTGTGAATGATGGCAACAGTGGTTTTTAAAATTAGGAAAAACCAGAGGTTAGATAATCACCAATAGGACTGAAAGATTATCTAGGTTATTCTAGATTATTGTCCTCAGAATGGACCATGCAAGCCGATTCACTGGAGGATGAAAAGAAAACACTAACGATTTTATTTCTATGCGTTGTGTATCTAAAATAGGAAATAAATGAAAGTTTACTAACACCAAACATTTCAGTTGCATGGAGCCGTCACTCAGCCTATGTGTCAGAGTCACAAATCACGTTTGGTATGAGAGGAATCCTGCAGAAAGAGTGGGAGGGCCACAGTTCCAAGGGTGGGTTAGCAGTACTTTTACTTAGCTCTTCATTTACGATATTAGAGTTTGTTTTTTTTTTTACAGGTTCTATACAGCCCACTTACTTGAGAAACACATTATACTGATATTTACGGTGGTTTGATCATGAAGTAACAAACAAGTGGTTTAAAAGTATTTATATAAAGAAATCTCATATTGAAGGTAATTCTAATGAAGCAAGCCATGTCAATGAGAAGGAAATGATTGAACTGACACTTTTACTGTATAATAAACTCTAACCAAATCTGATAGGAAGTTGACTTCCAAAATGGGAAATTATCCTAAAGGCCATTTGAGATACAGATTGGCACCTACTATAACTACTCTTTATTTTTTGAATCTCTAACTTGGTGTATCTTGTGAGCATCTTTTTAGGTGTGAGATAGCTTTTCAGGTATGAGATAGTAATTAAAGCCAAATACTGAAATAAATGTAACACAGACCCAACTTTAAAATTGTGTTTCATAAATTGTTAAATGAGGACTCTCCCTGCAAAAGAAGCAAACTTCTTCAAACTCGCTGCAGGAAGTATTTTCTCCTATTAACATTAAAGTTAAAATATTTTTTTTAAAGATTTTTATTTATTCATTTAACAGAGAGAGAATACAAGCAGGCAGAGAGGCAGGCAGAGGCAGAGAGAGAGGAGCAGGCTCCCTGCCGAGCAAGGAACCCAATGCGGGACTCGATCCCAGGACGCCGGGATCATGACCTGAACCGAAGGCAGCTGCTCAACCAACTGAGCCACCCAGGCGTCCCTAAAGTTAAAATATTTTATAATATTGCTTGGTTCAACATTATCAACACTTTAAAACTTCTGTTTCTATATACGTTTTATAACGAACAAAATGTATTAGAACATTGTGCCTCTGTATAATTTACAAATATATAAATAAGCATATTATGAGTGTGTGTTTAAAAATTGCTTTATTAATGGCATAGAGAATCCGAACTTTAGGAATCTATAGCTTTGGTAAGCTATGGTAATCTATAATCTTTACAGATAAATGAATAAAATGAGGCAAAAGGCTTAGGGACTACCAATGTCCCTATGGAGCACAGATTCCCAAATTCTTAGTATTTGGACTCTTTCCATTCATTCTATTCTGCTTTCACCCCCTCTCCAGGTTTGACTTATAGGGTATGCATTCAGGTATACAGATCCAGGGCACAGACCTGGGCCCCTCATCCTTTTACAACTAACCACATGCCTTCATCCTTAAAGGATTGCTCTGTGGGAAGCACAAACAAAGGTAAAAGGAATATGAAGAGGAGGCATTGCCCATCAGATAAAATGTAACTATGTGCAAAAGAAAGACTCAGATATTAGAGCAGAAAGACACTACAGGATAAGCCAAATGCTTATTTCTATAATTAAATCTTTTCACATGAACATTCATAAGCAAGAGAATTACTGGAAAATGTATTCACTACTTTGAACTCCACAGGAGAATGAGGAATGACTTAAAAATAAAAGGTTAACATGGGTATGGAGTAAATAGTCTGACATTCTGGGGCAAGCACAAGAGGAGTTTCCTTCCCAGATGAGGGGTTTCCATGGCCTTCATGGTTTTCTTCCACGTTGGCTCCCTTTTCTTTGTAGAGCTTGGCTAAAGGGTCATAATGTCTGCAAAAACTCTGCTACAGAAGATATATACCCTTCATATAAGCCAGTGTTTCTAAAGTGTGGTCCTAGGAGTCTGATCTGCCTAAACCAGGACAACCTGGTCAAACATCCAGATTCCTGGACTTAACCCTAGTTCTACCAAACCAAATTCTCTGGGAAGAGCTTAGGAAACACTATTTTTGATTCTCCTAGTTGATTTATATACTTTTAGGTCTCAATTCTCAGGCAAAATGTGCTGTCTGGTAAGCAGAAAAGACAAGATCAGAGGTTCCCCTACTGGTCTGAGATCATTAGGAGCTCATCTTTCGAAGACTATTTTCATGTTACAAGCTTTTGTAAGGTGCAAAACTTCTGGCTCATAAAGAAAATGAAACATTAGAATTAGATACATTCAAGAAGAGACTGTAAATCTTCATTTTGTAAAGGACAATTTGTTTCAGGTCTTCTGGGATGGGCCTTTGCCTACATGATAGATAGGGCACCAAGACAGATCCAGCTAACACTGTGTGCAACTATGTTCCAGAAACACATGCATTTAATGCTCGAGATAACCAGAGAAGACAATTTGTAGATGGGAAATGCAAAACTCTGGGACGTTAAATGTCCTCCTAAATTCATCCAGTTGGTAAGAGGCAGGGGTGGGATTTGTACCAGATCTCTGAATTTAACAACAACAACAAAAATGCAGGCATTCCTTTTGACCATTTTATAGAACTACAATAACTTACAACAGAGGGGAGTAACGGAATCTTTCTAGACAGATGACTTAGCACCCTTGAAGTTATAGGTCAACAAACAGGAAATATTCACTTGGTTTGAACTAGAACACGGAGTTCCTGTCTTAGAAACTTTATAGGACTGTCAACAATGACAAGTGGTGGGGTCAGCTGTTGAGTTTCACATCTTCCATGGACAGAGCAGGCTTACAATCCCTGAAGCAGGGTTCAACACTTATTTCAGAAGCCATAGCTCTCAATTAAGAGCCACAGCTGCCACTTCCTATATCAACCATGATTTCTTGGGTGGCCTTCCAGCAGGCTGCAATTATTAATATAACTTTATTTATGGGCTCAGACAGGCCTTAGCACAGAGCAGCATGGTTGTTATGCACTGAGCCAATACAGCTGCCATTATACTTGTTAACTTACCCATGAAATAATTTCACAAGCTTGTATTACTTTTTCTCCTGTTTTGTACTGGGGTTTTTTGATCAATCAGTCAGAACTAGCTGAACTAACCTGAAGTTTAGAACGAGACAAGGGTGGTAGAAGAAGCTAAGGCTTTGGGGCCAGTGTGCCCTGAGTTCGAATCCTTGCTTATTTGATTTTAGGGAAATAATATCTTTTCTTGTAGTCTGAGTATCCTCAAATTCATTGCACTGGGAATAGTAAGAGTAATCTTCCTGAATTATTATGAGACTGAACTCTAAGAAGGGCCTGCAAAAAATGCTTATCATCTCCCACCCAGGGAATTTGGCAAACATAATTCATATCCCAAAGTTGATGTAAATATGTTTTTTATAATAAGAACTAACATTTATTGGGTATAGCCATCTGTCAGACCCTGTCCTCAGAGATTTTGATGTATTATCTCATTCAATCATTTCAACCATGGTATGAGATGGGGACTGATGGTATACCACGGTGAAGATGGGAAGCACCATGCCCAGGAAGTCTGATTTTAAATCCCATGCTCTCAACCTCTGTGAGCTACATCTAGATCTAGATATACTTCTCATTATTCTAGAAGAAGAGTTCTACATCAAGAAGTTGTAAGGAAGTTGCACAGCACAGTGGTAATGAGTGAGAGGGCATGACTTTGGATGCCTTGGTTTAAATCATCGCTCTGCACTTCTCAGCTGTGTGTGCTTTGGCAAGTCACTTAATCTCCCTTTGCCTTCATCACCTCATCTGTTAAATAACGATAACAGTAGGATCATTAGGATGACTACTAATGATTTAAAATACGTGAAGTGCTTAGAACAGCACATGGTAATGTAAACACTACTGCAATAATGAAGTATTATCAGGTCTAAGTCTGACAATGCATGTCTTCAATGCGAACTGAAAAAAAATCATTTTTTTTTCTCGCTCCTTTCAGTGATTACAAACCTTTCTTACAATTCTGCATCAGATAATAACTTTGCTAGTGCTTTATAAAAAATAACACTTCAATTTCCTTTTAACACGGTAATTCATTCTGGCCTCTCTGTGATGTGAATAGTACTGAAACCCACTTAGGTCAGTGAAATCATAGGGTAAGAAAAAGAGGAGAAATAAAAACACAGTCTTTAAAAATAGGCATTCATCAGACCAGAGACCCGACACTCTAGCCACACCCACAGCCACATGCAACCTGTGATTCTGAAAACTCACACTGTAGCACTCTCACCACTTTTAAAGACATGTTTCACTTTTCAAGGTCAAAAATTGAAGTTCAGGATTTGATGTTTGCAAGTTCAGAATTCCCTATAGTTGTCACAGCTACCTGCAATACAAAATCTAGTACTTTCATTTCACTTGTTTGATATAAGGAGTGGGATATATGCAACATTTTCCTTAATTTTTGCAGCCAGGATTTACCACATTCTAATTCTTTCTAATTCTGAACTTTCCTTTGGCCCCTAAATCTTGGTTTATAATTTGTTGAAAGCTATGCATCAGCACAGTTATAAAGTGGGATCTTTTTGAAAGACCTGAAATAAAAATAAACACAACTCAATAATGCCCCAAATAGTTTAATAAACAGCTCATTTAACAGAATTTAAAACAGTGCCCTTTTTCTTTTGTACTTTTTTTTGGCTAATTTTTTTTTTAATCAGGAGTTTAAGGGTGAGACAAATATACCATCAGGTTTAAAACCACATTAAAAAAATATTTGTATTGGGTGTTATATGTAAGGGACGAATTGCTAGATTCTACACTTGAAACTAATATTACATTCTACGTTAACTAACTGGAATCTAAATAAAAACTTGAAACTACAAACAAAATATTTGTACCAGGACATAATGCTGAGGTTGAGAATAGAGCAGAAGTCTCCAAATGAAATCAGTTAAGACAACTTTCCCTTTTAATAAAAACCATCCATCTTCTGGATTGATAATATCAGTCTGGAAAGTATTTTAGTGTAAACAGCTTTACTGTGCACATGCGACTGGGACAATAGGTGGAAGTGGAGGAGAAGAGAGAAAAAGTTGGAAACAAGTTCAACAATACTCTAAGAACTGTCTCCCATGTTTCACTGTTCCAAGAGACACTTTGGTCCCACTGTGAGAGATGCCCATCTCTTGGTCCATGTATGTCCACTAACTTGGGGCCCCTGGCCTGCTCTTCTCAATACCTTACTGATAAATGGCTGCCACACAGCAAGGTTTCAGTTTCATTCTCAATACAGGGTATCCACTCAAAACCGAGGCCCACCTTGAGAATGTGGAGGTCCTCTAACCCCTTTGGGATGTGCAAGGTGTTGGGAAGGAAGTAGAAAGATTACAGATGAGGTTGCGTGAAGACTGATTACCTGGGACCAAACCTCTCAGAGGTGAACCAGGTACACCTTAAGGGAAACTGTGAGCCATGTGGCTTCTTTGGTGTCCCATTATGGGAAGCCCAAGGCTTGTGACATGTGTGAAAGCTCCCGGATTCATTCTAGAAGTCCTTAATACCCAAGTGGGACCCTTTTTGCTAAAGGTGGAGAAACCAGGCAAACCCTATTCTCATGATCTCTTTCCCTCATTTGACAATCCCAGCAGAGTCCCCAAGGAACAGATTAGATTAAGTCCAACTTATTTGAATGAAAACCAGTAACCATATAAAATCACTTTCAAGTTGATAGGTATAAGCTGCCGGTGGCTACTTGCACTCATGAACTTACAACATTTAGAAAGGTGTTCAAGATAAAGGCTATCTTACCCACCGATTTGGGCAATTTGGTTCAGAGTCCCAAAGGAACAAACACAATCACAGTAATCATGTGCTTCATAAAGACTTCCATATGCTGTATATATTTTTATTGTATTCACTAATCTCACAGATTTTAACTCTTAGTACTTAACGTGATTACAGAGTAATAAAACTTATTTTAATTGTTATGCTAGCACTCATATATTTAAAAACATTATCTTTAAAAGTGAGTAGACAGGTAAGTTTTAAATCAATCCCAATGAGGCTGTTACTACTCAAAGGATTTTTAAAACTCTTCCTTGGGAATTATCTCTTGAGTTAAATTAATTCATGAGCCACCTAAGAAAATCAGTCTCATTACTTTTTAGTCCTAACCAATCTAACTTAATAATACAGTGAAAGTTTTTGGAGCAAATAATTTCATTATCTGGAACTGGCTGGTACTGACATTTTCCTGTCCTTGCTTGCACTTTCCCCAGGCAACTGCAGATAAGTGGGGTAATAAATATAATGGAAGCATTTAAGTGGTACTATTGCTCTCTGTAATATTATCCCCAGTAAATTTTTGCCCTCTTGTATGACTTTGAATAACATCATGGTGTAAGGAAAATGGGGACAAAGAGCCCTCAACAAATTGTAAGCACTTCAGGTGCAAGGGCTCTATCTTCTTTCTAATTCTTGGCTCTCTCCCATCCACTTTCTGGGTCACTTAAGATAATTTCATGTTTGTAATAGGTGCTCAGTAAATACTCCCAATTCACTAGAGGTTGAAGATTGAAATCAACCTTTCTAATTTATTCTTCCAATTGCAATCTACATTTCTTGAAGGAAAGGACTCTGGTTCCTCCCCCGGATGGCCGGCTTACCACCAAAATAAACAGGATTTTCAGAACATTCTGTTTTCTCAATCTGTCACACTGCTTTATAGCAGTCAAACAAACTCCTTGTATTGGGCTACTTTTATTTTCAAAAAGTCTGCAGAATTGCCCTACTCCATGTCCAGGATCATGCTTTTCAGATTTAATTATTTTAACTAGTTCTGATAAATCATTTCATCTTCTTTAGTTACTCTGGCTGTTCTTTTTGTGCTCGAGAAGGTTGATTATCCAGAGTAGGAAATAAGTCCCAGGGAGTAGGCCATAATTTTCCAGATGTCTTGTTTTCAAGAGCCCTTTAAAGAGAACGAGTCTTTTTGGCTTTGCCTCCTCTTAAATGGGGTTTAATGGCTCTGTATTACTTTGCGAATACCAAGAGCCCTGTACCTTATGACTTTGATAATTTACTCTTTTGCTGAATATTAATCTTCAGTTTATTTCTCCCAAGTTCATTAGTTAAGGTATTTACTTTGTTTAAAGTAGTCATTACTACTTTTTTTTTTTTTTTTTTTACAAATTCTCCTTATTCCATTTATAAAATTCTAAATTCCAAATCCCTTTTTAAAAAGTATTCTGTAGGACCTCGGATCTTGGATCTGATATATCTATATACTTTTCACTTGTGTTAATGACATGTTAATGACTTCCTACACCACTGTATTTTCAGAGCTGGATAATGAAATGAAAAGGAACTAACATCAAGCTTAGTGGAAACTTTCATGGAAGCGTACAAAGTAGGTTGTATTTATCCTTGTTTACAGATCAGCAGCTCAAGGCTCAGAGGTTAAGTGACTGGTCCAAAATCCCACAGCTAGTAAATAGCAGAGTCAGGATGCAAGCCATACCCACCTGGCTTTGGCTACACTTCTCAAAGGGCTACTCCTTTGAGATTCATTTTTCAAATACTCTCTCACTTGAAGGTACTTATAGGAACATCATGTGTGCTTTCTGAACCTCTCAGATAAAAGAGAGTATCGTTACTGTGTCCGGGAACAACAAATATTGGTCGAGTTTAAGAGACAATATCTTGAGGGCTAGAGGTATTAACAGTTTGTCATAGTTTGTTGAGGACACTAGCAAGTGAGCAAAGAGAAAACAAGCCAAATCTGCAGGCAGTGGCATACAATGAATCTTGTAACACTGAAAAAATAAAATAAAAGTATTTGGGGGAAAAAAAAGAAAAAAAAAGAAAATATTTTTATTTATGTCTATTTCTCTTCCTCCTTATCATTCTTTTTTTTTTTTTTTAAGATTTTATTTATTTGACAGAGAGAGAGATCACAAGTAGGCAGAGAGGCAGGCAGAGGGAGATGGGGAAGCAGGCTCCCTGCCGAGCAGAGAGCCTGATGCAGGGCTCTATTCCAGGACCCTGAGATCATGACCTGAGCTGAAGGCAGAGGCTTAGCCCACTGAGCCACCCAAGCGCCCCCCTCCCTATCATTCTTATAATACATTTAGAACGTTCATAGACTGAGGGAGCAGGGTAAGACAAGGGCTAAGGGAAACCTCAGCTTTCTGATGCTTAGTAACAAAGGAGGATGAGGAGGAGTCTGTTTTCAGGCTTGGGGCAAAGAGAGGAATAAGGCTCTAGGAAAAGCCGGGAGTAGAGAGGAAGCCAAGAAGACAAATGATTTTCCCTTTCATCCTCCAGTACACACACACACACACACAAACACATACACACACACACACTCCTTGCACTGCCAGCTATGTCATATGAGAAAGTAACCAGAGAAAATAGAGAAAATAACCAGACCCAGTCACATGACTGAGATTCTTTGCCACTCTATTTCACTGTTTGGAGAAACCCATAATTTCCTCTCCTTTGAGAGTAAACCTGAAAACTCCTTAGGATTTACAGAGAACACTTGCAAGGAACGTGCACATCACTGACACACCTGATCCTTGGAAAGGTGAGAGTGTAAATATAAATATTTCCATTTTTGAAAAGAAAGAAAGTAGGCTTCAAGACTTTTGTATGGTAGGGTAGGAACTCCAGGCCAGGTTTTCTGTCTATGCTCTTTCTACTTTACTCTTGTTGCTGCAAATCTCCGGTCTTTAAAAACTTAAAGAAAACATTTTAAATCGAGATACTTTATGTGTAGTGAAAAGCACAAATTTCAGTTTATTTCAGTGACTTGACAGATACACACAGTGTCACCCACGCCCCAGTCAAAGGACAGGATGCTGTCTTTTAAAATTTATGGTGGCACAAAATCTGGGGCCATTGGGTAAACCTATTAAAGAGGGGGGAATAAAAGCCATATTCAGGGAAATAAAACTTTAGGCCCCCGATATACTTGTGTGAGGTCCTTTTGCCAGGAGGGAAGAGGGGGAAAAAGCAGCTAGAGTGCTAATTTGTCTAAGCTAGCCCCCCCTTATGATTTTGTTCAGGTTTCCTGCAAGTTGAAAAGCTTCTCTGCTCTACTTTATACTTTCATGTAAGTTTGCCTAGGAACACGTGAAAATAAAGAAAAGCATCAGATTGCCCCTTCATTTTTACTTTGGGTCTTGATTTTATTATAGTATTAATATCATACTGCAAAGCTCTTGTTTGCAGTTGCCTAATTAGCCTCATTCATAATGAAAAAAGAACCATAATCCCATCTTAAACTTTCCACAGTGTAGCTTAGTGTTTTCCATTCAGATGGTTCTCCACTGTAGTGTTATAATTATACCATTTTCTCAGCAGCATCACCCACTATAATTACAGTCAAAGCTAAGATGGTGTTTATAGTGTACTAAAGAGGATGGAATTGTTTCATGTTAAGTGATTCATTTACCTCCTCCGTTGGTAACAGAAATATGTAGTAATGGGAGAGTCATGGTCTTAACATACTGCTCTGAACAGCCATTTCGGACGCCAAGAAGCCAAGAAAGAAAATAAAAACCTCAAACCCCAATATGAGAAAGCATGGGAGACATGATTCCTGGTGTGGTTGCCACAATAACTCCTAATTTAAAAATCTAGGATGGGTCAGGTAATGGAGACCAGCATGCTGGTGGCCACGGGGTGGGGGGGACCTCCGCTTGATTGACCTTGCCGTAGGGCATCCCTGAGCAGCCCCAGTCGGTTTGTGGGACCAACACTGTGGCAATATTTTCTATGTAGGTTCTGAGGCTAGATGATGATGACTCATCCAAGCACAGACAATTCCTGTCCTGCAGGACCATTCATTCATTCATAGGCACTATGGGCCACTTCTAGGGGCCAAGTACACGGCAAGGAACAAAGCAAAAATCTCTGTTCTCATGGAACTTGACTGTAATGCTGTAATGCATTTTAACCTGTCTTTTGTTTATTTACTTGGGTGAATAAAAAGAAAGCTCTCACTTCTACTATGAGGGACGTAGACTCATCCATATCAGCCTACATGCCGGAACCTCACCCAGTCAGGTATAGACCGAAAGCCACCATTTTCTTAATGCATGGAGCCAGTCTGGCCAGGAGAGAAATGGGCAATGAATGGAACATGCTGGGGTTATGTTTGCTGGGTTCATTTGTCTTGAGACAGCACCCGTCAACTCTGTGACACTGACAGAGGCAGAGACAGATACTTCATTGCCAATGCCCTGCTCACTTGCTTGTCCAAAGCCTCTGGTTTACAATGTTTCATAAAACCTTGACATCGTTGGCCTTGTCCTGCTCTGTGGAATCTTATCTGTGCAGGAGGAACAGCAGATGAACATTATGGTCAACCATAAAGAATGACTTGGTGGGAAGACATATCTAGGTTCATGTTTTGTGGTTGTATGTTAGGAATTACTTCTGGGGTGTATGGGGTTTTGTTCCTTTTCTTTTTAGAACAGGCCAAGTAAGGAACACATTTTGATAGCTTTTGGGCCAACAAGCAGATGCATACGGTACAAATGGTCCTCTCCTTGCTTCTGAGACACCCAGGGGCCGAGCTTAGGGCTCCTAGAGATTAGTCGGTGACACTAAGGGAACTGAAGAGTCTTGGAAATGAAATTCTGTTAATCTTGGTGATCACTTGGATTTCCTCTAGTTTATGTGGACTTGAATGACTGTGCACTGCTCTCAGCCTCTAGGCTCCTGACTTGGGACGCTGGCGCAGAGGTGAGCAGGGAGAAAGCAAGCCATGTGGCACAGACAATGGCAGGCGCGGCCATATTCCAAATGTTCTCTGTAGGTTTATAAATGGCAAGACTTCAAGCTGTGGCTTCAAGAGCAAATAACTAGGAAGTAGAAATGAGAAAAAGACTCCATTTTGAAAATTGCAACTGACTGGTTCTTTTGCTTTCTGGTGTGCGACTTAATCAAAAGCCTACTGGTGATCTTTCTGATTTCTTGTTTTCTGAGTGGTGAGAGGCTAACCCACGGAGGCGGAATGTAAATGGTCCGCAGCCATATCATCCTGGAGGCTCTAGTGAACAGTAGTGTCACTACAATAGGCCTTCGGTCCTAGAAGAAGCTGCACCAATGTGAGATCTAGAGCAGAGCTCCTGTGCAAGAAAATACCATCACGTTAGATCACAGCAGCCATGGAATCTTTTGAAATTAAGCTTGAATAGGACTTAGAACTAAAGGCTAAAATTTCTAGCCAAGTCATTTATTTTTCTTTGCCAAATGAAACCAAGGATGCCTTTCAACGTCAACCCTCAGGACCACACCCCGCAGCATGATACATTAATGTCTAATTAGCCAGAAAGCAAACATTTTCTGGTTTTCCTACACCAGTTCTCTAAGCTGATGTGTTCCTGTAAGGGCCTTTCCCACTTTTCAGAGATAGCACTCTGGTTCACCAGTAAGGCTAATCTCATGGGTTTCACTGGGAATGCAAATTGTCTTTACTAGGGGATGGGGATTGAGACTGTTCATGAGGGCTTACTCTACTTTTATTGTGGAATTTGCAAATACAACACAAAAATGGAGAACAAGAGGGGCACCTAGGTGGCGCAGACAGTTAGGCGTCTGCCTTTGGCTCCGGTCATGATCTCAGGGTCCTGGGATGGAGCCCCGCATTGGGCTCCCTGATCAGCAGGAAGTCTGCTTCTCCCTCTCACTCTCCCTCTGTGCTCTTTCTCTCAAATAAATAAATAATACCTTAAAAAAATTCATTATAGAAAAAAATAGAGAGCATAGCTTAAGGAACCATGTAAAATAATAATAATAGCAATAGTAAAACCTTATGTTTATTATTAGTAGTAATAATAATAAACCATACTTTACTTATCTACTTATCTGTTCTTTTTTTTTTTTCAGTCATCCGCTTTCACCCATAACTACCTATATGTTTATTTCTAAAAGGTAAGGACTCTTTCATTAAAAAAGTAATATTATACCTAACAAATTAATAATGATCCCTCAATATCATTAAATACTCCGTCAGTGCTCAAATTTCAAAAATATTTAAAAAAAAATCTCTTGACAATTTATCTATTTCAATCAGGATGTAAACTCGGCTCACACAATGTGTCTTATTGGTTCAAATTCACGACATTTCCTCTCTCTTCTTTTTATTATGTGTTTTTTTTGGTTGAAGATAATTTCTTTTAGCTTATTGCATTCTTAGAGTCACTTAAAATGTTCCTCTATCCCTCTTATTTTCCATAAACAGGTAGTAAGACCTAGAGACTTAATCTGATTCATTTCAACCCTCACAGAAAGAATCCATCATGGGGGGCTGCTGCAAACTTCTTGAATCAGGGACATATAATCTCAGAAAAGAAGTTCCCTTCTTTTGGTCAACTATTTTCAGGAAGTGTATTGTTTTTTTTTTTTTTCTTCCTTTCTTTGGGACAATTATAACGCACCAAGCAGATTAGAGAATCTGAGTAATTCTGCAATAAAGAAGCCTGTTTAACTTTGCATGTCCTAGCATTTTCTAAGCACAGGAGAAAGGATGGGCTCAAACATTAAGGGCAGAGTTCTTCTACTACACTTCGCAGTAGTGTGCCAAGAATCATTCTTGGAGGGGATTTTATTTTTATTATGTGTAGTGGGTTAAATTGTATCCCTTAAAGATTTGCCCAAATCCTAATCCCTAATACCTGTGAATGTGATCTTTGTTGGGAAAAGGGTCTTTGAAATAGCTGGCAATACTATGCAGTCAATGAACACTTGATCCTATCGTCATTATTATGACATCTTCATTCTGTCAAGGTAGTGAGAAATTTTGGATTTTAAAATTTCAGTGTATAAATTATTATAATTGATAATCGAGAACTCACTGCAAATCAGTATGTGTATCTGTGTGTGCGTGTATATGTTACATACATGTCATGTGTGTGCGTATCAGATGGCGCATTAGATACCTTTTTTAAATGGCTTTTTTCCCCTAGACGTTTATTATCATACCTTAAATTTTGCCCATTTAAAATCTATAATTCAATGGTTTTTAATAAATTCACAGAGTTGTAAGAAAAAAGAAAAAGGTCTTTGTAGGTATAATTAAGGTAAGGCTCTCAGAATGAGATTATCTTAGGTTAGGGCTCCAAATTCAATGATGGATGTCCTTATAAGACATAGAAAAGGAGAACAGACACAGAGACCTAGGGAGAGGCCACCGAAGTTGGAGACAGAAAATGGAATGATTCATCTACAAACTAAGGACCATCGAGGACCCCTGTCAGTTTCTAGAACCTAGGGGAGAGGCATGGAAGAGAGTCTCCCTCAGAGCCTTCAGAACCAACACATAATGACGACACCTTGATTTCGGACTTCTGACCTCCACAACTGCGAGAGAATAAGCTTCTGTTATTTTAAGCCACCAGAGTCACGGTAATTTGTTATATCAGTCTTCGGAAGGTAGCAGAATATGCCTGCGCTCTGTCAATGCAGTCTCAGGTAGAACTCTGGCCTTTATATTTACTGAAAATGTCCACAGATGACCCCGATGGACACATGCTTCAAGAACCACCACTTCAGAATCTTAGGCATTGGAGGTTAGTCAGCTGCTTCTATTGACTTTTTATTAGGATTTTAGGCTCTGGCTGTGGCTCTGGGGTGCACGAACGGAGCCTCCTGCACTTTAGCTGGATCCAGGTCTCTATTTTTCAAAGAAAGTTGCACCAAGGAAAATATTTTTGGGTCAACCTTTAAGAGGTACGATGGAACTATCACATGTGGTGATGACGGTCAAGGCTAGGCAAGCAGAAGGAGGGGATTCTGGGCCCAAGGAGGGAAGGGGAAACCTGCTTTTGTCAGCTGAGTCCTACAGATCTCACTTGAAGGGGATTCTCATTTTGTAGCCCAAACAAGGCCGAGCTTCCCTCCTTTAAGTAACTGAGAAATCTTGGTCTCCTAAGACTTCTAATCCTTGGGCTCAGTTTTCTTCTTGCCCTCAGCTGCCTGAGAAGGCTGCTTCTTTCTTTCCAGATTCTGTCCATCTGGAAATATCTTATTTCTTTTCCTAATTGTTCTCTTTTCAGCAGCCTAGCTGCTCCGGGTATATTTTTGATAGAACTCTCGCTTGGGCTTTTTGTCTCTCCAGAAGGAGCTGGAGAGGTCTCTCTAGTCCTGTCAGTCACTGATGACTTACAACAAGGTATCTGCTCTTAAAAATACCTCAGCAAGGAGAGGTCTGCAAGGCACGAAGGCAGGGGGTATGCTATTCTGCTTTTCCGGTTTCACAGCTTCTCACACTGAGGCTGACTATAGCCTGAGAGACTATTTAGTCATGATGTAACCAAGATTATTCAGTCAAAAACTAGATTTGGGGGCAGGTACCAAAGAAACATGTCACCTAGTCCAAAATGTTTGCCTTCATCCAAGAAAGGCTGAGTATTTAGAGTGGGGTGTAGGGAGAAACGGAAGGTAAGGAGGGTGAGATGGCATCAAAGAGGGTGGGAGACATTCCTCTTCTTTCCGTCCCATAGAGCTGCAGCTCAAACGCCCAGAGTCAGCCACAGGTCAGCTGTAGCACGAGTCAATGGGGCTGTCATAGGCCAGCCTGACGACCTCACCACTGCTTAACATATTATTTGTTGCTCCAATTAAACATGATCCAGAAAGCCTCCTAATAGCTGAACTTCTGAAGCAAAAACCAATTTTAAGTTAGTGATGCCATATAAGAGAATCCTACCAATGAAACAGTACACGATTATTGTCAAATGACTCATCCAGACGGTAAATGTTCCTTGGGACTGAATGTAGTCTAGTAGGGGGTAAAGATGCTCTTCGGAAAAGTAGAAAAAGTTTGTTTTCAGTGATCTGTATAGTCTTGTTTTTTCTATACTTGAGGACAGTCTTCCAGGGAAAAGAGGAAAGAAAGGGAACAACATTCTACTGGGTGCTGAACATTTTACCCAATCTTGCCTGTGAAGCAAGTAAGATGGGCTCTGGGCTGCCCTTCTGCCTGCTTCTCCAGCACGTCTTCATCTGGGAGTCTGTCTTCCCTGCCTGGAGCCCATGTCTTGTCCTCTGGCATCTAGAGTTCGGCAAGTCTCTCAGGCCTTCCCTGCAAATGCTCCCTGTTTCTCTGCCCCTTAAGGGCAATGATAAGACATAACCCAAACGTTAAAATTTGTTAAATCAAGTTTTCTCAAACTGGGTTGTACAAACATTCTCTGGAGTCTGTGAGAATTGTATTTTCTTAAAATATACACTCCTCCAATGTGAGATATACTATCCTAGGTCCGGCCTCCTCCCTATCCCCCCAGAAAGCAGAGATGGAATTAAACTGGAGATGCACTTCGGTGAGGGGGTGAGGAGGTAGGTAGGTACTTCCGGGGCCCCTGGTTGCTACTCCTCTTTCAGAAGCAGTAACAGAAGTAGTAGCCATAGCAGTAGCAGCAGCAAAAACCATCAAAGAGCTAACATTCATTCCATACCTGTGTTGGGCCAGGAATTCTTCTATGTACCTATCTGCTCCTCGCAGTGACCCTCCGAGACAGGTGTTGACCTCTCTGTTTATGGATGGCTAAGCTGGAGCTTGCGGCATATTGGTAGGATGCTGGATGTGTCCACGTAAGACAGCTCATGTTCCCCAGCTCCCCAAACTCCACAGTCCTCATCACAGAGCCTGTGACACCCACTGAAACCAATTAGAGTCTGTAAGACTGTCCGATATGAAGAAACACCTCCAAGACTTTTGTAGGACCTTCTTGTCTGCTTTTCCCCAGGAGAAAGAAAAGTGGCATGAGAGGAAATGCATCTACTACTCTCGGGTTTGAGGAGACAATTATGGTACTCATCTGTGTTAGTCTGTGTGTGTGTGTGTGTGTGTGTGTGTGTGTGTTGGGTGGGGCTGGGGTATCGGGAAGACAAACTCCTATCATGGAATCTATGCTAACACCTCTCCCGCCACTTCCTTTCTGCATTTGCTCTTAAGTAATTCCTGGAACAACATATGGTATGTATTGAACAACTATTAAGCTCCCATTCTGTGCAAAGCCCTGTTTAAATTGTGAAGAAAGAGGCAGAGTATATAAAGACGAGGAAGACTATCTCCTTGCTGTCCAAAAAACCTATAATCGAGAAGGGAAGACACCAGGTATACAGAAGCCATTTGGGTTTAATGCCAAAGATGCACAATTTCAAAAGCTTTTAGAATTCAGAAAAAGACAAGCTTCAGTCGCAGAAAGGATGCTATACAGGTGTTTTTCTCCATTGTTTTGGGGTTTGCTTTGCGATAGCTTTGTGGCTACAGGTGCACAAAGCCTTGTGTGCTGACAACCAGAGCGCATAGGCAGGCTCTCCTGCGAATAGTTGCTTTCACATTAGTCCAAATTTGGAGCTTAAACATTTTATTTATTAAGGAATGGTAAGAGAGGATAAAGAAGCATTCACGGCTGCTTTTCCCTAACACACGGAAAATCAGAAGTGAGCCTGCAACAATAAACACACAGGCCCTCCTTGAGAACACCCTGAGGCCCCATGAAGGCAATTCATCTGAATCGTAACATCTCTGGTGCTGCAGGCAGGTTTCAGGTTTATGAGTCTCTTAGGTTACTCCATCTCCTAACAGGAGTGTCTTCTGTTTTTATTCTTCAGCGGGAATTCAGTGGCAGCAGTTTATGGAAGACTTACAAACCTGCAAAGTCAAGTCTGTCCTCACACTAGAACCATGTGACCTACTGACTGTAACTCTCCCTCAGGTAAATATTAGGTGAAAATGATGATGCAGGCAGACAGCTGGGCTGCAAATGTGGCCCATTCCACCCACCACCGAGCATTTACAGACGCTTGCCGTTCGTTCGACGGCGCACCGATGCCAATACGGTCACTGCCGCCAAGCACCATCATTGTCGTCATAAACGCACGAGTCTGTGTTGACGAGCGGAGACTGTTACTCTTACTTTACAATACGGTGTGTTGCAGAACGGACGGTGAAGTAAATTTGTAAAGTGCATTCCCTTGTATTCCCATTAATGTCAGTTACTGACTAGGAAATAATTTTTGGAAATTAAAAGATAAGAAGCAATACAAACATGATGACTAGTTGATCCCCTGAGCAGCCACAGACAATCCGAAACAAAGAGGCACGTTTACTTACAAAGACAAGCATCTAGTCTGAGGACCGTTGTTTGCCAACCCCTGGTTTAAATAACTGCTGACCTCAAAAGAAAATAGCTTATTTCAAATCACAGATGGCAAATGACATGCAAATCAGTTCCTTATAAATCATATATTTTAAAAAGTCCTTGGAAAGTTGCATAACTTCTTTTCTAAGTGATAAGTTTTTTATTTAGTAACTAATCACCTCTTGAGGGGCGCCTGGGTGGCTCAGTTGGATCAACGTCTGCCTTCAGCTCAGTTCATGATTCCAAAGTCCTGGGATGGAGCCCCACATCAGGCTCCCTGCTGGGGGTTGGGGGGGTGGAGTCTGCTCCTCCCCCTGCTGTTCTGTCTCTCTCTCAAATAAATCAATAAAATATTTTAAAAAGTAATCACCTCTTGAGTTACTTGGCTTAAATATCTATTATTCTATATTGCATATGTCTACCACGAAGCACGCTCTTACTTGAACTACTATCCAAGGGCACCTGTGTTGGAATTCCATAAATCTTGGTAATGGTGATGTGTCATCTGCTTTTACAGTGTGTAGATTAATCTGTATTAAAATCAATGCCCATCGACATAATGAGTTCCAGTTTTTTTCTCAGTGCACATTGTCTGAAAAAGCTATTCATCACAAGCAGGGGCCAGTGTGGGCCCAGTTCAGGGGTTCTTTCCCTAGACAGACTCCTATGTGCAGAAACCAGAGCTCCCTTGGGAGCCGTGGTTACAGGGATGGTTTTGAAAAAGCCAGCAGTGAGTCAGAAAGCTGCAGGCTAGAAGGACTCAAAGGTCACAACCAACGTTGCTGGGACGCTTTAATTTTCTGGAGTCTACAAAGCAGTCCCCACCCGCAGAGGTCACCCAGGGTGAAAGAACGTTTATCTTGGATTTCATCCTTGAAAGATGTGTGTTGTGCGTTGGAAGAGAAACAAGACTAGGAACTGGGTATGTGGAGCACACAGAGGCCCACGGGAACTTTGAGGGAGATGCTTCATCATCCTAGGACTTAAAAAAAAATTACTTCTAAGATCAAGGCTTCGAGAGGCCTATGCCCACAGATTTCTAAATATTTTCTTATTGTTTGGATTCCAAAAGACGTAAAAGGCCCTGACATGTGTGTACGGCCAGCGAGGAGCTGCAGGTACTTGAGGAGGCTGGCCTCGAGCGGTGGGCTCAGTCCCCACCCCAGAGAGTTCACGAACACCAGCCGTAGCATGTGCGCAGCAAACAGGTCTCCTGTAAGTTAAGTGGTACATATCTCCTCACCGCCGACACTGATTAGGGCTCAGCAAATCGCTGGGAGTTGAAGGAGGATAAAAGAGTTAAGGCCTAATATTTATTTTACAAAGAATGCTCATCTCCCAACAATCACGTGTGAAAACAGAACGGTGTATGATGGTAATAATAATAATAACAGGACACAAAGACCTGAAACTAATGGCAGGCACTATCTGGGTATTTTGGGCTAGAAAAAAGTCCTGGCTAGGGCCAGATTTTCTGGTAATTGAACACCGTTATTTGAATTATCAGTAATATGCCATTATCTACGCTTTCTTTTGGTTCTCTAGGGACAGGTACAAAGTAGTGCACTGACAGCATCTTATTTACTCTCATGTTGGTCGGTTACGATGCTTAGGAAAGCCGTTTTCCCTGTACCTCCATCGCTTCTTGTGTAAAGTGTGTAATTCTACCCGTCTTTCTCCTACTTCAGAGAAGCAAGGAAGGGGGGAAATAGCCTCTGTAGGATGCTCAGCAGTATCTGGAGATTAGTCAGGAAGGGCCACCACTAGTTTGGGTGCGAGGGAGAGCCAACGTAAACACTGTTTCCTTAAAAGGGATCATAATAATCTGTGTTTACTTACTGCATCATTTACTGAATTATTTATAAACAGTAGCCTGTCAAGAAGTCAACGTCAGCGTCCATGTCTGAACTGCTCTCTAAAGCGTGTCCAAAGCTCACATTCTTTGTTACAGAGAAAGGCTGCACACACTAAGATACGGCCCCTACGGGGACACAGTGTCCTGGCGGTGTGTTTATTTTTGCTGCAATGTCAGGGAGCGAGCCCTCGATGAAGATGGATCCTCAAAGTTGAGATGTGGGCAATGGCGGGTCCCAGGCAGGAGCCAGGCCGCTGTTCCCTCGGCAGCTGACGTGCCGAAAGGGCGTCCAGTGATGGCACAGAGAGGTCCTATGGCAGATCCCAAGACTGGACCGTGACCCCAGGCCCCGTGACCTGAAGTTAAGGTTCTGAGGAAGCCTTTCTGGGAAAGACGGTATGTGTTTATAGTAACAGGGAAGAGAAATTTCTCCTCCTGTACAGTTTTAGCTCTCTGCCCTCATAAACGCCTGCTGAATGGTATGGAGGTGCTCTGTGCTAGCCAGAGGAATTAAGATATTGGGGCAAACCTGTTTTTTTTTTTTTTACTTTTGTGTGTGTGTGTGTGTACAAAACCCAACAGCTGTTCATTAAGCACTTTGCATGTGGCAGGTATGTCCCAGGTACTGCGGCTACAAGGATGTGTAAGATGTAGCTGCTCCCCTATTCCCAAGGGAATAGAAAGTGTTCCATAAGGTTGAAACAAATGACCAGATATGAAGGTCCAACATACAGCAGCTGAGTGCGGGACACTTCATCTAGTTCAATCCTAATACTTGTTGGAATAAACTAAGGATGAGAGAATACAACAAAAAACATCATGGGTCGGGTACTATTCTAACTCTTTTAAATATATCAACACTTGTGATTCTCAGAACAACTGTGAGGTAGGTACTATTAGCATCCCTATTTTATTTAAAATTTTTTTTATTTTATAAAGATTTTATGTATTTATTTGACAGAGAGAGAGAGAGAGAGCATGAGCACAAGCTGGGGGAGCGCAGAGGAGAGGGAGATGCAAGCTCCGTGCCGAGCAGGAGCCTGATATAGGACTCCATCCCAGGACCCTGGGGTTATGACCTGAGCCAGAGGCAGAGGCTTAACCCACTGAGCCACCCAGGCACCCCATCATCTGATCTATTCCTTAAACATGGTATAAACTATCATGATCTCTCTTAGAGACAAGCATGGAGTAGGGAAGCCCTGTCTCAGGCCAAGGGTCAAGGTGTCCCAGATGAGCTTTAAAGTATGGGCAGGGCTTATAGTTACAGAATGTGGGGTGAAGTGGAAGGCTTGTTCTGGAAGATAGGATGACATGAGCAAAATCCCAGGGGAGTACTAAGTAGTGTAGACTTATCAGCAGGGAATGTTGAATTTCAGTGTCTTGGGACAGGTCTGCCATTTGAAATTTGGGTTCTTTAGAGAAGAGTGATATATTGGGCTCTTAAAATTGTCATTGGCATACAAGAAAGGAGAGATGAGTAGCGGGGAGGAGAGGGGAGGAAGACAGCGATGAAGGGGTTACTATAATAGCCCAAGAATAAAGTCACAGAGGCCTGCAGAGGTGGGCGGCACTTGTTTATGTTAGCTCAGTTCTGTGTAGAATTTTATCTGAGAGGGTTGTAATTTTTTTTACCCTCCATGGGGGTTTTGCTTTGAATCTGAGAATTCAGAAAAGTGCAGAGAGGAAACGTATGACTTATAACTGTAATGACAGGACATTTCATGTTGAACACTAGCTTCTTGTGTAAAATTATCTCCCGAGTGAGAATAGGAGCTCCCTGATGTTAGGACACTATCTTCCTCATTCCCTTCTTCCCCAGAGCGCAGAGCTGGTGCTGGGTGCCCAGCAGAGAGGTAAGTGGTTGTGAAACAGTGACAGTGTACAAGGTGAGGTGACGTGTCGCATCGCAGTGAGATGCCCCGATGACAAAGGTGGCCGTGTGTCCAAGTCTGTGTTCTGTGGAAAGTGAGCGCTGATAGACACATCCACCGACGGGAGTAACTTTATCCAATCAGTCTGGGGATGGAGGGGAGCTAACTTGATCAAGGGAAGCTGGAAGGACAGTATTCTTTTTTGTGTGGGCAGGTCAACACCTATGTGATATATCACTGATAAAGGATAACTAGGATTCTTGCTTATCACAAAGACAGAAAATCCACATATGCTAAACGACGACATAGCAGGAGTTTCTTCAACAGACCTGCCCTACCCAGAGGGTGTATCACAATAAGGCCCCATGCTTAGGCTCCTCTCCTCGCGACTTCACAAGGAAGATGGGAAAACCTGTACCCCCACTTTGGGGGAAAGGGAAGGGCCATCTACTATGTTTGTGTGTGGGATGCGAATGCACCATTAGTAGAACATTCTCTTTTTGTAAGTTTTTAACTTCAATTCCAGTAAAGTTAGCATACAGTGTTATGTTAGTTTCAGGTGTACAATATAGTGATTCAACAATTCTAGTCATAGTAAAACATTTTGAACTGATCCCTTCTCATTTTCTTGCAGGAAGTAGCAATAAGTCACATCGTCTGCTGCGTGAAGGCTTTGAGATATACTGGCTGGCATAACCCAAACATGACTAAAAAGACACCCTCTTTATAACCCCTCATATTAATTTGGGAGCAGATGAATACATCAGAAGCTTCTAAAACAGGGTGGTAAAGAGTTTGAGGCCTGGCACAATGGCCAAGTGGATGCCGCTTGCAAAAAACAGCACTAACCCTCCCTTGGAGTCACCTCCAAGGATTTACATCTCATTTCAAAATTTACTCTCTAATTAGGTCATAAAATCTAAATTACGGTTTCATGACCCTGGAACTGCCAACGAAACAGCAATGGTGTGAGCTCAATTAGGTGTAGGGTCTTTCCTTCCTTTATCATGTCATGCAGATGCCGGCACATACGTCAAATGATGAGAAAATCCTTCCCCGGAATTTAATTAAAGGCACCTACGACTGATGAGGATTTGTTTTAGGTCATGTGAGGAATTTAGATGCATAAAAAGTGGGTCTTGTCTTAAAGCTCAATATAATTACTTAATTCATGCAGCCCACGCAGCTCCTTGAGTTCTGTGCATGGTACTAACATACACGCTCAAATCCCATGAAGTGTATCTACCATGCAGCAACGGACAAAGTTCCACGGAGCACAGAGGCAGAAGGAGTCTTTGGTCCTGGACAACTTAGAGAAGCCTCCCCACAGAGCTGATGTCTGAGTTCAGTGTTGGCTATGAAGAGGAGATTGTTGGAGGACAAGAGGACGATGTGCAAAGGCGTTTTAAGGAGAAAAGATAGCTCGCTTGAAGGCAGAGTTTTGGAGCACAAGATGATATGGTTGAAGGGACAAGTTTAACTGTCAATATGATCACTAGGTATAGAAATATCTCACAACAATAATGACAAGATAATACCCAATTTGTAAAAGGAGGCAGGTTCCTAAAGTCAATAAGCTATTGTCAATAAACATTGTTGATCCCCATGTTATTGACTCTTTTTTTCCCTCCTCATTAATTTGGCTTTACTTAACTTCTAAGGATAAGCAAATTAGAGAAATAAAGCAGCAGCCTTGCAGTGAAGCTGAAAAAGACATCCTTTAAAAATCTATTTTTTTTGCTTATTTGTGCAATTTCCATCAGTCATTCATCTAGGTACCCACTTTCAAACACAGCAAAGAAAGGATGGCAGCTTGAACTACAGTAAAGCATGGACAAGATCACTGATGACAGAAAAAGAACTGAAATTCTTACTTGTCCCTGGGCCTGGATTAACTCTTTGTAGACTCTGGGATGCTCTGCCAAGGACAGCTGGTGTGGTGGGAACAGAGAGAGAAGAAAACCATTAGTCATCCCTGTAAAAATGGTCTGATGTGACCCCGTTACAATTTCACTTTCAAGTGACAAAATGTGACCTGGCCCAACCTCACAATAATTCTCTCCCTTGTTTTCCTTTTTTCTTTTTAAAAGTAAAATCACACCTGTCTCTAAAAAGAACTCATAACTATCAGAGCACATGGAAACCCAGTGTTAGTCACCTCTGGTCTCATGGCTAGACGTGGTCAGGAACAATGGAAAAATGCCTTCCTAGAACATTCGAGTCCAAGCTTGAGTCTTGCTTGTGAAAATGGAGAGGAACATAAATTCTTTTTTTTCAAAACCGTATTAAAAACAGTTTGGTCAAACAAGTTTATTCTTGGAAATAAACACGTGAACAATCCCAGGGATGGGGAAGGGATGAGAGGAACTGAAAAGTTAGACAGCATGGACACAGAGCTTTGTGACATGAGATAGGCAATGAGTCATCGACTCTAAAAGTGGTTATAACTCTACGGATACTACTATTTTGTTGCATTAAAAACAAGAAGAATGGAAAAGGATCAGTGTAGTTGTCACTGAACTGTTGAACCGGGTTGTTTTGATAGGAGAATATGCAACTGTTATCTGCTCTTGGTGGAGACGGGGTTTTTCTAGGATTCTACACCTCCTTAGAGGGCCCACATGGTCCAGGCTCATAATGAACTCTGGGCCTCCTCACCTGAAAGCAGGTAAACTGCTGATGCTTCTGGCCCTCGGTAGAAACTCACAGAAACCACGCTAACACATCTTTCTCCGATTATGAAAAGGGCGAGGAACAAAACAAAGACACTCTGGGCAGGGAGGTGATCCACTTCTGTCCTCCTGAATTTCAGAGGGAGATGGGTCCTCCCCCACCCCCCATCCACTTTTCAGTGGGCCTTTTCACTAGCCCCACCCACCTAGCTACCACTAGGAGGCAACTCTCAGGGCTGGCGTGCATGATAATAGCACCCAACAGATGAAGTTAAAAGCCTCTCATTAAACACCACAGAATTCTAACCTTTGTAAGCTTTTCAGTCTGGGCGTAAGAGGGAGAGCATTTTTCCAAGTGAAGTTAGGCTTTGGGGGTTTCGTTGAGTTCATATTTTAAATTCTCTACAAATATGAGTTCTGGAGTATTTCTTTTTATTCTCTCTCTAAATTTCAATATTAGAAGCTCATTTCCTGCCAAATACAATAAAGAATTATGACAAAAAGCAAACACAATACACATGTACCTAGAGTAGCTAATGTATTACACATTGATTTTAATGTGCTCAGAAGGAAAATTGCATTTTATGGAAATCCCCTCAAGGCTACTTGACTAGATGCCTCGATAGCCGAAATCTTTATTACTTATTTTCTACTACCATCATCTAGAACGTGCCCTCTTCCAATTCCTTGCTACAAACCAGAGAACACTTTGTTTTATGACCCTTTGCCTTAGGTTAGGCACTAAAACACTACTCTCAGTTGAGGTTTGGCAAGTTTACATAATTTCTAACTGCAAATGACCTGTTTCACGGACAACTGTATACACCTTGAGAAACACTTTATAGCTCAAAGGAAGAGTAAAATTAAGTCCATCATGGGAAGCCATATAATCACACGTGTTTGGTCAAAATTATCCAGCAAGTGTGTCTCAATTTTCAGCTTAAAACTGGGAATGCTAAACGACACCATTTTCCAGGCACAGATCAGCAGCAAAGCTGACACATTTCTCTCGAATGATAGCTGAGATGGAATGTGGGGGTCAATTATGAGGCCCCAAGGGAGTACGCAGAGCCAAACCTCAGGCCCGGAAATGCCTGGGGAGCCCTGGCCCCCCCTGACTCTTCACAAACCAGGATTTTGCTTTCCCTGCAGACAGACATCTGGGGCTTTCCTCTTTATGGTATGAGCATTTGGTAACATGTTCATGAAGCAAAAAGTCCTCCTCAGCTAACACTCTCCACAATATGTGATGAGTCAAGACATAAAAGGAACAAATGACGTCCTCAAGGGGACACCACAGATTCGAGCCAGTCCCACAAGGGTGCTGTTTACAAAAGCAAACGCGATAACTCAAAAGTGCCTTCTTGGCAAACAGAGGGGTCACGCTAAGTTGCCAATTCTAATTAGCGTCAAAGCGTCCTTATGTCTGCAAGTGCGGAGCCGTGCGGGAGAAACAAACACAGGGTGTTTAACAACAAGCAGTTAACGAAAACTCCAGTGTATTTAATACAGGAGCTTTTAAGCGCCCGTGCCTTAAGAGGGACTGGTTGGAGTCCCTGGCCTCGGCGAGCTCACAGTCTTCTGGGCAGAAATCCGTACAGGAAGGAGTGGCCAAGCAATGCAGTGGCCCTTAACAGCTTCCGGGGGAAGGGGACTCCTTGAGATAGGTGCTGAACTTGGGATGAACAGGCGATGGAGAGAAAGCGACAAGCAGCTGGGCCAGGGGAACCGCTGCACCAAGGCCAAGGTGAGACACAGCCCAGGTAGGTGAAGAGCTCTGATCTGTGTTGGGAGTGGGTAGAGCACAACTGAGCTGGAGTGTGTTGAGTTAGGGGAGAAGTCAGGGGCACCTTGGGGATGTCTTTCCAAAGAACTTAATTTGGATCCTCCAAATACTGGAGGAAATCCTGCCTTCTAGGGCCCTGAGGTAGGGCTCCTCATGGTGGACCGGCCGAAGAACAGCACCCCGAGACCAGAACTAACTGCCATTTAACCTCTCCTACTTATGCACAACCTGGTACTCAAGTTCCCAACTATGGCACGTATCTGAACCTGCTTCTCCATCTGTAAAGTGGGGACAGAGCGTCTATACATGCAATGTTTAATTCAGTTAGTGCACACATTATACCAAATATATAAGTGCTTAGTAAATGTTAGATTTTTTTTTTTTTTTTTTGAGGAAGCAGGGGAGAAGGAGAGGGAGACTCTTAAGCAGGTTCCATGCCGAGTATAGAGCCAGATGTGGGGCTCGATCTCACAACCCTGAGATTGTGAGCTGGACCAAAATCAAGAGTTGGAGGCTTAACCGACTGAGCCATTCAGGTGCCCCAATGTTAAATATTCTTATCACAGTTATGATTATTTTAAGTTATTATTGCTAGCCGCTACCCTAAAAGCAAGGGCACATCTCTTCCCACGGAGACCTTGACAGTGTTTTTACACTAGACCATGTGGGCCTAGGGCTTTGCACTTATGAGGAGAGAATGCTGCCCTAAGCCCAGTGAGACCCCCACTATTTACACGGGCTGTGCAGGCTGTATGTAGGCAGCGGGACTCTGGGGGAAGTGATTCCAGTGTCGCAGGGGATGGAAATCTACTTGTGTCAAAGATTCAGCCTGGGACTAAATGTAGTCACTTCTGGTTCTTGTAATTTAGTGACTACTCCATCAGGAAGGGAGCTAGAGTGAGAGGATCAGCTTTGCGGGAGTACTGTAATTTACCAGTTGTGCAGCAATGGTATTTAGAACCAGCCGCAGATCTACCATCTAGACACAAGTAAGTACACCAAGGTACTGACTGCAGCAACCATTTTACATGTGACGAGACTAACGTAAAGGGCCTCACGTGGCGGCTGCCGTAAATTAAGCCTTGGTTAAAGTTAGCTATTGTTATCACTACTAGCTTACAATAATGTTGATGTAAGTGCCATGGAATTTCTGTCTCAAGACTTCCTCTGACTGTGATCATCGTCTTGTGATACATACATCTATCAAATCATTATGTTGCACACCTTACACGTACACAATGTTTTATGTCAATTTTATCTCAAAAGAATTGGAAAAAAAACCTTCTTCTGAGAGCTTTTGCTTTCTCCTTCAGGCAGGTTAGTTGTTCTCCACCCAACAGCCCTGGATATTGCCTTTTTTTTTTTTTTTTTAAGATTTTGTTTATTTGAGAGAGAAAGAGAGAGAAGAACAAGCAGGGGGAGCAGCAGAGAGAGAGAGAAGCAGTCTCACTGCTGAGCAAGAAGCCCGATGTGGGGCTTAATCCCAGAACCCGGGGATCATGACCTGAGCTGAAGGCAGATGCTTCACCAGATGTGACAGAGCCATCCAGGTGCGCCTAAATATTGCCTTTATACCCCTCACGGTCACTGCTCCCTTGCCTGTGCCCCATGACGCACAGTGAGTTTCTTGAGGTGGGCATTTCATCTTTGTAACTTCTGTGAGGAGCACAGGGTATGACACCTGGTAGAATCACAGTGTTTGCTAAATAAACGAGGCAAACGAAGACGGATCACAAATGCTTTAAACTTTGGGGCTAAAAGGGAATCAAATAAAAATAACTTCTCGGCAAATTGTGTCTCTCCCTGGAAATCTCAAGTTTGCTTGACTACTCTCCCTGTCTTTTTGACGTCTATTTATCCTTGACCACTCAGCAGAAATGTTCTCTGCTTGGGTTTCAATGTCTAGAACTCTTTCCAGACCCACCTGTTGCCTTTTCTGTCAAACTATGATCAGCATCACCATAGAGTATTCAGCTTAACGTCCCTATCTCCCTCCAACCTGCCCCTGCAGTAAGGTACAAGGTCAAGCTCAGTGTTTGGTCACATTGATGCCACATCCTGAACTGTCCTGTGGTCTGTGAGGGGGCTGGCTGATGGCCAAGTCAAAAAATGCGAGGTGTTTCTATCTCGCGTTTATTGTGTACTTAAAGTGCACGGGCACTGTGCTAAGCACGCTTTCTGGACTTTCCCATCTTACCTCTACAATGACCCTCTGAAGTATTGTTACGAGTTACATTTTATGGACGAGGTGTCAGAGGTTCAGACCAACTAACTAACCTGTCTTGGGCTACCTAGCAGTTACACGGTAGAAGCCAAAATTGAAGTGGAACCAGCTTCTGACTGCACCCCACTCTACTGTTCCCCAAACTTCCCAACCATCAAGAGCCACTGCAGTGTTTGTTCAACATGTGGATTCCAAGGTCCTATCTTGGACCTGCAGAATTTGAGTCTCTGGGGAACTGGTCAATCGGCCTATTGGCAAGGTCCTGAGAAACTAGCTGTATGCTTCTCTTCCATGCCCCCATTCCCCAGCCGGGTGATGCTTAGGACAAGAAACATTTGCAAAACTCTTCCCTACACACTACTTAGTTCCTCTGCTCAGAGTCATTGTGTCCTTCTTTGGGGCCCCCTGCTAGGACTTCTCACGGTGTGCCTACAGCTGGTGCTCCCCGGGGGGGCGGTGATTTGTTTGAATACCCCAGACATCCTGGAAAGTTCTATTGATGGGGCCAGGCTGCTGAGGGTCAGGGCAGAGATACCCCTCAGGGGTCAATTTATGGGAATCCAGGTAAGATCAGCGACGTGCTGGCAGCCGGGATTTCTTGGGCTGTCATCCAGTGATGTCACACAGCAGGTCCCAGGGCTGTGACTGTCTTCTTGGTCATGACTACCCTCGGGCACACCAAGTCCCAGGCCTGATGGCAGTGATAATTCTAAGCTAGAATTTCCTTTCCTTTGTGGCTCCCTGGGTTAGCTGGACATCCATTTGCAGTTTCTCCCGAACTGAAGTATATTATCTCGTATACATTATGACTCTTGGCCAGGCTAAAGAAGACCATGAAATCTGAGCAGGAAATCTCTGGACCTTTGGAACAGACCGTGTTACCTCCCCAGAGCTAAGCGAGGGAGTGCGTTTCTTCTATATTGGAACAATAAATCACAGAGCATGGTATGGGGGATAATTTAAAGGAGCAAACCAAAAAGAACCATGAAATCATGTGGGTGGTTTCAAACACCTTCTAATGCTAGAGAAGCTGCTTTACAGACAATATATAGCAATTTGGAAGAGAAACCAGCGTCATGAAAAGCCCCACTTGGCTGAATTAAATCTGCGGTGGTGCTATTTTGCTGTAAGTGTATTTTGAGAGTAGCTGGGCCTCAAGGTAAGACTCAATGGTGCAGGGAGAGATCTTAAAGACGTTTTCTCACAGGCCAGCCCCTGGCTTAGTGGGCCCAATGCGGGAAGTTTCCTAATAATAACTTCAAACTTCACATACTCCTTTCCTGTCTGGCAGTGGGCTCCTCGGCGAGTTTTTTTTTTTTTTTGGACTTCCTCCTGACACAAGCATACGCACATACTGAGGACATCTGCTTGTAATTAAAGGCAGATACTAAGGCCTGGCCATTCCAGAGCAGCCCTCTGGGGGATAACGCCAGTTAAAGATGCCATGATTGAAGGAAGACACGGCAGGGGTTTTGTTGTTGTTGTTTGTTGTTGTTGCTGCTGTTTCTAAGAACGAAAAGGAGCCATTAATATGAATGACAGCTCTCAGCCGGCTCGCATCTTCCTTTGGCCAAGCCTCCCTGCAATTTCTCTGGCTTTCCCTTCCCTTCAAACTGCTACAAGAACAGTTAGACACCCTGCCCGGCTAGCCGCTCCTAAAGCTGCTTTTCATTATGAAGACAGCAGAGGTGTCAACACCGGGCGACGGGCAGTAAGCCAGCCCTGTGTGCCAGGTGACAGCCAGGGCCCAGAGCAACGGCAGCCAATGCTAAGGAGGGCAACCAGAATCCCTCGCTGGCTGGCACCAGGCCAAGATCAATAGTAGGTAGGCCAGTCGGGGACACAGGGCTGAGAACAGAGGGACAGACAAAGAGAGCATTAAAAGGTCAGACTGAGGCATAGGGAGAAAGGCAGAAGTGTCTCTTCCCTTGCAATGTTGTTGTAGATGTTTTTAATACCCCTGAATCCACTCATTAAAGCAGGAGAGTCAGGATGATTCAATAATGTCCAAAGCTCAGAGGGTGACTCACGGATGGTGGGCTGGACCCGGCACCTCTTCTTAACTTTGTATTCAGTGGCATCACGTCATCAACTTGCAGTGAGCCACAGTGGGAATACTGACACAATAAATGCTGGCAAATGCTACAAATCAAGGCCCTCTGCCATCTAATACTATGGAAATTCCATCCACCTTCCACGATCAGTTGGAGTGTGTTCTCCTCCTTGAAATGCGTATCTTCTCCCAGTTGGAATCCATCTTTCCGCCCTTTGTGTTTCTAGAACACTTAAAGAAACAACAACAGCAACAACACTGGGACCCTGGCACTGTTTCCTGCATACCATCTCAGTTTCTCAGTTATCTGTCTTGTGCAGTGAATGATCAACTCCTTGCTGTTTGAAGGCGAGGATCATGTCTCGCTCTCCTTTGGCTTTGCCATCGCGCATTAGAACGGTTCCTTAAATACCGTGAATGCCCCCTACCTATTCATGAAGTTCCTGAACATCTCAGCAGGAACTCTTCCAATAAGGAAAGCTGGGAGGCATCCTGACGTTGCTTATATTGTCACTTTGAATTTATTAGACATCGTGTGGCCCCTGGAGTCTGAATTTGGACAAAAGAAGATTCTCGAACACGTTATTAGATCCTATGACGAATGTCCTCCTGGGACCGAGGAAGCTCAAACTTGAGGCAAAGTCTGCAGTATTTTAATCCATTTTCAGGTACCTAGCTCCTTAACAGGATTCAGTGAAGGGACAAAAAGAATGCAAATGAGATGGCTTAATTTGCTCACCTCCGTCTCTGTCACCTGGATGGTGTATTTGCTTGGTTTTGCTTACAGCAGCAGGCCAGTCTTTTGATATTTTGGTGTATGGTACTTGTTGCCCATTTACAAGGCTGATGCTGGTAGTTGTGACTCTAAGTCCTGGGAACTGATTGTTTTGGCAAATTTATGGATCCTTTTGTTTAGATGGGTTACTGTTTCAGAAGCACAGCATGTCAAGGGTGTCCTAAGAAAGTATACACACTGCCAGAGGTTTTAAGGTGTATTTTCCCCTCTCTGGGCAAAGGCATCTCTCCAAACAGGTTGGTCTGGGTTCCTGCCACTCTGTCTCTTGTTTTCCAAACTCGACTTGTCAATTTCCACATGACATTTCTTGAGCAAAATCCTCTTCCCTTGGGAGGTAGGTATTTGCGAGCTAAAGAAAGCAATCTGTAGTCAGAATTGTAGCATGTGAGCTCTAAGTGACATGTCACGTGCTATCCGAGATGCTGGGGACACGGTGGTGAAGAGAACAGAGGGAATTCTGCCTCTCTGGGCCCATGTTCTAGTGCATGTGGGGGAAGACCATAAACAGATAAATAGGTGATGGCAGGGAGAAGGGCAGGGTAGCAAGATGTGGCAAGAGTGGCTCTCATAGACTGGAGAAGCAAAGTCGAAGAATATGGGCTCTGTGATGGACTGAGAAGTAGCAAGGAGGCCAGTGTGGCAGCAGAGAGGGGGAGGCCAGAAGAAGGGTTTGAGCCTGCGGAGGTGCCAGGAGTCAGCTCTTGCACAGTTTAAGGACACAACTGCTCACCATGTCAGTTTCCATGATAGGAACCCCAGTGCTACTGCTGTCAGACCTGTCCCTTACAGTGTGTCCTGCCCACTCGAATCCCTTACTGCAATGATTTGGAATTGGGAGGTTTTGGCATTAGTTTTTGAGACTATCTGGTAGATGGCTTTTGTGTGTGTGTGTGTGTGTGTGTGTGTGTATGTGTGGATGGTTTTAATTCATTAATTACCTTTATCACACTGTACTTGATCTGGGTTATAGACACAAACCAGAGGACCTTTTTTTTTTTTTTTGGTGCGAGATATATTTATTGAACACCTATTATGTATAAGGCACTACGCTGGGCATAGGGATATGGTGGTGAACAGATTAACACGGGCCCAAGGTTCTTTTCTCTCTATGGACCTAAATGGGTCCTTAGCCCCCAGATCAATGCATCTGTTTGCCATCTGGAACATTCCTGATTCTAGGTCTTTGCTCACCTTATAGCATTCTTCTTGCTTTCTTCAGAATGGGGAGAAGATCAGAGGTAATTCCCATTTTTAGAGTGGGAATAATAATTCAGGAAATGAAGTAACGTAGACCTACTGCTTAACAGAATGTCTGGCACACAGTAAATATGTAAGTATTAGTAATTATGTACTACTGAGTTTTTATTATTATGATTGTCTCTCAATTAATGACATTTGTTATTTTTGCTATTTATCTGAGAGTTACATATGTCCTATACTGTATCTTGCACTATTTAGTTTGCATGTGTTTTTATTCTTGCCCCCTCAACTAGATTGCAAGTCCCTTGAAAGCAGAAACCACATTTTATCCTTTCTAACCCTGCACACAGTAGGCCCTCAATAAATATCTGTAGTACGATACCTATCTGGCCTTTTATTCTTTTTTTTTTTTTTAAGATTTTATTTATTTATTAGAGAGAGAGAGAGTGAGAATGAGAGGGGAGAAGATCAGAGGGAGAAGCAGACTTCCCGCAGAGCCGGGAGTCCGACATGGGACTCGATCCCGGGACTCCGGGATCATGACCCGAGCCGAAGGCAGTCGCTTAACCTACTGAGCCACCCAGGCGACCTCTGGCCTTTTATTCTAACAACTCCTCCTTTTGATGCGTCAGATTATAGGTATATGAGTTAATTTAGAGTCTTTGTGGAATGTCATGTACATTTTACAGATATTTTTGTCACATTGGTATATAGTAAAAAACAAACCAAAAACAACCCAGAAAACTTTGACATAGCTTCACTCAGATACTTGATTGAAAATGTTTAGATTCATTTTCTGAGGGCCAGTTTTGGAAAGAAATGGTTGGAACTCGGCTCTGTGGCTAACATGGGACCAGTTCCAAGAGTTATTGTGCAGTGGAAAATGGAAGCTCTACCAAAAAGTGAATGGGGATGGATAAGGTGACAATCCACCACAGACATGTCCCTTGGCAGCAAGGTGCCTGATGCTTATTTTTTTGCACTTTGTCCTTTTTCTTGTGTCTTCTATTGTTCTTGGCTCCAGTGAGAAGCAAGCCTCATGGGCGCTGAAGCTTACCTCTAAATCTAGTTAGAGTTTCCAAAATGGACCATTTCAATTGAGTCAAAACAATCAATCAAATCACATAACATCAATTTAAAGTGGAAAATTATACTGGGTGTGAAAAAAATTTTTATGACACTTTTCTGGAAGGAAGATGTTTAAACTGAAAAGTAGCGACATTTCTTTGCAGCTATAGGGCAGGCACAGTCTTACAAGTTTAGAATATAAGTTTTGTTTCTTTACTTGAATTATGTTTAATGTGATGATGATATGGCATAAGGAAAAAAAAAATCAAAAGCCTTATTGATAATCCGCATGTGTCCCCAGCTCTGGCCATAGGCGCTTGCACAGTGTGTCTTTGTGTCAGCCCGAGGGGGCAGCCTGCCCATAGGCCTTCTGGCGGGACAGGGACACTGTATGGCTTTAAGTGTTCCCTGATCGAATGTGGGAAAAGAAGCAGCCAGCCAAATTCTGAACAGAGTTTTTATTGTGCTGTGGCCAGGAGGTGAGGGGGAGGGAGAAGGACACAACTTCTGCCCTGCTCTACTTTCTGGTGGATATAAGTTAAAGGGACTGAGAGGGACACCTTTGGATAGATGGAGCAAAGGAAGATTGGGGACTTTAGAATTCAAGTTTAGGATCTGTAGCACATGCAAAAAGTATACATATATTTTTATTATTTAACTTACATTTGTATTTAGTTACATTTACATGTAATTTACATTTATATTTAGTGAATGTCTTAGCAGCAGCTGGCTTAACTTAGGAGCGACCAAAATAACATATGTGAGCACTGAGATCCCAACCGAGTCTTACTTGACCAGCCCCCTGGCCTAAATTACAAAATCTGAAGTGCCTTTTTTTCAGTGGAAGGAGGATGTAGGGAAAAGAGATCTATAGAGGCCATTAATGGTGGGCTACCAACATCATTTCAAATGAAGACCCCTATGGGATGCTTCTCTTTTCTAAAGAATAACAACAACAAAAAAAAAAAATAAAAAAAACTCCTCTAGAAATGAGATTCTATTTTTGGGTTCCTAGGAGTTGTCCTCCCAGAATCTCCTTTCCTATTCCTGCATCTTTTAAGCCCTGCCTGAATGACTTACTCTACTTTCAAGTTTCTTCTCCTCTGAATCCACTTCAGCTCTATTTCTGACCCTTCGCCTCCACTAAACCTGCCCTTACCAAATCCAAAGGTCTCTTCTCCGTCCTTAGACTACTCAATTTTTCAGATGCATTTGACTTAGTAGGACCATTGCCTTTTAAAGATACACTCTTTGCCTAGCTTTCATGATGTCAAATTTGCTCCTTTTCCCTTTTATTTCACTTGTGGCTCTTTCTTGGTCCCCTTTCTTGGCTTCTCTTCCTCTGTTTGACCCCTGAATATTACAGTGTTGTAGACTCTTTGCTTCCACACAGCCTTTCTTTTCCCCCTGCAAGGGAAGTCTCCTCAAGTCTCAGGGTTTGAAACGTGTCTATATGCTCATGGTTCCATGATGCTTTCTATCTTCAGCTTTAGCCTCTCCACTGAACTCCAGACTCCACTCGGCCTCTTTTGCACCTTCATTAGATATTCAATAAGTATCTCAGTCAAAACACAGAACTCTGGAGTAATCCCTGGTGAAACCTGTTCGTTCTTAACCCTTCCCTATCCCTGTAAGCTATTTTCCATCTACCCCGGTACTTAAGTCCAAAACCTGCAAGTCATTTTTGTTTCTTCACTTTCCCTAACTCGACCCTGTGATTCAACCCATCAGCAAGTTACGTCAGTTCCATCTCAATTCAATTCTCTTCATCTCCTTTGCTATTTTTATAGTGCAAGCTCCCAACCTTTCTTGCTTGGACTATCAGCTTCCTACCCAGTCTTCCCACCTGCCCTTTGTCACCCTTCAACTGACCACTAAAACATTTTAGTTTCAAAATGTTTACTTTAAAATGTTTATAAGCCATAAATCAGATCATGTTACTTCACTGTCTGAAATTCTTCAATGGTTTGGTGTATACACAGAATAAAGTCCTTATGATGGCCACCAAGATCCCTTATGTCATAAACATGGCTGGCTGCCTACCCAGACCGCCTTCTCCCTTCTTCTTTCCTAACAGAATCTTGATTTTGTTCACGTAGCCCTTCCTCTCCAAGCAGCTCATGTGCCTCAAGGGAAGCTGACCCAATTTCTACTCCATAAGCAGATAGAATTGGATGGAGGGTCATTCCCATCCTCTTCTGAAGTTCAAGAAAGAGGATGTAGCCCAAAGGGAATCTTACTAAATGGATTGTAGAAAATTAAAGGGGAAAAAAGTTACAGGATCACATAATCTCCTTGCTTTATCTACTTCACCCCAAGCCCAAAGATGAAGCGGATACACCTAAGACAGCAAAGACAAGAAAACTTTTGGAACAGAAATTTGGAGTCACTGGATTTAGTCAATCCAAAGCCTGTCCCACCTCTGGTTTTCTAATTATATGAATGAGTCTTCTTATTTCTGAAGTCAGTTTGAATTAAGCCTCCTGTCATTTGCTCCGGATCCTGACTGATACATTCCAGGAGTGGCCCCTGCTCTCCTTTTTCACTTCTTGTACCATTGTCTCCTTGTCATTGTGCCCCAGGCCTGAAACCTGCCCAGCCTATTCAGTCCCAGCTCTTGCTGTCCCTTGCACCTAAATGATCTGTGTGTGACTAGCTGAGGTCTCAGCTCAAATGGTATCCTCCCAGGGATGTTTTCTCTGACCAAATAAACTGAAAGAGGCATCCCCAGTCACTTGTGGGACAACAATGTTTTATTTTCTTCATAGCCCTTATTTATCTTTGTGTTGAGTTATTTTATTCATTTAGTTGTATTCTTGATTATTTTCCTATCTTCCCCCCCCCCCCCCAAGAATATAAGGCCTGAAAAAGCAAGAATCTACTCTCCTGGCACAAAGTAAGCATTCTACAAATATTTGTTCAATGGCCAAATACAGGGATGAAGCCCACAGCCCTGTTATAATGGGGACTTTATCTACTTCCTGTTTGTTACCATATCTGCAACAAATTTAAAAGCTGTAGGCTATGTGTTCTAGAGATGCATCTGTAGATGTTTTCCTGGAAACCCTATGACGATTTCTTAAAATTAGCAACAAATAAGTGGTTGCTAATTTTCTTAGCTGGGCACAAAGGGCTGTTAAGCAAGCAGAAGCTTTGAATGCAAATAGTTGGCAATCTAGAGTAGTTAATATCTCTTCCCTATCTCCAGCAATGGAATCATGACTGTTTTCTTGGATTGTTAGTCTTAAAACTTTGGACTTGTCTATAATGCCTCCTTTTCCTACTAGTTGTCAGGACACACAATTGGTTCTTCCTTCACCTTATAGATTTCCTAGGCTCCTCCCTTCCTCTTTTTCCCACTTAACAGTTCCCTTTACCCATGCCTTACTCCACAGCCTTGTGTTATTTCCACCTGGATCAGGGATTCCAGTCCATTCTTTGTACTCTTGCGGGATTAATCTTCCTCAAATACCATTTGCATTCTGCCATGCCCCTCCTTATGGACTCAACCAGTACCCCTGTCTTGCTGGATGAAGTCCAAATTCTTCAGTCCAGCATTTAAAGCATATCTTCAGAAGCACTGCTTTCCTCCTCCAACTCCTTTCTCACAACTTGCTAATGCAAACACAGGCCTCAGATAAGACTGCATCCTTTCGATCATCAGCCTGTGTCCTCTTTTCTATCTTTTTTTAACTTTTTTCTCTTTACTTCTTCTGCTGAATGTTTCCATCTTTCCCTCCCAAGCAAAATCTCCATCTCCCTGCAGAACACTCCTCTTTCCTAAACCCTCTCGTAATTGGCTTCATTCTGACAATTGTTGACATTTCACCCCTCCTCTTGAACTGGCCACCGAAGTTCTCCATCAGCGATTTTTCTTGAGAAGATCGCTGAGGAGGAACATGGAATGCAAACTATTCATACACAGTTACTATCATTAGGATGATCTCTCCAAACAGGAAAATATGACCCCAGTGTATGCAATAACAGTGTTAGAGGACACAGACTTCCAAAAAAGTTCCCGAAGTCACATCGGAATGTGGACTATTTGGAATACTTATTTCCAATAATTAGAATCTACCCAAGGCTTCTAGGAAATAATTGACATTGTTTTCCCTCTTTGGACACTTTCTCACAGTAGATTGGCACAAATCAGTATGTTTTAGAAATATTAAAAGTTATAGCTACGTAATTTTCTTTAATTAAAACTAAGTCCATGACATTTTTTTTTCAAATTTCTACTTCTAGAGTGTAGCTTTAGCAGGTCACCGCTTGTTTCTTCAGCTTAACCACAATATCTATTTATTATTCAGACCAATGGCATGTACAATGGACGATATGTCCCTATTTCTGAAAATGTCTTTTCTAAAGCCATTTCTTGATAATCACAAATATTGAGATGACAAACTAATCATACATAATCATTTCAGCCAAGTCATTGCCTAAATGCCTAGCTTTTTGCTAGGATCTATGGGCTGAGGAAAAGTAGTTGAAGATACAAATCCTGGGCTTAGTACAGTCTAGATGGGGAGCAGAATTAACAGAGCAGATACTAACGGAGGGCATTGTTTAGAACTCACTGATGCACAAGGAGTTTGAGAAGTAGGAGAGCAGCACAATCAGGAGAAAACTGAGAACTTTTAATGTATGTGATGGGGCTGAAATTGATTTTGAAGGTTTGTAGAATGGAGGATACAGACAGAAGGGCAGATGAAGGAAATAATGGGCCCCAGGGAAATGAATGATAAATGGGCAAGCCTGGCTTGTAGGTGCCCTGCTAGGAACAGGTACGGGCGTAATGAGAGGGGCTGTGTCCAGGAAGAGACGGAGGAAAAGTTGGATATTCAGTATGGAGTCAAATAGCCTCAAAACACAGATCTGAAGAATCAGCAATGAGAGCCAATGAGATTCCAGAGCTAGTGTGGTATAAAAAGGGCTGTTTTAGGCAAGGGAGCTCTTCAGCTGAATGCCTGAGGGATTGAGGAATCTAAGGGGCTTTTGCAATGGCCCCGGAACGACCTCTGGGAGTACTAAGATCATATCCATTGTTCTCTATTGTTCCTACTTGACAAAATCTGCATGATTTGATTTCTATGTGAAAGTTTCCTTTTCCACATCTCCTGCCAAGTCTAAGAGCCAACCCCCTTGCTTCCTTCCTTCAGTGGATGATGACTCCCTCTTCAGTACCTCTTTCATCCTCATGACCACGAAGTGCTAAAACACATAAATGATCATAAATTTGTGTCTGCTGAAACATCAAACTCAGAAGTGTTCAAAAAATTAACAAAAATGTTAATTTCTTGTTGAGAAATAAAAGTAAAATGTTATAAATTTCTACTGAATGTTCCCCACGTCCCTGCGAAGTGTGCTAGGTCAAATTCCCCCTTCATCTTGAGTTGGGGCTCCTTCAATGCTGTGTTGGGGAAGGTTCCAGAAAAGGTCAGACACTTCTGCATAATAGATTAATCTCATTCTGGTAGTAAGGACTCAGTCTGCTCATTCTAAGGTAGGGCTGCTCTGACAGAAGAGGAAGTAGAAGGCCCATGTCTCCCCTCAAGAGAGCGTTTATTTGCTTCCTCTCTTAAGAAGCTTGTGGGAAAAACTTAAAAATTAAAAAGTGAAACAAAATATTTGATTTAAGTTACAATATTTCAGCAGTTATCTGTACAAATACCTGAAAATTTATGAGGTACTTATGACAGCAGAATAAAGTACTGTTTCTACTTATTCATTAAATCGATAATAACTAGTAACTTAACGACACCTGCTATGTGACTGGTAAGACTGAGAACACTAAGGACACAAGTCTGACATATCCCTGCCCTCAAGATGGTTACATTCTATGCCCCACCCTCCATCTCAATAGTATCAATCTGGTTAAAAATGCTCAAGACAATACCTGCCTTGTGACTTCTCGAAAGTAACCAATTATCTTCAATGAGCAGAGAAATGAGCTTATGATAATGAAAATACTAGGGTAAGAATAATCAAAATCTCAGTTAATTCTCCTTTACTTATAGAAACTCAGTGTTCAACCAACACAGCTATAAGTTGGATATAAAAAGAGTTTCCAGGGAATAAGTGATGTAGTAACCTAAGTAAATGTCAGAAGTGACGGCATCATGTGCTGAATGCGTATTTCTAACAAAGATTCAAGTTTACACGGTTGGTTATTTAGGCCTCCTCTATTCATCTCTCAGGAAATAGCTGTGCATCAGTGCATGTGCACAAAAATATCCTTATTTTCTCTCTAGCATTTTTTGCTGTGGGGTTTAAAAATCTTAAGGGCATGTTCTTGTAAACTGCCCAGAGGTAGATTTCATGTGAAGCAGGTATGAATTTTCTGCAAAGTCATCGGGATGCAAAGAATGCCACATTACTGTACTATTCTAGAACTGACTTGGGTCTGACTCTGAACATCCCTAACTCTTAACCACGTCGGTGGGATATTCAATTCAATTCTCCATTCCTGGGTCCAAGGAAGGTCTTTGGAAATCTTACTCAGAAATAAACATTTATAAAACCAAAGTCCACGGTCTTTCTCTTTTTTCTCCTCGGGTCTCAACTCTTCTTAATTCTAAAGATGCTCACCTCTCTCCCCAATATCTGTAAGCAAGCCTAGGAAGAAAAGTCCAGTTCTAGACCTGCAAATCCACTGCAGCCAAGCGAATATGAAGACTTGTCTGCCTTTTGGAATGGGAGCTGGGACAAAACACAAATGAATGCATCAATAAATGTTCCTGTCACTTTGAAATGTTAAATGGCCTGTGTTCACCTTTCATTCTGACTAAATGACTCAGAAGTGTTGAAAGGCAGCAATTTTGAGTGATTATTTCCTTGGAATTGTAACCTAGAATAGAGTAGTAATTTGTGCTTTGTGCAACACTGTTCTCTGTGTCTTAGAGAGCTTGCTACTCCGAGTAGTGTGTCTGGGGACCAGCAGCATCCGCATCACCTGGGGGCTCATGAGAAAGGCAGAATATCAGTCTCCACCCTAGCCTTTAAAATAAGAATCTGCATTTTAACAAGTTCCCCAGGTGATCCATAAGCACGTGAAAGTCTGAGAAGCACTTCTTTACATGGATTTTCCTCTTTTTTTCCTGCTTCTCAAACTCGAGGCCTAACCTTTGCATTTCTTATGGACCTCCCAAATCTTCCAAGTGAGTAACGAAAAATAAGCTTTTAAGGAAGCTTCTTCTTTTTTAAAGATTTACTTATTTTAGAGAGAGAGAGAGAGAGCGAGAGCGCGCACACGGGTGTGCTAGATCCTGAAAGCAGGGGAAAGAACAGAGGGAGGGGGAGAGAGAGAGAAAATCTTTTTTTTTTTTTGAAGATTTTATTTATTTGACAGAGAGAGACACAGTGAGAGAGGGAACACAAGCAGGGGGAGTAGGAGAGGGAGAAGCAGGATCCCACTGAGCAGGGAGCCTGATGCGAGGCTCCATCCCAGAATCCTGGGATCATGACCCAAGCAAAAGGCAGATGCTTAACAACTGAGCTACCCAGGCGCCCCAGAGAGATAGAAAATCTTAAGCAGACTCCTTGCTGAGCTTGGAGCCTGAGGTGGGACTGGATCTTACGACCCTGAGATCATGATCTGAGCCCTGAGTCGAAATCAAGACTCGGACGCGCAACTGGCTGAGCTACCCTGGCGCCCCCAGGAAGCTTCTTTCTGTTCTGCAACACTTGGATGAAACTGGGTCAGGACACCTCGGATTATTAGGTAACTGATAAGACTTCCAACGCAAAGTCTATTCCATTTTTCTTCTGGAGGGAACAAGGCATCGTTACACTTTGGTTCCGTTTACACTGCTAAATTTACTAAATTGTGTATGGGTGGACTTCTGAGCTGGTATCTTTAAACTGTAATTTGAAAAATGAAAGGTCAGCACTTGGTCCAAGTTCCAAACACAGCTTACTCACTGCTTAGAACAGACACCACGAAAAACGCCCTTTGAGCCAAAAATGCTCTTGATAACTTTCAAAAGTTATTGGGCTGGCGAAAATTCTATTTGGCCTATACAACTTACACTTGGCTCAACCATTTACACTGTATAATGCCAGCTTATTTTTTAACCAGATATCTCCTTCTCTGAATGTCCCTAACTTTAATATGCCAAAGATCAGGAACAGTTGCCTATTACAAATACCCAGCTCTTCCCCCACTCCCTGCCCCCAGTGGAAATTAGATAAGGAAAACAGATTGGGTTAACTATTTTTTTTTTTTAAATCGTTTCCACATTTTATGGGGTTTATGTACATCATTCACTCAGTCATTCATTTCTATTTTTGTCCACTTCCTTTTTAAAAAATTTTATTTATTTGTTTGACAGGGAGAGGGAGAGAGCACAAGCAGGGAGAATGGGAGAAGCAGATTTTCACTAAGCAGGGAGCCTGATGTGGGACTCGATCCTAGGACCCTGGGATCATGACCTGAGCTGAAGGCAGATGCTTAACCAACTTAGCCACCCAGATGTCCCTTTGTAGACTTTCAAGTAGCTGCTTTTAAGGCAATTTTATGTCTTCAAGACAACGTCAAAATCAAATACTTGAAATAATTTACAAGTGATATTTTCTGTTTTTGAAATGATGTTCTCCAAATTATATAGCTTCCCATAGTGATGCCTGATAGAAAACACCACCAAGAAATACTTGGTTTGCTTCTTTCTTTCTTTCTTTCTTTCTTTCTTTCTTTCTTTCTTTCTTTCTTTCTTTCTTTCTTTTTCTCTCTCTCTCTTTCTTTCGGTTAAGATTTTATTTATTTGAGAGAGAGAGAGAGTGGGGGGAGGGGCATAGAGAGAGGGAGAGAGAGAGAATCTCAATCAGACTCCCCGCTGAGCGCAGAGCCTGAAGTGGAGCTTCATCCCATGACCTTGAGATCATGACCTGAGCCGAAACCATGAGTCAGCTGCTTAACTGACCGAACTACCCAGGCGCCCCTGGTTTGCTCATTTCTTAAAAGCATTCATCAAGTGACTATTATGTGCCCAAACAGTTATGAAACACAGAATAAACAGTATGAGGCAAGGGTTCTGAAAAGCAAAGGTATAAGACAAATCCCCATGCTTAAGTAGATTACAGCTTTACTGGAAAAGCTTCACTGTCTCACATAGTGAGACAACAGCAAGAGTGAGCCAGAATTAACAAATTAGTAGAGGGCCTTCCCAAAATGTTGCCTGATGAGTTACTAACTAGGTCAGTGACATGCTCAGTCCCTGAAAGTTGGAGCAGCCTGGCAAACCCACATGGATAAAGTAGGACTTGAAGTACAGCTTGGAGGACGGCAAAGGGAGGAGTCTGAGGAAGAGAAAGACTAAGAGGGCACAGTCATGGATAATCTTAAGCACTTATTTTGACCTTAAAACAGCTTTATCAGAAATAACTATAAGCAAATAATTTCTCCTCTGGAAGAGAAACTTGGAAACAAATCCCTGCATTTTGTGGGGAAATAAGGCTTGATTTGCAACAGGTCCATCTAGATCTTATACAGATAGGGAGACTTAGGGGGCTGCACGGCATGCTGGTTAGGCTGAGAATTTCAGGAGCCATTACAGACAATGATGTTTGTGAGGTTCAGGACCCTGGAGTCAGATGAACATCTCCCCTGGATGGTGCAGCTCTCACTCTGAGCAAGTGCAGTTCTAATGTAATCCAGGAAGGATAAACGGCTTCTTAAATCCTTTTTTTTTTTTTTTAAGATTTTATTTGTTTGTGTGTTTGTTTATTTGTTTATGAGGGAGAGTGAGAGTGAGTGAGCAAGCAGGAGGAGGGAAAGGGACAAGCAGACTCTGTGCTGAGCGAGGAACAAAACACAGGGCTCAATTTGAGGACCCTAAGATCACGACCTGAGCCAAAATCAAGAGCCGATGCTTAACAGACTGAGCCACCCAGGCTCCCCTAGAGCTACATCCCCCTAAATCTCCATTCAGGCAAAAGTCTTGAGCTTAAATTATTTTAAATGCCAAAAGTTTTATGCTATTAAAAATCTAACACAAATCACAAAAATAACACCATCAATTAAGTTAACATCCGAAAAATATTTGAGCAATAATTATATGACCTCAGGCATGCTCTGGTCCAGTGGTTAGCAAATACATCCCTAGTATGGTTTTTCCATTCTTCCCATTATTATTCCTCATTAGTTAATACTGCCTAATGGAATCACCCTCTGACATTGCACTATTAAGGCAAAGTCACCACAAATTCTTGGCCTCTATCCAAGGAACATTTAAAAAATTGTTAAAAATCAAAATGCCAGGACAGAGTTTTATCTTTATCTGTGGGGCTGTGTCTTGTGAAGGGACCAAAGAACAGTTAACAGTCGTGAGGAGTTGCCGATACTAATCCTCCATGTGTGGCACATCACCTATCATTGTGAAAATTATTAATGTCATGACAAAATAAAATGGCTTTCCTAACAGGCTTACTGGCAAAACACTTCTAAGAAATATTAGGCCTGTAACTCTAGGTCAACCAGTGACACAGCTCATCTTCCCAGACACTTAAATGAAAAGCCTACTTTTCTGAGTTTCTGTAAATCACAATACTATGGAAAGGCCACACCGATGATGTCTTTGCTCCAAAACTGTTTTTATAATGGGACTTAGGGGCGTGCATTCATCACTGAGGCAGGAGAGTTAATTCTATATGTGTTCCACGCTTTCTTTTTGGAAATTAAATACCTAAATTTGATGATTTTCAATCAGCGTATCCTAAGGGAAGCAGACAAACCACTGTTTCTCTGGTATTTCAGAAATAGCCATATTAAAACCAATATACGAAGAATCTATAGATTCATTACTGCTATTTGTGAATCTTAGTGAAGACATTCATGTTTTCATCCATGTTTTTCCATTCCTGTTGCCTCCTTTACCATTCTTACCTCTACCTTACCTCTAGCGCTTTGGTTTTTCATCATTCAGGATAATTTCTCATGACACTTAAGTACAAAACTTCCTTCTCCAACCAACATATCAAAATAATAAAAAAAATAAATGATGTCTTTGCTGTTTTTCACCTCCCTGGATTAGAACTTGGGCATTTTGAAAATTTTTAATTCACAACAGGCAGAAATGGGACCATAATGTGGCTTCAGTCCGCACAGTGCCATGAGCACATACATATCTCATATGGAACACTTCATACTACCTGTCATTTAATAATCACTTTCCATGGGCCAAGCACCATGTTAAGCAGTTTACATGCTTTACAGTTTACCAAAATGATCTAATTCCTGAGAAAATCTCATGACACTACTATGCAAATACACTTACCTCCATCTCCTGCCTCAGTGATGAATGCACGCTGGCATGCATCTTTTCGAGCTTTCTACTGTAAGCAACTTTTGGGGAAGTAAAATTAGGTATAATAGCACTGAATTTAGCACAAGGAACATTCCCATACTAGAGTGTCAAGTCACTACAATGTGAAAATCGCAGTTCTTGCCTTAATGAAACTCTGCCTATGGTTGGAGTTTCCTGTAGGAAGGGAAATGATATCATTAAAGTAGTCCTCGTTGAGGGGAAAGGTCTATATTAAATAAAAGTGCTTCTCCGAATAAACTTTGAAACGACGATCTGAGATGGTAGCCTATCAAAAATAGATCATGTTCCTCCTCTTTGTTTGTACCCCTGGTTTCTGAGACGCTAGAGAAAAGACCACAGAAAATAGGGATCTGTTATCAATACTGCTATGCGCTGATCGCTAAGCCAGCAGGCTACTCATTTGTAAGGCGAGGTTGTGTGTGATCACACATGGTCCTCTGAGAGAGTAAAACCCTGTGAAATACTGAAGAGCTGCTTCAAAACAGTAACTGATTTACTACTGGCCAGGTGTTCTTCCTAGAACTTGCTATGTATAATAATGGATTTTCAAATGAATGATAAACTTATAATACCCTATCTGGAAGGAACATACAGTGCATTCCCCCAATAGAAATGCTCTCCTCCGTTATAGATTTGCCTCTGGTTGAAGTTCAGGACTCTTTAGCCACGTGAACCGTATTTTCCAACTATGGTAGGAAGTCTCTCTTTTCTTCTGCAATTCACATAAATGTCAGAAAGGGCGAACTTGCGGAGAGTGGGATATTATTCATTCATTCAACAGGTGTTTGTTGGATGCTGCCAGGGGGTGGTACCCTAAACCCCATGCTGGATACAGAGCCAGAGATAAATCAAAACTTCGAACAGCTTGTGGTCTGATAGGAAAGAAGAGGCAAACAAAAATATACTATAAGCTACAACATCTTACGCGTATATACATACATTATGCATGTAAGATGTGCATGACATGGGGCAGAAATGGCTGAGGGTCTGATGAAGAAACTCAGGAACGACTGATGACCATGGCAAGATCTTCCAGATGATGAAATTTGTACCTGCAGAGCCTAAGCTTTTTATGTAACTGTATCTCCGTCCTCATTCAAGTTTCAGGTTAAATGCCATCTATCCTGTGACTGCTCTGTCTATAGCAGAGCCTTCCTCAAGAACATCCTGTTCTCTTAACTTCTGACATTCTTACCTGATTTATAAACATGCATTTGTCCACGGACCTATTTAGTATCCGTTGTTTCTCCACTAGATTCAGAACTCCAAGAGAACATAAACTACGTTTGTTTTGTTCCCTAACGTATACCTAGTTCTAACTAGGTAGCACTCAGCCTACGCAAGGGTAGAGTAAATATATGTTATGAATGAAATCTAGCTGAAAAGCACAGTATGAGCAAAGAGAGAGCAGTAGATAAACAGGAATCATTTTGGAAATGGCAAGTATCTTTCTGCGTGTGTATATATCACATTTTCTTTACCCATTCATAAGTTAATGGACCCTTGGGCTGTTTTCGTAATTTAGATATTGTAGATAATGCTGCTATAAACATGAGGGTGTATTTATCCCTTCAAATCTTTTTTTTGTATCCTCTGGGTAAATACCCAGTAGTGCGATTACTGGGTCATAGGGTAGTTCTATTTTTAACTTTTTAAAAAATTAAAAAAAAATTTTTTTCAGTGTTCCAAGATTCATTGTTTATGCACCACACCCAGTGCTCCATGTGATACGTGCCCTCCTTAATACTCACCACCAGGCTCACCCAACCCCCCACCCCCTCTCCTCCAAAACCCCTCAGTTTGTTTCTCAGTGTCCACAGTCTCTCATGGTTTGTCTCCCCCTCCGATTTCCCCCAATTCACTTTTCCGGAAATGACAAGTATCATAAGCAGCGGAAATACAAAGTAAAGTGAAGTGGTGATTAAGGTTGGAAGGTGGGTTGGGACTAGACTGTGGGAGACCACACTCCAAGCTAAGTAAATCTGGACTTTATTATTTAGATGCAAGAGCCGTATTTTTCCGACCATAAATTTTGATACATTGTACACTCATGGGCCAATGGGCTCTCTGAAAAAGGACTGTTTCATCAAACCTGGGCTATAAGTTCACATATGTAAAGACCAGGAGAAAGAACTGAAGATTCTTTGAGAGAAGAAATGAGATGATAGTTGGGATACTGAGAATGAATCTAATAGTTAATGAAGGGCCTTCGTCGATGTATTTCACCCGAAAGATGACACCTCTAGATTTTGCTTGTCCAACCCATCGCTCCTGAACAGGTTTTGGGGCAGCTGTGGTGGCCTGGACACGCATGTGTCGGACCTCGTGCAGAAAGCTGTGCTCTGAAATCCCCCCAGCCAGTGCCTTAGCATGACAATGACACCGGGGCAGGCCCACTCCCGGGAGATGGGGGGGTTCCTTGGTCAGGTGACTTTGGCTTGAAGACTCCCTGGGCACAAAAGGTCTTAGCACACCGTGCTGCAATCTAAGATCTTTCTGCCCTCCCTCCTTCTTTTCTTCTCTCCTTTCCTCTCTCCTTCCTTCCCTGACTTCATTCCTTCCTTCATTTCTTTTCTTCACAGGGTTCGGCCCTTTGGCCCTGCGTTGTTGTCTGACAGTCTGCCCAGTCTTGAGTTCCTTCTTCATTTTTCTCCACAGGCATTTCCTCTAAAATGAATCTCTGGCACCTCTAACCACCCAGGAAATCTCTCGTAGGGCTGCATCTCAGAAAATTTAGACTAACGTCGCAACCAAACCTTGCATTCCCGGAATCACAACAGCTTGAAAAAAATAAATGATTTCAACAGGTCAGCTGCTACCAAGGAGCTGAGGAGACCCTAAAACGCTGTACCATGAGCTTGTGAGCCACTTAGCTTTGCTGCTTCTCCTAAGAATGAAGGGCAAGCTTTGAAAAAAAAAAAAGTGTCAAGAGCTCAGAGGGGTGCAGATTCGGGTTAGAGTTACTGCCAACAGTACGCTTGCCAAGGAAGACCCAGAGGATGGAAGAATATGGCTAATCTCAGCATCCAGAACCTTCTGTCTTCCTTTTCATTTTCCCCTTGAACATGCTATCCTCACATTTCTTCTGTACTCTTGTAATTTCTGTCTGGTCTTCTTCCTTTAAAAATTTCCTTTCCCTTCTTTGACACATGAATAAAAAAAGAAGAGTAACTCCTATCACCCACTTATCCAATTCGGCTCCCTACCACTCAAGGGCCTCCTGAGAGCCTTGGCTGTCAAGAGTCTTTCACGGCTCCTGACTTACTATTTAAAGCCATGTTCGTATTTTAGTGACAGTCACTAAGGCCACTTCACCCTCTAAGGTGTTTCTTAGTTACTAGACTGTTACTTCCCCCTCTTGTGCACTGTACCAAATGATAGAAAACACTAGTTATTACGGTTGAAAAGGAGGTTGAAATTTCAAATGGTATCTGAAAAAGATTAATCTTGTGAAAGCAAAAGATGACTGTGCTCATGATAAACCAGAAATTAATCTGGCCAATTCTGTGTCCTCCTACCTTCCGAATTTATTTTCTTCTCTGAACCTGTGACCTAGAAGTTGTATTTATGGAATCAGTCAGGATACTTCATGCTTTACTCTAGTTCTTCTAAGAAGTTCCTATGGGCAGACACCATTGGTTGGCTACCCGAAGTACCCTACACATGTGCCCTACATTGCGATTAGCTTAAACTAGTTAAGGTATCCCATTCACCTTCACCAGATGCTAACCCTTCTGACATCCTTTGTAACGGGAGGTGGCAGGAGACAGAGTTCTGACTAAAGGGACTCAAGTGGAAGCTGGCTGAAGACTTTTGGAAAGACTTCAGATACCTCACAAAACAGACAGGTAAGGAAGAAGAGCTTGCTGACACCATTCCCTCTGTCTTCAGGCCTCGAATATGTCTGTGATGTCTGGAGTGACAGCTCCCATCTGGTTACCACACAGAGACAATCCTGAAGCCAGAAAGCTGATGACATAGAGGGGTAGAGCAGAAAGCCAGGAGAAGTCTGAGATCTTGATGACATCCTTAAGCTGCCTGAGCAAACCTGAGATCACTTACTTCTGAACTTATTTTCAGTAAGCAGTAAATGTCCATTTAGCTTGAGCCACTGTTAATGGGATATTTTGTTACCTGAGCCAAAAATAACTTTTTAAAAAAAGATTTTATTTTTGCACATGCATGCACACGCACACGAGAAAGAGAGAGAGAGAGAGAGCACGCACAAGCGTGCATGAGACTGGAGGAGGGGCAGAGGGAGAAGCAGACTCCTCGCTGAGCATGGAGCCTGATAAGGGACTCCATTCCAGGACCCTGGGATCATGACCTGAGCTGAAGGCAGATGCTTAACTGACTGAGCCACCTAGGCACTCAAATGCCAAAAATAACTTAAATAATTATTAAAAAAAAATAAATAAATAATTTAAAGCCCCCTTTAACAGAGTCTCTCTGTAGCAGAGACTGTGTCCCTCAGCGACAGCTCTGGTCATGTGGTTCTTCTCCCACCGCTCCAGTTAAACTCTTTGCATATGGCATCTCTGTCCTACCTGGATCCAGACTGATAACATGGATTTCTATACAAACTGAGTTCTGTTTTTTGATTCCACAAACCTGGTTGAGAGTTGTCAAAAATAAGCAAGTTAAAAGCTGCTATAAAAAGTAAGGTAAGAGGAGGTTCCAGGCATAGATTTTAATGGAAACAAACAAACCCCTTGCTTTCTGCATTGGATAGGAGAAGTGAAGATAGGATTTGAGTATTAGCAATAGACATAAGAAAAAAACGCCAAATATGTGGTTCCATGCCCTTTTTCATCATAATGTCACTTTCTTTATATAGTATAAGTTCTCTCTGAGATTCATGTTTTTGGTTAGTTTAACTTGAGGGTTCAAAAATGAAGAGTGAATGTTTTACACTTAGAGTACTGTATTATTAACCAATGGCTTTCAATCTTCCTTAACACAAGTCTACCAAAAGAAATATTTCATATTTGACCCATATATACATCACTTACGTCTCTGTGTGTCACTCAACAATACTTACTATGAATGGCATAATCTTCCATGCTAAAGAGTATAATATAGGTCTTACTCTTCTGTTCTATGCTACCTGTTTAAAAAATATTAGTTGAACCTTACTAAATAAATTTCATGGCAGTCTGTTGGTTGCTGCCTGTAGTGTAAAAACCATTGCTGAATACACACAACTTTTTAGTAAAAAGAGTCTAATCCATGACATAAAAGTATGGTCTGGCAGAGAGGGTAACAAAAATACTAACCAAAATTTGTGCTGTTAGTATTTTTTTTCACATTTAGTAATATAATTTAATAGCCACAATAACTCAGGAAGATAGATAAGACTGTCATTTACATTCCTAGATGAGAAAACCAGGACTCCCAGAATTAAATGATTGATTTGCCCGCGTCCACACTCCCAAACACTGGAGAAATTTCCATCTTCTGACACTGACCCCTAACTTTTTTGACTCTTCTAGTTTACCAGTAGGTAATTAGAATTAGTCTAAATTGTATTTGAGAAAGTCAGTAATCTCAGTTGTAAATCAATAAGAAATATTTGCTTCTTTCACTTCACCAGGAAATCTTGAGAGTAGATTCAGGTGCTCTGTGCCTCTATCCTCATTAAACTGGAAGGGGCCTCTTCCTTTTGTCTCTCCAAATCCCACCACCTTTTGTATATGCAAATTAAGTCATTCTCTTCCTGCTGTCTTTCTGATCAACCCCTAATCTCTTCTGACCCCTTTCAGTTTTCTGAATTCTATCAGCATTTACAAACTATCACAACATTTAGCAACTGATTCTGGGGCCTTGTTATTTTGCTTTTATCTTATGGGTCAGTCTTTTCTTCCTGATTAGACTGTAAATTGTGATAGAGGAAGGATAACAAAGCCCTTTATGGCTGTATCTTTCTCAACCTTTATAGCACAATATGGAATGCCTAGTTGGTGTGTTTAATAAATTAGTTAACTATTAAAAAATGCCAGACTTATTTTTATACTGTTTTCTTCTCTCTCTTTTTATAGTTTGCAAATTTTCAAACAAGAGGAAGATTTTTGAGCTATAAATCCTATTAAAAACAACCCTTGACACAGTAAGTTTTCATTAAGTGTTTAGGAAATGAATAAAAAGCTGAATAAAAGGTAAGAGAGATAAGAACCAGCATAACTGAAATAGAAGCAAGTTCATTAGGATTTGACATCTAAGGTCAATTAAATTACATATATTTAATATAGTACAAAATGATAATAAATCAGATTAGATTTTAGCAATTAATAACATAATCCTGTCAGGGATGGGAGAAGAGAGGAAAGTAGTAGGAAAATTCCATTTGCATTAATGCTTTACTGAGATTTTGAAAAATAACAAATCTATGACGTGTTTGGGACTGTAATTTCTTATTTGGGACAACTGCTTCAGAACCTCTTAGAAAAATATATCTATTATTGGGTCAAGGTCCCTAAAATCGCTCTTGAAATGAAGTGAGATTTTTTTCCAAATGCTTGTGGCAGTAATTTTCACAAATAGATTAAAATGAAATAAATAAAAGTAAAAAGTTACACCAGCAATCATACAAACCACAGTTGAAGACCTGATTACTCATTGTGTGGTGAACACAGTAGAGTTATAGGTTTGGGGGACAGAAGAGGGAAAACATCAAAAGAAAGAAGATTCTTATCCTTCTCAAGAAGCATTGTTTTCTGAGGTTAGAATAAGATATATTGAGTTGAGTCAGATTTCTGGACACAGAGTGGAAACAATTTGATGATCTAATATAATATGTAAAGATGAAAACAATTTCTCCAGTGCCTAAATAAGTCAGTAAATACGATACAGAGAGTATCATGGCGTCATACTGCTCTCTTTGCAGTATGCAGGGCCAGAATTTGCATGATTCTGAATCAATCCAAAGAATTTAGGCACTGCTTGGGTAACCTGTGGGACAGGGTCCCACTGTGCCTGGAGGCAGGGTTGATATTAATGTGTTGTCACTGGTATAATTCTGCTTGTGAGAAACACTGTGGTTTGCTGGCCAGACCCCCTTCAATGAAGGACTTTGTTATTCCAGATGTTGGAGGTGCTCTAGGCCGATAGCCTTCAGTTCTCAGCCCCTTTGAGGGATGGCCTCAGTAGCAGAGGGCTGCCTCAGTCAAGGGCAAGACCGTTCCCACACTCAGTGAGTGATGCATGTTGGGGCAGAATGGCTTGGACATCTTAGTCTCACGGCAAACCATTATGAAGGCCCATCCTGGCTCCAGAGCTCCTCGTGGAGTCAGCTGAGGCTGTCACTTAGCTTATTTTGTACCTCGACTTCCCCTCTATCCATTTCTGGTCCCTTTCTCTCTCTTCCACAGGTATTGATTGATTAAGTAGTACCCTTAATAAACATCCTGCATATTAATCTCCCTCTCAGAGTCAGCTTCCTGAACAACTCTACCTGTGACATAGGTTTTTAACATATTGAAAACACTTCCATGCTGGTTGGTAAAAAGCTATCAACCCAGGTCCCTGAGGGCCCCACTCCCCAAACTGCCTTTCAGCCCCTTCCCTGGGACTTTCTGGATCTTCCTATGATCTAATAACAAAAGAGATAATGTCCAGCCTAACAGTGTCATGTTCTAGGACTCTGTCTTGGTGCTCAGGCCTGGTTTCTTCTGACTATATTTGACTGCTTGTGTGATACTTGTTTTTCAATCTCTTAAATATGACCTTGGCCCCTTGAAACCAGTGGGTGGCAAAAATGTCCTTAGCAGAGAATGTTTGCTCCGTCTAAAAGGGGAAGAAGCTACTTGGTTCCAGCCAATTGTCTTAAGAATGCAGGCATAGGCTTTGTCCAATTAGTCAAAGAAAAGCCAGAAATAAGATAAATTTGTTTTTGTTAAATCGTTCAAATTTTTAAATGATATCAACCAATTTGACTTTATAAGAATGCTGCCTGGGTAAAATAAAACATGCCCATGACCTAGATCTGGCCCATGGACATCAGTTTATGAGTTCTGTGACTCAAGATCTCAATGGTTCACATGGCACCAGGAAGCCAATTTCAGTAGGATTTTTGGTATATGGCTGGTTTTTCAAACCTCTGCCTGATCTGGCATCTGCAGAAATGTGGAAACACCTGCATTTCATGCAAGTCAGAAGGCCATAGGGTTAAGGAGCTTAGCCTAAAACCCACCTCAGATGGTCATAACTTTTTCTTTTAATTTAATTTTATTTTTAAGTAACCTCTACCTCCAATGTGCAACTCAAACTTACAACCCCAAGATCAAGAGTTGCGTGCTCTACCAACTGAGCCAGTCAGGGGCTCCAGCATGACTTTCAATGAGGTATGTGACATTGACCAAGTCTGCACTAAAGCTATTGATCCCTTACAGGATAGCTTTGTCCACTGCCCCTGGAAGTGGTCATATAGACAGCTCAATAACTCCAATTTATACGTTTTCGATTATAAACCTGAATGACCCAAAGCTTTGAAATCTTGCTAGATAATCTGATTGTAAGTGAAGCAGTGCTTTCTTGAGAGGCTCCCGTCTCCAGACACTTTTCATATTTTACATTCATATCTGTATACTCAATTGGTATCTATTTTCTTAAGTTTTTCCTTTTAATATGTTCTCAAGTAATCGGTCTTTTTTTTTAAAGGTTTTTTTTTTTTTTTTAAAGATTTTATTTATTTGAGAGACAGAGAAAGTGAGAGAGAGCATGAGAAGAGAGAAGGTTAGAGGAAGAAGCAGACTTCCCGTGGAGCTGGGAGCCCGATATGGGACTCGATCCCAGAACTCAAGGATCATGACCTGAGCTGAAGGCAGTTGCTCAACCAACTAAGGCACCCAGGCACCCTTTTTTAAAGGTTTTAAGAGGCTTTGGCCCTGTGTATTTTTCCAAATTCTCAATCCAGAGTATACAGAAATATCCAGAGTATACAGAAATATACTTCTTGGAAATGACAGGACACAAAATACTAAAACTATAGGCAGAAGATGGGTTTAATAAATTCAAGACACAAGCGTAAAGAGTTCTGGGGGTTCACAGCCATTTCTATGCATCAAGTCATCTTTAAAATTGAAGATCAATGGACAGTTACTTAAATGATGAAAGATTAACTCTCGATTAAAGGTATATTGCTTTTTAAATTTACCTTTTGGAAAGAAGTAGAATAACTTCAAATACAAAGACTACTGTTTTGGCATTGAGCAAATACTCGGTGTAAGAACAGGTTAGGACCAAGCCCTAAAAGGCCCTGGTGTTGAAACCGCAGGCAAGAAGAAAGCCTCAAGCGGTTCCCAGCAGTCTGTGCGCTGACTTGGGGAATTTTACCATAATCTGCAGGTGATGGAGTGGTGCCCAACCACTTTTTTTGGTTGTTGCTGTTTTTAATTCTTACAAAAACACAAACCTGATTCTGTCAGTCCCTGCTTATTCTAAGGTCTTGCTGTTACTGAAAGGAAAAAATCTCGAAACTCTTTAGCATGGCCTAAAATGCCCTTGACAACCTGGCCCCCAAAATCCTCTTGCCCTTTTCTCTCTCCTTACAACTCCAGGCTAGGGAGCATTAGGGGACCTCTTTTACAAGGGTACTAATCCTCATCATGAGGGCTCCATCCTCATGACCCAATGACCTCTCAAAGGCCCACCTCCTCCTACCATCACCTCGGGGATTGAGATTTCAACATATGAACTTTGGGGGCACACAAACATTCAGACCCATAGCAACCCAAGACCCAGGTAGCTATGTGAACAATACTGAAACACTCGATGCTCCTTCCTACTCCTGCACTGTGTCTACCTTGCTTCTTCTGCCAGGGAGACCAACTCTCTCATCTTCCCCCCCAAGGTCATCACTGAAGACCCAATTCTGCCATATCTCCCTTGCTTCAGTTTTCTTTGACCCACTTGAGAACCATAATTACTTCTTCATGTCTGCCTATTGCCTATCTTACATTTGAGTCCTTCTAAGAAAAATGTTACCTAGACTGTCTCAAATCCCTTGGTGGAGTTCTCAGCAAGTAGGTCACTGGGTTTCCTACTTGGTACTGAACATGGCAGGGGGAGCTGGTAATCATTCCAGTGTCTCCCCAACAATATCACTCTGCTCTCAGGGCCTTCTGGCACATCGCATGGAATAGCACCATCCAGTACTTATAAATGAACTGACCGTTAACCGTGGCTACCAGGACCTGAACCTAGGTAGGTCACCGAGGACAGCTCATTCTTCCTTCAGAATGAAAGTTGCCCTGGCCATTGGAAGAGACCTGAGAATAATACTGCAGCATCTAATTAGTCTTTTCTTAACCCTGGCATTAGAACCATGAATGCCAGTGTTGGCACCTTTCTTGGAAGGACAAAGTATTTCTTTCAGGTTGTTCTCACCTAGCGGTATGCTGGAATGAGCTCTTGCCAGTTCATGGGCTGGTTGTCAAATTTTAAGGAATTTTGTGCGCTGGTTATTAAACTGTCACTATTCAAAATTAAAATATATCAACTTAAAATTAAACATATTAAAAACAAATGTAATAAATACTTAAAACCCATCAGTTCATAATTATTTTACATTTAATTAACATCTATGATCTTGAGGTTACTGATGTCTGTTCTATCTGTACAGTGGAAATACTATCTAATGGTGGACGGCTGTGCGTCTCTTCCCAATGCCATTTTCAATCATACTGGTGGCTGGAAACTGGCCATGGCGGGTGTATTTATGCCATGGAAATCAGCAAATACTACAAATCACTGCTTCCCCCTGCCTTCCACCAAGAGCAGTTGTTAAACATTTACCAGCACCCCACTACAAAGAGTAGTTGCCAATCTAACTTGAGAGAACACCACCTGCGGGAAGCCTGTTCTAACCATTTCCCACCATGTCCTATGGTGACACCAGTGACCAGCGTCACAGATCTTACAAATTGAAATGGAACAGGTGACTAGCGAAGTGGAGTGCACTGCTTAGAGGCCACCTTCTCATTTCGGCAGGTGCACTGAGATGACGGACTAATTGGCTCAAGAGTGATCTCCCTATAAGCTGGATCCCGAGAAAAGGAGTTGGTTTCCTGCAATGCTCTATGGAAGAGTTCCAGCCCAAGGATTGGGGCAAACAATTCTTTTTTTTTTTAAAGATTTTTATTTATTTATTTATTAGGAAAGAGAGAGAGTGAGAGAGAGCAGGTCAGAGTGAGAAGCAGACTCCCCATGGAGCTGGGAGCCCGATGTGGGACTCGATCCCGGGACTCCGGGACTCTGGGACCATGACCTGAGCTGAAGGCAGTCGCTCAACCAACTGCGTCACCCAGGGGCCCGGGGCAAACAATTCTATTGAAGCCGAAGGCTTGGACCTCAGACACTTGCTCATGCCGGGAGGGAGGCTCGTGCTCCCTGCAAGACGTAAGCAGGTGGGATTGACCTGGAGCTAAGGTTCTGACATACATCTCAGTCAGATCCTGGTGCTTGAACGCCCCAGGGGGGAAGCCAGTGCTTCCCTCATCAGGTGACTTAAAAATCCCACAGTCAGGGGCCCTGACCCTGCAAGACTGTTTATGTGCTAGCCCCACGTTTGTGAAAAGGCCAAGCAGGGGTGCACACCTGCTTCTGCTGCTGTCTCCATGGGTTTCCCCGGCGACTGCGGCTCCAGGCTTTCTGCGGAGAATGCTGCTTGTCCTTGTTTCTGAGACCCTCCCAAAGCAACGGATGCAGAGTTTGTTTTATCTGTTGATTTACCTATCTGCTTCTCTTCATCTTCCTTGGAGGTAGGGACACATTTCATTCATCACACTCAACATTTCTAAAGCACGGACTCTGCGCTCGCTATATGCTGCGGAAAGCTCTGCATACGGTAACAACGCAGACCTGGGGAAAAGTCAGTAAGTAGGGCATTACTTGGAACTCAAGCCAGCTCCAAAAGCTGGCTGCGATTCACTGATTCTTCTTTGTCCTCTCATCTGCTTCTTCCTACTTGTGTGGAGACAGGCCTTTCTTCCAAATATACTACTGGAATTTTCTCCTAATTGGCCTCTCAGCTTTTAATTCTCTACCTTCTCATTTATTTTAGAAGCTGAAGTGAAAAGCCTTCCTTAACAGGAAACTGATCCCACTTTTTCGTAGCTCCTATTCTCAGGGGCCTCTTCAGTTGAACGAAAACATACTAAGGCAGTCAGCTCTGGTGGGGCGGTCCGACAGATCTCTTTACGGCCCACAGGACGTCACTCACTCAGTCTACAGCTGCATCTCCGTCAGAGCCAACCGCTCACATGAAGCACCCCGGTGTGGCCAGCAACCCACTTCCTCCTCCTCCTGAGCTCCACTTAAGATCCATTTCATCCAGGAAACCCTATACAGCTAACTCTACTCAGTCTGCTCCTCTCCAGGTACTCCAACAATCCCTCTAAACTGGATCACGTATCCCATTCATTCATTCATTGATTCATTCGTTCCTACTGGAGATTAAATGCACAATAAGACGTGTCTTAAAATATATGCAAAGAAAAATCAGAACAAAGGAAAAACAAGATCCAAAGATAAGATAATGCCAGAGAAAATTTCACGTAGAAGTAATACCATTGGGCTCTGAATATTAAACGTAAGTTGGATTTTCAGCTCTAACCTTCCTGGTAACCAAAGCAGACCAGAAAGCACAGTTATAAGATTTACAGTGGCCCTGAGCTAAAAACACACCAGATTCTGAGGAGAAGCAGAGTTTTTACTATAGCATTTGGCATTTCTCCCACAGGTCATTATACCATTTCTCCCATGGATGATTACCGAAGGTAGTGTGCACTCTCTATCATTTCTAAGGTCATGGTAAAACATTTCACAGGGTTGCTTCTTATAAAATGAAAATCAACTGGAGCAGTTCTGTAGGGTAGGTAGGAAGAGAGTAGGCAATACCGAGAGGCTAATGAATCTATGCTGGCTTCTCTCTAATCTATATTTTTAGGATTATTGCAGGAGGCATCATTAAAACAGAATTTAGCATCATTTATTAGTATTTATTTAGGGTCTTACTTGTTAGTTTCTAGACACTATGGAACGTGTCATGAGTGTATTCTATGTTGGTGGGTCCATGCATCAAAACTGTTATTACAATACTAAATCATCATGTCTTTCACAAGTGTACTTGGAGTTTCCCAGAGGCTATAGGATGATGAAGTCCTGCCTCTAACAGCTATGTTCTAAATATTTCTCAGTTTTAATTTCTAATATTTTCTAATACAGTAAATATGAATATAACTCCTATAAACAAACAAAAGCTCTTCTGTGTCCTCCATAATTTGGAAGAATGTATATGAAGGGGTTCTGAGGCACAAAAGTCAGACCTGCTGTCCCACTATGTTGGTTACTTACAAAATAAGTACAGAAAAGTGTTAAAAGCTTACCGTGGGCGTGTTTTAGAACCTATTGTTACTAAAGTGAGCATTCTAAAGGGAGTCTACAGTTGGCACTGCTACCTCGGGGGCTGGGGAAAAACATTAGCATTACCTAAACACAGCAATGGGTCATGACATCATTTTTTTTTCCTTTTCCTTTTTTAAAAAATCATTTTAAAGTTTTCAATTCCAGTAATTCCATACATCACCCAGGGCTCATCACGACAAGGGCACACCTTCACCCCCATCACCCATTTCACCCATCCCTGACGATAAGTGATGATAAACATCTTTTCATAGGTCTGTTGGCCATCCATGTGACTTCTTTGGAGAAATATCTGTTCATGTGGTCATGACATTATGTTAATAATACCTAAAGGCAGTCTTAGGATTTTAAGGAAAACAAACAAATAAAAAAAGCACATACAAATGACAAAGAATGATGAAAGGTTTAGGGTTATTTAACTCAAAACTGATTCATAAACTAAGGACTGCATTCTCTTATGTGGGAGAGGGGAAACACAGAGAGGGGGGTTATTTGGATCCCCAGACCCAGGTCACCTCCAAGGGCTGTCTAACACCTCAGTAAATAGAGGTACAACCAAGACATGGGAGGGCTATAGGAGTTGACACTAAATGGAGATCACATTTGAAAAGTCTAAGAACCTTTGATAATGTGACAGAATCCACACAGATAGAAGATATTTTCACGAGCAAAATGCTTACAAAATGTTGCCAAAATTCTGGCAACGCAAATACATTCACCATTCATAAAGAGCCATGTAGGTTAAATACACAGGAAACTCTGAGGGCAAGGGATTCCAACAGAAACAGGTAGCTTGGGGATTGCAAGCATTTTTTGTTTGTTTGTTTTTTGTTTTTTGTGTTTTTTTTTAATGTTCTAAGGATGATTCAGGCACACTCTTGAGTAGTGGCTGGGAGGAGGGAAGCTGAACCAGTTGTAAGTAATTCACTGTCCTGTGCCCTTTTCATCCTTCAACCTCAAAACACTCTGCTTAAGAAACCAGCAGGCTGAATTCCTACTCAGGAGGATCCATCATTATCCTGAAGCCTCAAGAATGGATATTATTAGCCCACTCAATTCTAAAGAGGAAGTGGGGTTTGGATCGAGTGCCTGCAATCACCATCTATTTCCAGCTAAGGGGATTCCCCCACAGTGGAGAATGTGTATGATGATCTCTTGGGGCCTCACTTGAAATCCCAGGTCCGTGCTCTACGTTCCAGCACACTGTGTTCCGCAGGAGCTCTAGCAGGGCTGTTCCTTCGGTGGCCCAGTAAACACAGGTGGGCTCTCTTACGAGGTAGCTCTACTGATGTACCATCTGGGATCCAGTTAGGGAAGGAAGAGCGAAATAACAGTGGCTCGTGTTTCTTCAGATGCCCAGGGCTCTATCTACACATCCGTATACAGATATGTAATGTTCGCCGACTCAGTGGAATGTGTTTGTTTATGCAAAAATAGTTACTTGGACATCCGTATTCATATATAAGAGACAGCTTCCCTTGGCTTACCCCCCACATCCTCAGGAAAACACAGAAAGCAAAATAAAGCAAAATTATACTGACTCATTAGGCACTTGCTAGTTGCCTACGTTACACAAAGCCCTTTGCTAGATGCCGTGTGGACCTCAAGATGCGGTGCCGACACGACGCATCTGTATCCAAGAGAATGACAACAGGGAATCACATCACTGAAAATTTAAATCTGGTATTGATTTCTAAAAATGTTTTTACAGTGTCCATTGTTTTGAAAAAATAAATAATGCTTGTATATTTAACTAGCATTTTAATAAGGATGATGTCCCCCTATCAGTCTTTGCTTCTCAACTACAAATCTGTAACAGAACTTTGAGGGCAGAGGCCAGGTTTTCCACTGCAAACTGCTTGGCCTTCATGGAAAATTTTAGAAAGAGTTTTCCTTTTACCATTGCCTACTGGAGGGCAACTACTACCTTCAGTAAATAGACTAAGATATCTCTCTTTACCAGCCTATCCAGCTGGTATTACTTTGAATTTGGTTAACAGAAGCTTTCTGAGGTTTTATAAATCTATACGGAAGGATGTCAAGGAGTATCTTCAACTGGGGACTTGGTCTCATGACCTGAAGTAAAATGGTAGCCCTCCCCCATTCCCCAAAAAGCCTTCTTTTTTATTTTCGCTGACTTGAATGAATTTTGGCAAAGGTGTGAAGATAAACGTTTTCTAAGACATGACTGAGCACTATATCTTCGAAAAGAAAATAATGGGAAGCTGGATTAGGCATTCCCCCAGAGAGCACGACCTGAACAGCTAAGGAAAGAATCCCTTGGCTCCCTGAAATGTCCATACCAGCTGGTGCAGGGAAACAGAAATTACAACATTAGAGATTTACTCATTTTGGGTGACTCATGGTCCCCTATTAAAATGCTCATACCCCTTAATTTTCATATTCAGAACACTCAGCAAGTTATACCTCAGCGTAAATTATGTTATCGGATTCTTTCCACAGGCCATCAGTTGGGGAAACACGCAACTCGACTAATTAAGGCTAAGGTAAGGACCTCTTTCGGGAGGGCAGGCCTGGTTAGGGAGGGCGAGGGAGCCCTCGCGAGGGAGGGTGCTAGGCCAGGCAGGCATAGGGAAGACGGGAGACAGGAGAGGAGTCTCAGAGGGGCAGGTGTAAAGGCCTTTAGATGATGAAAACAACTGAGCCAATGGCACCATGGGCTCCCTAGCTAGCACGTCCAAGATTTGGTGCAACAGCCCTTGATGTGCTTTCTCCACTCCGGGGGAAGATGGTGGGCACTGGCGGATAGCAGCAAAGACCCACTCTCCTTGCTTGTCTTCCCTCCCTTGAGCTGCAGCTAGAAGAACATTTCACTTGTAGCAAAAATGAAGCAGTTTAAAAAGCAAAGCTCCTACCACTGGATCTGAAGGAGAAAACTAGCCTGAGAAATGACAAAACAAGGTCCACGAGAGCCATTTGCCTTGTACAAGGTCGAACGTTCACTTCGTGAACCCGGCGGCTGCCGCTGCTTCGACCTAATGTGGGAAGTGTCTGCCCCGTTTCTGGGCCTTCTCAGTGCTGTCAGTGCTGTCGGCAGCCCGCACGGCTCCTACAGACAACCCCGGACAGTGTTACAGCTGTTTCCTCGCCTGCCAAAACCCCTGCGACCTGCAGGGCTCCCCGCCTTCTTTCGGTTGGGGCTGGGAGCTAGGGATGATGGCGGATGGTTCAGCTCAAGTGCTTTGCATCTTGATTACAGAACTGTAGATCTGCCTGACGGGGAATACTTCGACACAGAGTTCCCTTTGAGACACTGCGAGGTGGGTGGCCAGTGGGGAGTTCTCTTCTGCTCAGATTTTATGGAGCTGAACTGAAAAACAAGTTGCAAGGCTTACATCAGGGAAACCCACTGTGGTCCCTGCAACGCACCCACAGCAGCATAAAGAAATCCAACGTGGGTGGGGGCGCGAGGAGTCCTTTCACTCCCGCCTTCCTGTGGGCAGCTGTCCATTCCAGGTACACGTGTGCCATGTTTCTCCTTCTCCTTCTTTTTGTAAAGATTTTATTTATGTATTTGAAAGAGAGCGAGAGCACAAGCGGGGGGTAGGGGAAGACAGCTCTCTCAGCAGGGAGCCCCATGTGGCACTCGATCCCAGGACCCTGGGATCATGACCTGAGTTGAAGGCAGATGCTTAACCGACTGAGCCCCCCAGCCGACCCTGTAATAGAAACTTTTTGACGTTCCGTAGTTGGTATGCAATCCAAATATGTGGCAAAACCTGATGAACTGTGGGCGCAGTTAGGGAGACAGTAGCTCTTGAATATTGAATGGATTTGTGTTTCCATATCCTTGACCGCGCCTCTATCGCGCTGCCAACACAGCGGTCTTCCCATACCACACACTAGCCTTATATGAGAAACTTTCCCCACAGAAACACTTCTTCCTTTCTGATTTTAATTTTAAGCCTCTTCAAATGGCTACAGATAGACTCTTCTAGAATCTGTCTTTTTATTATTTTAAAACATTATGTGTCAAAGTAGAGGTTGTCTCTAGCTTATGACTTTGGCTGGTGCTGTGTTTGGACTAGAGAAGCATATCCGTATGTGGACTGACCCAGCTGTCTCTGAGGGTGGAGAGTGACTGTTTCTCCCATTTTCACCTTCTCATTTTGTCTCCCTCGGCATCCTAGTTTCACCAACAAGGATGTCAGGCATGCAGCATGCTCCCAATAAACATTTATGAATGAATGAATGAATGAATGAATGAATGAATGAATGAATGAAATGGTTAATACTGCCTTTCCCTTCCCCATCTTCCCAATGACCTGCTGACTCCTGGGGTCCCAGAGCCATTCACACACGTTTTCACCTCCAGCTGGCCCTCTCTGCCTCTGATTTTCTCACCTCCATTCTTCTCTACCTAAACTTAATGGTCTTGGGTTTCACTGGGTCTTGCCAAGCAATGAAACCAAATTTGATAATTTGCCATGTTTGGGATTTTGAAACTTGTTACTTTAAGAATAATAACTCAAAGCAATGATCTCCACTTTAAATTAAACCTCATGCATGGGTAGCTTATCAGTTCTCTCCCATGTAGGAAAAGTGACTTTTAAATATTCAGAATGAACTGAAAAACGGAATTTTAAAAAACGCACACAAGTACACATGAGCATGAACACACGTGGTGAGGGGAACAAGACATTATGGACTATTTTTTAAGACCATGCAGTAATCCACAGTCTAGAACTTTTACACTTAAATTCTAAAATCATAATACTGAGATATATTTTGTCTCATCGTATAAAACCCTAAGATAATATGAAAACAAAAAGAAAAGATGACGACTCTGAGAAGAAAGGGAAGGCGAACGCAAACTGTGGAGTTTTCTTCTTAGTCAAGGGGAATGACATGACGACTGAAGAGTACAGAATAAATATAGTTCGTAAAACTAAAGTCTAAAATCAGCGGGACAATAAGCACAATGTCAAACTAATGATGAGTCCAAACATTTGAGATCAGAGGAGTTTTAACTTCGATCCTGGAAACATGAACTGGACCAGGAAACTCCTGGTTATTTCGGGAGAGTTTTGGAGTACAAAAACAGAAGACACCGCAACATTTGAATAGGCTTATAAGGTTGATTCTCAAAGCTATAGCTTTAAGCTCAGCCTCCCGCGACATTCTAGAATCAATTATTAGATGATTTCTGAGTACCTAGAGAGGAAACAATAGGTAACCAACATGGATTCACTCAGAACAAATCATTATAGGAAATGTACTTCATTTCCTCTCATGGGAAGACTTATCTATCATTGGAGGACTATTGCTCAACTTATGTTTCTCAATTTCAGTGAGACCGGTGATGTAGACTCTCAGGATACGTTGTAAGTGGAATATATTACTGTGGCCTGAATATTTATAAAGACAAGCAAATTCGCTGATAAACAAATGATCCAAAAGTTAATTAGAGACTCCTGAACAGCCTGGGGCACAAGCTTCAAGGGTGGGTCATGAGGTTTTGAATTTGGTTTTGTATATAAGCTTTGGTAGAAGACCAAAAGAAAAGAAGGCCTGCTTAAAGATGTACCAAATCCACGCATGACAGAAAACTGGTAAGGCTGTCATGGAGGAAAAAGGAAGAGCAGAATTTCCAATGTAAAAGATCTCATTCGATGCTATTAATGGACTAAAATGAACTAAATTTCTCCAAAATTAATTGGGAGAAGATGTAAAGTCCGAGTCTAAGTTTGAAATTCTCCCGCGAAAGCGCAGGGCACTCCTCATCACCACGTGCTGCTGCGGGACCTCGGGCTGGTGGCTCGCGCTCTCACAGAAGCTTCTCCCACACCGCCGGACACCGCATCAGTAGGATCCTGACTCAAGGCATCATTTCAATTTTGAAGACAAGAGTCAAAGAAGACAGAAAATTATTACGATTTTAAACAATACACACTGTAATACTGAACATCTCAGTCTCCCTGACTCAGCCCTTTTGCCCAAAGACAGAAATCCTGGCAAGGAGTAAAGACAAGTTCATTCCCTTCTCAGAAGACTGGCGCTGAGCCACGGGGTTACTCTCCCCAGGAGATTACAACTCACAGTAAGGGGCAGACAGGTAACCACAAAGCATCATGGAGATAGGGTGGGAAGAAGAGGCAATGGTGGACGGGGAATATGGTCCAGCCCCAGGGGAAGGGAAGCTGCCCGTCGTCTAAGCTCATCATCTTTAGTTAGTTGTGGTTTCCATGTGCTGGGAAGGGGTTTGTGAGAACAAGTCAAGTCTCTTGTCTCTTAAAACAAACAAAAAACAGCAGCAAAAGCTATCCTTCAGGGGTGCCTGGATGGCTCAGTGGGTTAAAGCCTCTGCCTTCGGCTCAGGTCATGATCTCAGGGTCCTGGGATCGAGCCCTGCATCAGGCTCTCTGATCGGCTTAGGTCCCTCTCTCTGCCTGCTTCTCTGCCCACTTGTGATCTCTCTCTGTCAAATAAATAAATAAAATCTTAAAAAAAAAGCTATCCTTCAAAATTCATATTCCCATATGAGAGAGAAGGAAGCAAAAACCTTTGCCACTGAACAGGAAGCCCAGGCAGTTGTGTTTGCACAAGTTCCCAGGGAGGGAGAAGGAGGGATCTGAACGGGTGATAAGATCATAGCTTCCAGCCTGAGTGGCTTTCCCTGACCCTCTGGTCTTGGGAGTTCTGGACCACAATTCAGATCCCTTCTGGTTTGACAAAGAAAAAATAAAATAAAACCAAAAACAGAAAGGGGGAAAGAAAAAGAAAACTTTCCCAAGTTACTAATCTCCATTCCCCTCATTCCTTCTGTCTTTAGTCCATCCATCCCCCGTTGTGATTTGACAGAGAAAACACCATTTCGGTAAGATCCTTGATATTCCCATTTTTGCAGCATCTCAGCCTTAGAGACTGTCCTCAGAAAAGCACAAGACCTTTAAGGGATTTGTTTCCTGCTTTTATTTTGCATTTGTTTTCAAATTACACACGTTTTTCAATGTATTCCAAATAAAAGGAATCCTGTTTAAGAACTTGGCTTACTGGGCTTAAAAATAAGCCCGGGCAGAGTTGATTTTATCCAGAAAGTCCATTTTTAAAAAAAATTTTTTTTAGTGTGCATCACCTTGGGGTTCAGTATTAGAAATGGTGAGACTGACCTCAAGTATCAGAAAACAACTCAGTATTTTGCCCCTCTCTCCTTTTCCTCTTTACATGTTATTTATAAACCTTTCTCCAACAAACTTATCTGCTATTCCCAGTGCCACGTGTTTGGGCTTTTTTTAGCCATACATTTTGCACCTTCATTCAGCTTTGGCTGTAATCCCAGGCCTCTGGCTCAGATGTGCTTCATGGCCTGGCAGGAAGGGCCCTTTGAGGTCAGTGGGGCCTTGTTAGGAGGGGTGAAGAGCCGGGAGCTGGAAAGATACGCCAAAGGCCCGAGGGGACAAGCTGCTCTTAGATTCTGACTTCCATTAAGTTTCCATGCAAAATGTAGCAACTCACAGCAAAGGTTGGTGAAGACAAGTGGGGTCTGCACAGTGAACTCTCCTAAAAGCATACATGATATTCCTTTCATGTTCAGCCTTTAGATCCCCCAGCTCAACTGTCCTATTCTATCACTGAGCCAACCTCCATCTACCTGAACAAAGAGACCCATCCATCAAAAAGTTAAGCCCATTGCTTAAGAAATAAACGCCCTGATTCATAAAGCCCGTTACTGTTGGACACAGGTATACTTGGCTCTCAGAAAGCTTGGCACCCTCCAAAGAACACATCCCTTCTTCTCTTCTAAACATTTTCGCTGAAAATTCTAAGGTTGTGTGGAAGAGAAATAGGAGGCAGAGGTGGAGTGGGGAAGGCAGAGGAGGAAGAAGGATCCCACCAGACCGAATGACTTCTGAGCTCTCTTTCTGTAGTTACGTAACAATAATAGCTTCTATCTATTGACCGTTTTTGTGCCAAATAGGCTTGAAAGTTCTTCACGTGGATCAAATGATTTAACCCTCACAATAAGCCTGTATGCTAGGCACCATTACCCCCTTTTACATATTGAGGAAACTGAGGCACACAGTGGTGAAAGTGGTAGAGACAGGATTCAGAGCCAGTCTGTTCTCTGAACCACTCTGGTTTCTCGCCTCCATGTTCTGCGGATGCCTATGATTCCGGGCAGGTTAGCACTGCAGGCTCAGCGCTCTCTCCCTTTCAACCTTACTAACTCCACCGCTCCCCGCTCTTCAAGTTCCAGAGATTACATTTGTACATTTATTTAGTGTTTTATTCATCAATAAAATAAAGAGACGGTGATATTCCTTAGAATCCTGAAACTTCAGGGGTGCCAGGGTGGCTCAGTCGTTGGGCATCTACCTTCAGCTCAGGTCATGATCCCAGGGCCCTGGGATCGAGGCCCACATCAGACTCCCTGCTCGGCGGGAAGCCTGCTTCCCCCTCTCCCTCTGCCCCTGCTTGTGTTCCCTCTCTCTCTGTCAAACAAACAAACAAATAAATATCTTTAAAAAAATCCTGAAACTTCAAATGGTTGAAATTTGGGGGATAAAGTTTTTTAAATTTTGATTTTAAATGAGTAAGCTATGACAACAGTAATAAACTGAAAAAGTGTGCCCTGAAAGGGGCAGAAGGGTATGTGGCTATAATTCTTATACCCTGCAAGCTCACTAGTGTTACACAGCAAGGAGCATAGAATATTCCAGAACTGGGGTCGGAAAATGACCAACTGCCTAGAACGCATCCTTCAGCTATCAAGTCAGATGTGCCCTACACCTGAAAACTTGAACTCACACACACACACACACACACACAGAAATAAAAAACAAGATGTCATTACTTACATAGGCATTTTTGTTTTATAAAAGACATAATCTAAGATTCCTTTAACCATGCTATGCCAGTGTAGTGCTTCTGTATAGGCTGTTTATGAACCAGAAAAATCATAAGGAAGAAAACCAAATGGAGGGAATCCTCTCACTGTCGTATCAGAAAGGAAGGCAAGCATCATTCGTGCAAACCCATGGAAAAGCCGATCCAACCAACAGCTACTTAATTTTGATTACCATGGTTTTCATTTAACTATTCAGGGGTTTCAGTGTTGCACAAAACTGAGCCATGCATGTCATGTTATCCTGGGTTTACAGGGGCAACTGAGGCTCACAGTTTATGTATCTCACCAAGCTAGCAAAGTTTAAAAATGGTAGGAGGGCAGGGAACGGGAATCCAGATCGTAAGTGTTATTCTTTCCATGCTACACTGTTCATACATAGAGTTCAGCATGGGTCTAGGACTCAAAGCAAATTCTCTTATCTACACAGATCTGTGTGTTCCATCATTACAGGGAAAAAAGGCAGTTCAGGACAGTGTATGTATGTGTGTGTGTGTGTGTGTGTGTGTGTGTGCGTGTGCACGCACCTGTGTATACATTCCAGTTAGGAAGTTAGGTAGGTTGTATGACAATATTCCAATAATAATGATCATCTACAATGGTAAGAAAAAAAAATCAGCCAAATGAAATCTTATATTATTTGTGTTCCTTAAGAAAAAAACTATATTAATAAAAGTCACTTACCAAGATATTAACAATCAAAGAACAGTGAAAAACCACCATCACACAAGGGGTAAACTCATGCTGGTCAATTAATCATGAAGGATCCCATGGGGGATGAGATACATGCATATGTACGCATGTGCGCACGCGCGCACACACACACACACACACACACACACACACACACAGTGTGTGTTATGTTTGGCCTAGGAGCTCTGTTCTGCTAGTCCATGTAGGTAACTACTTAGCTTCCTCAAAGCCTGCGGGGTATACGGCACCTACTGTACAACATTCAGTCTCAGCTTTGCATTGGCTTTGCAGCTTTTGCTGTTCTCACCTCCGACCCAAACTTCCCCACCTGCCAAGTTCCTCTGCTAAATGATTCTGGATGCAAGTGTTCCAAAAAGCAGGTATGGGGATTGTGCAGAGACATGTTGATTATTAAACATTCATTAAAGAAAATCTGAATGATTTTACTATGAATATAGTACGTGCCCATTACACTGTTAACGCTGAGTTCGTGTCAGTGCCCTTCACCTGGTGACTGGGAGCTTCTAAACTGTCATGATTGTCATGATTAAAAAAACCCAACTTTCATTTCTTGCAAGATTTGGAAAACCCAAAGAATGGGGATGTAAGGATGAACCACCTTCTTTTGCAAGGGGTGGGATTTGGGTAAATGATGGAAGAAATGGGGAGAAAGAGGCAAAAATATCCCAAGGATCATCTTTTCCAGGTAGATTTCTGAAACCTGGGAAAAAACCTTAAAGAGATGGCGGGGTGACTATAGAGCTCTGCTCTAAATGTAAGATGTGTGCGCACGGTGTCCAAACAGCTTGAGGCGAGCCTAACGATTCCCCTCATAGCTGTGGTCTGTGGACAACCCCATGGGAACCTGCACGGACCCCTGTGAGCTCACCCGCTCAGATGGGTCAACCCCGGGTGCTCTCATTTAAATATTTTGCGCTTCTCAGCACCTCCACTAGAGGGCAGCAGGTAGAAAGAAGTGATGTCAACGAGGATTAATGTGGGTGCTTGGCAATGACAGCTGTGGGGGGGGGCAAGGGCTGGGTGGGTACAAGGGGATAAGTTAACTGAGTGGAAAAGATGAGAGCCTGGGTAATTAGTGGTTTTCCGTTTCTAAGTGAAGCCAGGGATGGCAGAGAAGGCGTTCAGCATTAGTAGGAAGCTGGAGCAAGGTTTGCCAAACCCGTAATCTTTAGATTTATGTTCAAATTTTCCTAAAACAAACACAAACATATAACATGTAAACAAAATCCACGTCACTCCAGATCTTCTTCCTCAGAAATTCAAGGTAGGGAGCTTATGAATCTCCGACACTTCCCAGCTTACTCTGATTGGTTCCCTAAGGATGTCTGGGGTCCCTTCTGACTCTCAGAAAACGATTTCACTGACAATAGGTCTAAAGCAACCTTCAAAATAATGATAAAGTCATCTGTCCCTCTGGTAACCTGTCTTTAGAGAAAGAAAGGGAGGCAGTCACCGGACCGTCTGGTGCGGGCCACCACTTACGGCTGGCAGAGCGCTCCGACAGATACCTTCTTCCTCGACCTTGGAATCCTCACAAGCCTGGAAACAGGAAGACTTAAAGACCCCACTTACAGTCAGGGAAACCAAGCTCCAGCGAGGCTGCCTTACGCTGGTAAGTCTAGAAGCCATGCCTGTTGACTCCAGTCCATTCTCCTTCATTATAGCAGGCAGTGCCTGGTCAGTTCTGTTCTGAACCTGGATTTGGAGACGACCTTTTCATCAAATGACTCAGTGGAACTCTAAGAATGATGGCCAAGTCTAAGTTACATGCAGAAGAGAAACAGAGACAAGACAAGAATAAGAGAAAGCTGGCATGGCAAGGCCAACTGACCATCTCCAACTGTGTCTTCTGGAACTCCAGGAAGCAGTAGGAAAATAGTGATCATTCGTGAGCAATAAAGATGAAAGAGGGTGCATGAATCAGGGCTCATGCTTCTGTGGTCGGCCTGCCCCATGAAAGAGCAGAGTGATTTTATACAGGTCTGGTCTCCCTCTGATTCGTACCTCTCCAAATCTTCCCGCTCTTGCCCTCTCTGCCATGAGGGTGCCAGTCTGCACGCGCCTTAAGACATTTCCAACTTCTCAGTGTTTCAAAATAGATTTTTGAGGCAATTCCACCAACTAGGTCTAACCTGTGGAGGAACGCACAATGGGGCAGAAGCTTGCGTGTTGGCCCCCACTCCTGCCAGTAACTGCTGGAATCTCAACGAAGTCACTTAACCCTTCTGGGCCGAGGCTTCCTCACCAGTAACCAGAGGGTTGGTGCTGCGGCTTCCACACACAACCTGAGGGTAAGCTTAGTGTCGAATTATTTTGTATTGGTTTCTAACGTTTATAACCTAGGAGATTCATATAAAATATTGAAGATGAACTTTGGGGTCCACTCCTGTGAGGAACAAATGGAGTGGTTTTCCATAGCCCCTTCTAACATACTAGACAATCACTTATTACTCTTACAGTCTATCATCTGCCTCCCTCATGCTCATGGCCTCCGCAAACACACACATGCCCCGTGAAGGGAAGCCCCAGGACAGTAGGAGTTTTTCTCTTTCTTGTTCACGGAGGCACTCCAAGCACCTAGAACCATGCCTGGCGCATAGTAGATGCTCAAAAAAAATTTGTTTGAATGAATTCGTGGCAACTTTATGAAGAGTATAGTTTTTTTTTTTCCAAGTGAGGGAAGCTGAATATAATCCCTTTAACCCAGAAATAAGACAGGAATATATCCAATAAATGTGGATAAGTTATTATATAAAAACATTATATAAAATATTTTTATTTTATTATAATATAAAATATTATATAAAGATATAATCATAATTGTAAATTATGATTTATAAATCATAATACAGACTTGTTTTTCATGAGCTGCTAAGTAAGGACTATCAATAGACATTTATGCTTGTACGGTGTGTTTAGTTTCTTATACGTTTAGCCAAATTGAGATTAAAAAATAATGTGGGTGAAGTTTTCACAAGGATTCTGAATGTACCACAAGATGCACCTGCCTGTTGTTTGTCTCCCTGGTAATGCTTAAAGAAACAGCGTGACACGGTTAGTCTAAAGGCATGTGACAGATAGCTCGGTACGTGGAACGTTCCCTGTTAGTGTAACCTTAACTATGAAGATTGATTCCTCTGGTGGTAAAAGGCAGGTCTTAAGACCGATGAAACCTAATCTCACACCGATTATATTAATTTCAACAGCTGGCTTTGCGGTTACCACACTCTCTCATGCTTCTTTTAATAAATGCTCGTGGACGGCTCCCTGTTTGCCCTAGCCGCCTTTCATTCTCAAGGCGGTGGAGGGAGAAGTGACAGGAAACATTTGCTGGAAGCAGTCAGATGTGACTGTGCATTCATGGGGATTTGTTAGCTGATGTTTAAGTCGTTGTGTTCCTCATAAACAAGCATGAGTGACAGGCTTGAAGGGTAATCTTCCACAACAAATGTGACTCATAACCATTAGCGCAGCCCGTGCTCCAGCTAACAACTCCTGTTCCAGCCAACCTGTGAGTACCTCTGGAACATGCGATAGGTGAGAGGTTTAAAGGGGGAAAACGCTGCAGCCTTTAATGCACCTTTGGCTCCGTCAGGCACACAGCTCTTACATGGAGTTTCTTTGTCCATGGCTATTTAATTTAGAACACCTTGGAATAAGTTTGGAAATTCTGGTGCTTTTACGGTGCTCAACCCTACCTGCTGGGTACTAGCAGGGGATTATTTAAGCAGACTTATTTCTATCTCAATATACAGTGTCAGTTTTAGACTTTAAAACACGTGTTCATGATGCTGAGAGTGTTTGCTTTTGAATCAAGAGACCGAAAATTATCAAGGTCCACTTGAAGAATATACTCAGGCCAGGGCTTGCTGGTGTTTCTTGCTAGGGCTTCTGACATCTGTGCTCTATGGAAGGAAATCTGGGTTGGAGTTTTGGGCTTTATTATTTGTTTGATTGTTTGCTATCCCCGGAACAAGTTGAAAAAAAGATGGGAAAACAGCAGGTTTCTGTGACAACTTCAGTTCTTAAGTTGCTCGTTTAAGATTTCATACCACTTTAAGAGTAGCCCTAAAAAATCATACTACCTTAACCTGTGTTACATACTGTCGGCAGGCACCTTAAATACTTCTGGCAAAACTGCATAAATTTATGGCATCGTATGAAAAAGAATTAGTCAATTAGTAATTAAGAGCTTCAGCCATATAGTCCAACTGGTTTTCTATGGTTTGGGTCAAAGGCAGCCCTTTCTTTCCTGGGACACCCCCCCCCAATACTTTGTGCATATTATATACACCGTTTCATTTTGGACATCTCACATGACCTCTTTCTTTTCTTTTTCTTTCTCTTTTTCTTTCTACCTCTTTGTTTACTTGGCAAACCCTAAAGCCTCTCAGGTTTATTTATTAGTTTCCAGCACCTGGCCCCCAAAAACCTTAGATGAATGAACATGTGGGCCAGTGAAAACATAAGAGATATACTATAACCAAATGTGTAAATATTTTATTTTTAAAAGTACTTCAACATGAGCGCCTGAGTGGCTCAGTTGGCTGGGCGACTGCCTTCGGCTCAGGTCATGATCCTGGAGTCTCGGGATCGAGTCCCACATCGGGCTCCCAGCTCCGCAGGGAGTCTGCTTCTCTCTCTGACCTTCTCTCCTCTCATGCTCTCTCTCACTCTCTCTCAAATAAATAAAAACAAAAATTTAAAAAAAAAAGTACTTCAACATGCTTTATGTAATTTGATTCCCAGAACAATCCTGGGCACTGTCCAACAAGCAATCACCAGATCTGGACCAGTGGTGCCAAACTGGGGGGCCATGTGCCCACCCCCCAGGGAATGCTTAGCCATGTCTGGAGACGTTTTGCTTGTTACAGCCCAGAGTGGGAGTGAAGCTTCTACCACCTGCTGGGTAGAGGTCAAGGATGCTGCTAAGCACGTTCCAACTCATAAGACACCTCCCACCACAAAAAACATCATCTGGCCTAAACTGTCAGTAGGCCGACTTTGAGAAATCCTCATCCAGGCCCTCCGTCTCTGAGTACTAGTGTAACTCTATCATCTGTGAGCTCCTGTCCAACAATACTTTTCTGATTAAGTATATCCTGTAAGAAGTTACTCAGTATACCACATAAAACTACCTCTTGCATTCAGTCATCTACCTCAAAACATACAAACAACAAACCAAGAAGCATGGGAAGAGCAAGTGCATGGTTTGAGTCCGATTTGCTGAGCTAGGAACATCTGGTTTGTCAGCTCTGCTCTTTTAGAAAAAGCACTTGGGTGTAGTTAGTGCCTGGATACTTCCGTGCATTTCAAGAAGAATGAATTTAGAACATTTACAAGTTCAGCTATTTCTTACAGTCAAAGCTCCTAGGAGGACATCTAGAGAGGACTAGGTAGATTTAATTATTGGCTGTTGAAAAAGAAACGTCAGAGCCAAAATGCTGGCAAGTGAAATCCGCCTTTTGCCTTTGAGAAAACCATGAGCGTGTGGGAGTCCGCAGGAAGTGACGGTACTGTGAGGACTATGGAGGCAGCCAGATATCCCTCGTTTGTTACGACGGAGTATGTTTCTGTAACTTGCAAAAATGATTCCCTAACTTAGTAGGTGTAATAGAGTAACACATTTGGATCTTTAATAACTCGGTCTCCAGCAATACACTACAGGTTTCGGTAAACATCAATTTCAACAATGCAGAAGACCATTGACCAGGGAGAGTAGAGGAGTCTTAGGGATCATATTACCCAGATTTTCTGCCCATTTTTATTTTTCTCAATTATTTATTCACATGAAATCATACCTGGAAACCCACTGCGTAAAATCAAAATGATTTATTATATGAAGCTGTGTTTGAACAAGAACACTACATCAGAGTGCCTTGCCAAGTTAGCTTCACACTCCCACCCCCTAACTCCAGCCCTCTCTGACCTATTAATTCTTCCCACTTTGGGATAATTACACTTGGCATAGAGTTCTTTCTTGAACATCAACCTCATTGTCCCTGTTCCTCCCCTTTCGAAGAAAAGGTAAACTAAGAGGAGATTAGGCTTTACCGAAAACCTAAGACTTACAGGGAACCATACCACGTACTCGACACGCTATCTTGTTTGATCCTCATAGAAAATTTTCTGAGCAAAGATTATTACCTTTATTTTAAGATTAAAAACGGAAGTGCTGGGAAGATAATTTGCTGAGATTGGCAGAGTCGAACCAGGTTGAGCTGAAATTCATACATGCATATGTTTGATTCCCAAAGTCTGTATTTACGGTATATTACTTTGCCATGAGATAGAAACAGAACTGGTTGAAGCCTTCCTCGAGATGATAAAACAAACATCTTGCCATTGCCCCTTCATCGCCCTCAGACTGAACATCGCTAGTTCCCTTCACGGGATCTTAAGAGTCTTCACCATTAAGTCTGCTTCGTCCTGGTTTGTCAATATCCTTCTGAAATCTGGTGTCTGCAACTCACCAGATTATTCTAGATATGTTGTAGCCAGTGCAGAGTCCAGAGGACCGGCATTTTCCGTGTTCAAGACCCTCCGTATCTTTTTTAGATTTTTATTTATTTTTAATTTTTAAATCCTTATTTATTTGAGAAAGAGAGCGAGAGTGAGAGATCACGAGCAGGGGAGAAGGGTAGAGAGAGAAGCAGACTCCCCACGGAGCAGGGAGCCTGATGTGGGACTCGATTCCAGGACCCTAGGATCATGACCTGAGCCAAAGGCAGCTGCTTAACCGACGGAATCACAGATGCCCAGACCCTCTGTTTCCAGCAAAGCAGTTTGAACTTCCTTTGGCAGCTACACCAGAATAGATTAGTTACCTGTATTTGCAATGAACTAAATAACCAAGTCTTTTACAAGGGACTTGCTATAAGCCAGGAATCTCACGTTCTTCAATAGTGAAGTTAATTTTCTTAAACCTAGACACAGGGCTTTACATTTTATCCCTATCAAATTTTATCTTGGTAGTTTTGGCCCCCTACTGTCGGCTGTCAGGATGGCCCTGAAGCCTACGTCAGTCAGTCATGCAGCACGTTAGCTGTCGGCAGCTTTACGTCATCTGCACATGAGATGAGCCCGCCTGCCTGGTCTGCACTCTGAAGTCCAGAAGAAGAAAGTCTGTCACAAGGACTGAAGGTAGGGCTTGGAAGGAGGGAGTCTGTTCCAAAGTACCACATCCATATCTAAGAAATAATAGAAAAAATAATTTTGCAGTTGAAAGGGACAGATTTGATATTTTTTCTCTGAAAGTCCTATTAATAAACAACTGATAAAAGAAGTTAAGAGCAAAAAAAAAAAAAAAAAAAGAAGAAGTTAAGAGCTTTTGCCCAGACCCACAGAGCTCATTACTGATAGAACTAGATTCATGACCAGGGTTGCTGATTAATTAATGTGGTTTTTTTTTTCTCCCTATTGTACGATTAGATGGGATCACTAATGGCCAAGAAGACAAACCAAATTTGGTTTAAATAGTTTCTTGATACAATTTTTCTTTTCTGACACCTTGCCCTTTTCTCCTAAGAAAGGAACACAAAAAGAAATTCCAGTGCACTGAAGACTCCTGTTCTTGTAAGCTCAGTTTCACCACCACTGACTTACAGGGAGAAATCCTTTCAGAAAAATGGCATAAGAACAATGCTCACCCAACGTAAGTCCTATCTACAAAGTAGAGCATGCTTATTGTATGAAAGGTAAAACTTTGGGTAAGGAAGGGTAGATTTAGAAATAGATATATTTATTATCTATAATAATATCTATATTTATTAATAGATATATGCAAAAATATATGGCAAATAGTGTCTGTGTGTGTAGCATAACTCCAGAAACATGTTAGTAGAGAGAGGAGACAGCTTCCGTTTACTTGACAGCTTCTGCATTCAAAAAGAATATGAGAATACCCGTGAATGATACAGAAGAGAAAACCCAGAGTTGACTTCATAGGCAGTCCTTGTACCTCCCTACAATGACGGGGGGAGAGCTGTGTGGATAACAGGACTGGACAGCATGAGAGGGGAGTGTTCAGTGACCCAGGAGGTACTTTTCACAGAGTTGTTTCCCCAAGGAGAAGAAGCGGTTCCTGTCCCCATAAATTTTGGCTACTGATTCAGCCTCAGGAAGAGATGCCCATTTGCTTTGAGAAAATGACCCACACCTGTTCAAAAGTTATATCAATTTATATTATAGATGAAATAATTTGTTACGTATGTAATTATAAATGATAAATGTATATTATATGTCATTTATTATATAAATATATAAATTACACACACACACACACGAGCCTGGGTGACTCGGTCGGTTAGGCGTCTGACCCTTGATTTCGGCTCAGGTCATGATCTCAGGGTCATGGGATCAAACCCCACCTCGTATATCCCTTTGTCCCCCCACCTCTGCTCCTCCCTCCACTTGTGCTCTTTCTCGCCCTTCTCTTGAATAAATAAAATCTTTAAAATGTGGAGCCCCTAAAATGCTTCTATGTAATTATTGCCATGAATTTGTTTAAATTTGGTGTCTCCACATCCCTGGGTCACCGGCTGACCCACCTGGGGACCCGGCCTCACTCCCCCGACACCGACACCGTGTCTGCCGCACAGCAAACGCTCAGCGCGCGCTCCCTGAACTGAACTGCCTTGCCCGCTACGGGCACCAGCATCGCAGCCAACGCACTACAGACCACCTGCGGACGTGGTCAAATTTAATTTTTTTAAAAATACAAGAACTAGAGCACTAAAGTTTTTCTTCACCAAACTTATCCTCTGAATATTCGTAACTATAGAAGTGTCCCATTTAATAAAAGTCTACACTACGACATCAGTTAAGCTGTTGAAAACACCTTAAACTTTAGAATCCTCTTCTCAGCAGTTTTCTGAAGGCATTATTGTAATCAGCTTCCCAAACTTTCTGGGGCAACGGCGCTGCCTCTTTAGGCATATATTGTTACTCGAGAATGGCAGAGCTGCGTTTCAAACCCAATTCTGACAAAGTTCAAGATCGATACCCTGAAATCCCTAACCTGGACTGCTTCGAGAGAAGAAAGAAACAGGAGTCTGATTCGACAGGTAGGGACACTGGCTTGCCGACCCTTCCCCCACGAGCACTTCCCACAGGTTCTCTGGGTATCAGCCAAGGCTGCCTGACCTGCCTCTCATCTTCTCAGGAGCTCCTCCCGGGGCTCCCTCAAGCCTCTCGCAGTCTAAGCCTCCGGCTGGTTGCTGCTGCCTCAAGGAAGTGAGAGCCAAGGCGGGATCACAGCACCAGAGCGACGGCTTGCAGAACCAAAGCAAATGCAAATCAAACCGGGTCCTACCGCCTAACTACAGTGGCATGCCGACTGTGGGCTGGGAGGCAGCCAGTCTCACGCCAGCCTGGAGTTTCAGTCTTTTCCTTCTACCTTCTGCTTTGAGGCATTGGTTGACTCTCTCCACATCAGAGGCTCTGATTCTGGATTCACAGCAACCCCCTCCCAACCAACACGTTGGAGAAATCACCCCCTACGTTCAACAGGGGAGAGTTCTGTTTTAGATACAGTTCATGTTAAGGAAAGGGCTTCATATTCTATTTTTTCCTTAAGGTAAGTTTTTTAGACCTCAGGAATCCACGTTTTTAGCACCCATTTATGGAAATCAGACAAGACAGTCCAGGCACAGAGGGAGTAGCTCGACTTTGACCTTTCCCATCGATAATGGCTAATATAAATGTGAGTCTGCCATACGGATACAGCCTGGGTATGCTCGGAAATTAATCTAGCTCTTCTGTTCCTCGATCAGAGCTTTCCAGGAAGTCGGGCTTACCAATGACAGCGAAGGGTGGGAGAGTTAGTCAACTGCGCTTATGAAGTTCAGAGCAAACATCCAGAGAATATGGTGCTGGCACAGCTCACATGGGCAGCTGGGCACAGTCACACACCAGTTTGCGAGCCCAGCCAGGGCTGTCGGAGCATGGCCCCTCGGGGACCGCACTGTATTCTACTCCTGGCTAGATCTGGCCAAAAGGCCCTGGTGTGGAGCAGGGCTCTTGGATGGACTCCTGCCCATTTCCCTGTTCTCCTGCTCCCATCACAACACATTCCTCCATCACTGGCTATTGTTAAGAAAAGCATGGTGCCTCTTGCTCCAACCGAGGAAGCAGCCGGGTCAGCGGCTGGGTAGAGAAGGGAGGATATGTCCTAAATGTTAAGCAGCCACAAAATGGTCCTTTCCTTAAAAAATGACCTCATGTTTGGGGAGGCTAAGACTCCCCCAAAGACAGAGTGGTCAACATCACCAGTTCAATCTCCGATGATGTGAATCTGATAATTCTTACACACAGTACATGGCTATCCGGAAGGTAAATGCTCTAAACATGATTTCTTGTTCCACAAATTTGCAAGATTTTACTAAAAAGTCAAATAATACAGAAAATACCAGTTTTTTCATGTTCAGAGATCAAGAAACTAAGGATTTTAGCAATATAACTTTGAATTTTAATTTTGAAGGCTTCATACTGCAAGATGGGTTCTCATTGGAAAATTGGAAAGACCTGATTTAAGGAAAGGAACTTGGAAAATTGATCCAGCTTTCCATATAATGTCTAATCAGAGTTTTCGTAATCCAAAGGTCAATGTCCAAAAGGGCAGAGAAAACTTGGATTTGGGATGTGCAGGATACCTCTCTATGTCTGTCAATATTTGAGGTGATTTAATCAGGTAGGTGGGGCATAGATAATGTGGTGTCAGAGGTTTGGTGCTGGGTGACTGGTTCTTTCAATGCAGGGCATCAGCCAGCAGCTGGTGCATGGGTTGCAGAGTTCAGTTACCTGGAAAAAGACCGGCAAGACTTAGGAAGGGCATCAGGCTCTTAGGCTTCCGAGCAGAGAGCAGAGTTCTGGCCTTGGTGGCATGTGAGGTATACAGTAGAAAAACGAGATCATTCCATCCACAGAGAAAGCCTACAGATTAGGGCTGAGGGCTGGGCACAGGGCTGCTTGGGGCTTCTTGAGGCCACTAGTTCTAGCTTCCATAGCTACACAGCAATTTCCAGACCTTTCCCACTGGAAGGGGGTCCAAATTCAGCCCCACTCTGGTTAAAATGAGATAACAGAGCACTAGCAACAACTGTGGGCTATGACGGGAGACGTCCCGGATCAGAATTTACCTTCTGATTCATTCATTCACTCCACAAATAAACGAAGATCTCCTGTATGTGACAGAATGCTAGAAGAGGGGGATACAGGGACGAACAAAACTTCCTTCCTGGATGTTAAGGCTTAGTGAGTTTTAAATACATGGTACTTCATTAAACAAGGTACGCAAGGGGTCATTTTGCCCATCATTTGAAAACAATTAAATTGCCCATTTCAAGCTCTGTCCAGGCTTTGTCACACAACTTGAAACACAGATGTCATTACAACCTCACTTAGAAGAGGGACACCCAGCAAATATCACTTCTCCTACGGCCTGAGCCCACCTCCTCTTCCTACCCCTTCGTCCAGCCCGTTGGTGAGAGATTCTACTAACAACATCCTGAAACATTTCCTCCATGGTTGGGACATAATTACCCATGTTCTAATACCTGAAAACCTGCCAAGAAAATGTAATGAAGACATTGTAATTAGTTAAGGTGAAGGCTTAAGGTCAGCAAGGTGTTGTATAAACAGAAACAGAGATTCTCAATAGATGGACTTGGGGAAATCCTGTGGATTCGTTCAAACAGGTTTGAGAAACACAGACGATTTGGAGCTGATGTCAAAGAAGGGCTCCGAGACCCTGGGCCCTGCAGTCTGTGCACTAACCACCAGCCGGGGCACCCCAGAATCTTCTCTTTGTGTGGTCATCGCATCAGATTTCAAAGTGTGTTTGTGTTACACATCATTACCGCCTATACGCTGCTCAGTAGAGATCGTGAGGAAGCTTCTCTTCAGGTTCGAGAATGATGCTGTTGACAGCATTACTTAAACACCTGTGCAAGTGCTGGAAAAGCCCAAATAGGAGGGCGGAAGGTGAGGGTTGTGGCTGCCGGGGCCTGCCTGACGACAAGTTAGAAGCACAGGATCTGGGAAAGCTGGCGGGTATAAGGGGCAGGGGCTAGGCCTTAAAAGATGCTGTCGTTGATGGCTCTGAAATGCCTAACATTTTTTACCATAGAGAGATTAAAGTGAAGGTTTAAACTGAATTAACTCTGGGAAAGTAACTCCTTGACTTAAATTCTCAGTGAGGAGAAAACCACCAAGCACAGGTTCTTCCCAAGAGGGTTTTCTAGGGAAAAGGTGCAGGGTGGTTGAGGGTGCTGGGTCCCATGTCCTGGAGAATGGTCGCCCAGCCGCTGTGGACTCCTGCACAGCCAAACCTGGGTTAGGCGCCAACCAGAGGAGGCAGAAAACCCAGTGTGTCCATGACCAGGAGCTCTAGCTATACATCAGATCCGTCCTGTCAACCTCGCTCCTGTCTACCCCATCTCAGAGGCCCCAGTTTAGGCCACTGAACCAAAGTGGCGGGGGAGCCATTGTGCAGAGCGGGACTGGCTTGTGCCCAAAGAGTTGGGGTCCAAGATGGAAGACTAGAAGTACAGTCGGTCACCGGCATGCGTGAACTGAACATACAAGGTTCAGGCTATTTCTGGGTGGTCCCAGCCCTTTTATTTACTAATTAGCTGAGGCACAAACCTAATCACTCACCCTGCCAGCTGCTCTGCAGGGGTGAGTCACTTAGCTATGCGTAAGCCTCTCCGACCTCCCAGATTCTGCCCAGTGCAAAGCTTTGCTGCGGTCGACTTATCCTGCATGGATTTTACTGCGCCCATGAGGTAAGTACATACTCCAGTGATGATACAGTATCTGGGGGTACGTTCTAGATCTCAGGATTGAGTCATGAATGTCCAGAGATGACAGGGGGAGGGAGCCAGGCCTTTGCTGTGCTACGTACCCTGGGGGCACAGTAGCCTAAGCCACGCTCAGGCCACACTGCAGAGGTGGGGAGACAGCCGTGGGACCCGGGCTAGGGCGGGCAGGGAAATGGCTCATGGCGGCCATCCATCGCAGGACATCGGCTTCTCCCTGCGAGGACCCCTTCACTGCTAATGGGCTGAGCTGTGTTCTGAGACTTCACGGTATTAAACGTGAGTCACTGCTGATGTTGATAACGTTACCTACAAAGACGAGAACTTAGAAATGGATGAAGAAGGCTCTGAGGGTTCCTGAAGCCACACGTAACTGAACTCCAGGCACGGGCGGTTCTGTCTCCTGGACTTCTCTGGGAGCCATCTATTTTTCACAACGGCCCCTTTACGTCATCTCTCCCCTGACCTATTACAATCGTCTTCCTCTACAGTTATCTCCCAAACCCACGTTCGTCCTATCACCAGTGTTATCTCCAAAGTGGAAACCAAGCAGTATTATTATTCTGTTTAAAACTCTTTAACAACCTAAGGGGATCACAATTAGGTTGACTCCTCTGTCTTCTCGTCTATAAACCACGGGCTCTCTAAAGGTAGGAACAGAAATTTAAAATCCATCCCTGAATCCCGGAAAGTGCTCACCAAAAACCTGATGAAAGACTGTTTTGCGTCACCATCTGCAAAGGTCTGTGCTCATCCCCTCCACGGGCACCGTCCCAGAAGACAAGGCCACGGGCTCCCCCACCAGAACTCCAGTGTCGAAGGGGCCCGCGATCCCGCAAGGACCCAGTGACACGGGGCTGCTGGCGTACATGGACTCGGGCCATGGCATGAGAACAGACTGAAAGATTTCTTCTTGCTCTTGCTGACAGTAAAGACCACAGCAATCTAAAGCTCTAAGGTGTTGGTTTTTTTTTTTTTTCACTCCCAGTATGAACAGAACGCTAGAATTATTCCATTTGGAAAACGTGGAATAGGCACACCACGGACTGTTTACCAACTACATCCATGACTCTAATACTTGCTTGATATCTATCTTTTATGTCTCAGCAACCTCTCAGGGCTCTGTGTAGCCTCACTGTAAGGGGGTAAGGCTTATTATTATTATTATTTTAAATATAATGTGTCTTCCACTGGGTCATTATTTCCCATCTTGTTAGCAATGAGAACAGAGGTGTCTTTTTCCCCCCCACATAAATGCTGTATCAGTTTGTGAAGGTTTATAAAAAATGTTCAAAGATATAGAGAGAACATTATTTTGAAGATCCCGATTCCTTTAGGACATGCCATCTCACTCCTACTGTAAACTTTTACCTTGACTGATACAGAAGGATGTAGTAGCTTTTGATCTTTGCAGTGAAAAAATACTAATTATGTGCTTTGCCCACAAGCCATGCCATATATATACACACACATATATGATAGCCATTATACACAAATATTATATATGCTATCTATAAATATCACACACACACACACACACACACACACACACACACACTGTTCCATCATTAGCACTTAGGCCTGGCATACAACTTTGGGAAGAACCATGACTTGCTGGATATGCCTTATGCTTCACTCTTCTCTTCCTCTCTAAATCCTATTTTCCCTCTCCAAGGCCCAGCAAGACCTGCCTTTTCCATGAAGTTTTTCCATCGCTAGGACCTTCTATAATTTAACTCACATCTACCAACCGAAGTTGACTTCCAAAGGGAATACTTACCGATCTAGTGCTCACGTACAACATTCTCTGGCCAAACGAATCCTATGCCTTCTACAAAGTAAGTGCTCAAAAAAATATCTACTGAATGCCAAGTGTGTAAAGTAGAGCCACTCATCGCCTAGCGCAGCGCCTGTACATAGTATGAACTCAGTAACTGAACGAGCCATTCTCTCCGTATGCCTCCTAGTTCTCCCATGAACTTCTGTTTATGTTGTTCATCTATCATATCAGCTATTTCTGTAGTCACCTCCTGCTCTGCTCAGCCTTTTAAAGCCTTAACCTAGTATTCTAGTTCCTGCTGAAATAACACTGACCTCCTTCAGGAAGTTCTTCCTGATTCACTGCGCGAGGAGGTGCCCCTCCTCACTTCCCTCCTTCCAAACAGTGTAGTTCGGGCCACTATTTTGATAGTTAACAGACACTGTCTCACATGGTAATTCTTCGTGCAGATTCCTGATCTCTTAGCTCATGATAAATTCTTTGAGGGAAGAATCACTATATTCCTTGTAGCCCTAAGTTGAATTTTTGAAAGCAGAAAGCTCTAAAAAATAAAAATAAAAAAATCTGTATACTGAATATGAATTAAGTATTCCAGTCCATCTTGATTTACTCTTTTTCTGAGCGATATCTTGACCACTTGTATTCATTACATAATTTAGACCTCAAAGCTATACAGTTTCCCATTAATTTCTAGAAGTTTCTCACGGCCCAACTAGACTGGACTTCTTCAGGGCAGGGGCCTGTGTGCTCCCATGTTAGGTTGGTGAGGTCAAAGAGAATTCTCAGTTGTGGACTGATCGAAATAACAGAGATATGACCCAATTTATAATAGGCCCTCCTCTGAAGAGCATTTATAGCCATCTTTATGCACATTTCTCCCTAAAATCATCCCAGGAGCAGCAGTTCTGATGCAACCAGCTGACACTGTGACCCTGTGAATCCCTCTGAAAATAAGGCATTGCTGGTCATCCCCGATTTGGGAATAAGAAATTCCGCCTGAGACGATGTCACTGGTGACCCCTGTCCCCGGTCAGGGAGCAGGTGTGAGGACTAACACTGAGGACGCAAGACAAAGCAAGAGCACCGATCACAACACTTGAGCTAACACAGTGGTGCACTGTTTGATGCTGGGCTCTCATTAAGTTTCCCACAGGGCAATTAGGTGTCATGAAAAATCCTCTTGGGGCCAGTATATTTCCAACCGCTCATCTGCCCCAGCGGGAAAAACCCTGCTCCAGGCTTCAGGCGTCAACCTTCCCTGGGCATACAGATCTATCTGTCACCCTTTCCCAGCTCCTGGGGGACTCGACTCCATGGTAAAACTACAGTAGTGCTTTGTTTTTTGTTTTGTTTTGTTTTAAATCCTTACCTATATTTTCAGTCTGCCTTATACAATGGGAGAGAACATTAAAAAAAAAGAAAGAAAGAAAGAAAGAAAGAAAGAAAGAAAGAAAGAAAGAAAGAAAGAAAGAAAGGAATTGGCTACAATTGGGACCCGGCAGGAAAAAAACTGCAGGGCCTCCGAATGTCATCCGAGATTCAAGCCGTATTATGTCATGTGATCACTTTGGCAGAACTCACCAGATAAAGGGCCAGAACTGGTAAACACACTCACATGTGTGCATGCTCAGGTTCAAACATGTTCCTCTACACCTTCTGATGCAAACATCAGGCTCATCCTTAGCAATCCCAGGCCATTTTAAGGTAGAACTCTGGAGTAGCCCATATATTCCGAAAGAATTTGGGTTAGCCCACTAACTTAAAAAAGAAAAAAAAAAAAAAAGGAAGAGAAAGAATTTTTTTTCCCTGCTAAATTATTTACTGTGTGTAAGTACTGATGGGCTATGCGATTTGTTTGCTGTAAGCCACTGCATTTTCTCATCTCTGCTACTTCCAAACAAACAAAGCAAACAAAACACTATCAAAAAGCAAAACAAAAAGCAAACAGAAAACCAGTTAATGGTGTTGTTTTCTCCACTCCCCTTAGGAAGTTAAAGGTTTATGTCAAAGCTAAAATGTCAAAGCGGCTAAAATAGATGCTCTTTGCAGATCCTCTAGGTCTAAATGTAACTCGAGCTCTCGTCTTACAGCTGGGGACACATTTTTAATTTTCTTTAAAGATTTCCTCTGCCATACTTTTCATTTCACAGGTTTTTTAAATTCCTCAAGCCTTGCCCAGTGGAGTGAAAGCCACCTTAATGAAGAAAGTAGAGATTAAACCACCATGACTTTGGAACTGCCGAGGATCTCAGCTGTAATTCTTTGGCTCAGAACCAGGGTCTAAAACCAGCCATGGGAAAAGTTGCTGAAATGGAGCCTGCAATTCTCTCCATGTTTGACTTGCATAATGTTGACATTATAACACCAGGGAGACCCAAAAATATTTCAAACAATTATGACTTCTTTTCTATAAATATTTTTAAATTGCTTTAAGAGATAAAATAACATATTTTGCCCTTCTTATTCTATTTATTTATCTTTTTTTTTTTTTTTTTTTACTCTGGTCGTCCTCAGCAGCTTACTACTATGGATTTATTTTTGGCTCAAAGGTCAGGGAGGACATCTTAAGGCACTACCTCTGCTGTTAAACTGTGTTTTCCAACAGGAGTTGCCTAGTGAGTAGGGGAATCAGCTCCTCTTAAAGCAACAACTGAATGTGGTGTCACAGCATAGGAGAAATAGATTGTTTATTCCTCACGTTGACGCCCGAGCAAGGAAAAAAAATCAAGTCCTCAAGATGATCTTTAAAAAGAATCTCCCACCCCTTTATAAGCACAGTTTCCTTTCTGGACAGAAAAATTCTTCTTCTCATTGGCTTTCATTAGTCTTTCTTGTTCCAGTTATTTGTGCCATGAGACATACGTTTGAATGTACTTCTCCATGAGAAAGATGGCATTAAAGAAAAAGGCAGGAGAATTATAGAGACGGCCCAGGAACTTATGAGTTCTGAGTATATTATTCAACTATTATCCGTTGTGTCTTCCTTCAAACTTTGCCCAGCGGTAATCACCCAGAGCGTGAGAGGTGAAATTTATTTGAAACCTGCCATTTCCCCTCTGAGAATATGATTCAGAGACTTTAATTCTGAGCTCTGGAAACAGGGGATGATATCCTTAGTCACGGATGGGTAGAGTGATCAGGAGGTTAATAACCAACCCTCCAGTGCAATTTCAGTATCTCTCCCAGGACCAAGAGACCTGGCTTGAGTTCAGTATAAATGCCCTTGGCATGGTTTGCAGCATTTATTTTTGATGTGCAAACATCAGACGCCAAAACTCTATTCCTCCCTAAAACATCCACAGAAAAGTCCTCCTAGCTTATGATTTTAAAGCTAAGTTTCCTATTTGCTGTTACTTAAAACTGACCTCTTTTAATTTAATCATCCAAAGAGCTTACATTTAACAAATAAAGTTCAGTGTTATTTCAAAACACCGGGGGTGGGAATGGGAAAGCAGAACTCACCTTCACTCCCAGAAACAGCATTGCCCGAGCCTGCCACTGCCAAGGTCAACAGCAGCTGCCAGAGATCCATACCTGTGGGACCTACAAGCACATAAAAAAGAATAAGACAAAGCCAACTAAAAGCAGACCACTATCATTGCACACTGTTTAAAAACGGGCTGAATCATGAATGAGCTGACATGTATGTCAGTTCTCGAAGGAGTCTTAGAATGTCTTTTGTTCACCCAGAGTCTCATACTATTGTACTTCTAAGAGGGCAAACAGTAGGTTTATAATAAATTCCACTTCCCATGGGTGCCTGCCTTAGGAAATAGCATGGACCCTAGAGATTTTCACACCCTTGTCCACAGCCCTAGAAGCACCTCATCGCAACTCTAGAAGACTCCCACCCCCACCAAACACTGCTTCAGTAATGAGCCAGTGCGGCTTCACTTTAACTAGATCTGGAAATAGAAAAACTCGTCAGCACTATCACCAAGCACAGGGCCTTGAGCTGGACAGGCCATAAAAGGAAAAACACAACAACCCACTTGTAATAGTAAGACTTCTCCAGTGTGCTTCCCAGTGAATGAAAGAGCTCAACTAATCTTCCGAAGCCTGCACTAACGAGCCATCATGGGGAGGTTTAGCTAGAAGACAGCAGAAGGGAGAAGGTGAGAAGCAAAAGACTATGAAACCTCTGCGCTGCCTAGGTGGCCTCCTCAGGATACCTGGTGTCCTGAGTTCTCGGTTTTAGGAGGAGAGTGGTCTCTGCAAGGCCCACAATCGTGAACACCCCAGACTCAAAGAAAGGTCAGTTCGCAGCCTTGCTAGCTACTGGGGATCCCAAGTGTGGCCACACCTGGATCCCTTCAGTTTGATGAACAGGGGAGCAGATCATGCCCCGGGGCACGCGCCTCTACCTGGAGGAAATAAGCGTCTTTGGAACAGTAATCCAGATGTCCACATCCAGATCTCCGCAGAGACAAGCCTGCGCTGGTTTAAAATGAACTCTGCACACTGCCCTTTGGCGGGCTGCTGCTTCATCTGGCGACTAATGCCAACTCCTTTAAAGCTCAGCTGTATGATTTCCATAGAATGACATGACTTACACGTCACTCAGGCAGACCCGAACATCGCCCTGGGCTCTCCACCAGGGCCTCCCTCCGGCCTCATTTTCACTATTGTACATCCTTGACAATAACGAAATAGCCCTTCTCAGTTACCCCTGATCCGGCTGAAATGATGAACAAGAACGTTTGTTCTCATGGGAAATGGAATGGATGGTGTGGTCCCTGGTAACGACCTGTAATTCTGAACAGGCATCAAATGTGATGTTTCATACTTCCATTTCCAGATAATGGAGGGCCCATCATTTTTTTTTTGGTTCCATATGATTTTATGTTCTTACAAAATTCTAAGAATACACATCTCTGCATAAACTGAGCACCTTCCTGTGTCTGAATATGCACATGAATGCCGAGTGCATAAGGAACGCCCTCAAACACTGCCTCCTGGGGTCACCGGCAGAACTGAGCCCGACACTGCACAGGAACACACCTGGCCAATCATGAGAGATCACGCAAATGTGGGTTACACTTGTCGTAGCATCCATGTTTTAAATCCCTAACCTGGAGGGCTCCGAGCTAATGGCCTTTCATCATCCTCATCAACCTCGGAGCATCTCTCCTTAGATCCTTTACTAGCAGGTGAATAGGCTGTGTAATCGGAGCTCGACGCCTCCAGCAGAAATACGTAAAGAGGCTAAAAATAAATATGCTAAAGGCTGAAAATGCCATCCTGTTGCTAACTGGATATTTCCTTCTCAAATTTATTTTTAAAGTAGGAAAAGCATGGAGGAACTGGGCTCTATGCATAGTATTAGTTTTTCTAGCCATTGCCCAATGTACTTGTGTCAGGTAAAGAAAGCCCCCTTGGCGCTTACTCTCTGGATATCAAGGTTGTAACAGAATTCGAATTCCCAGGCAGGGGTTTTGGCTTCCCAACCGAATAAAGATATGAATAGATTTGCATTGCTCAGAAGGCTGCCCTCCCTGGTGTAGAAATCACCTCTTCAAATATTTCAAAGATACTCAGCAGATGCCCGAAACAAGTGAATTTTGCTTCAGATGGATAATAGTTGCCTCCCTCCCATCCCCAAACTTTTGAAAGTTGCTGTCTGCAAATGAGCCTCACAACTCTTCCAAATGATCACAGCCTGTCTCCATAGCATCCACAATCTCTCATACAACGAAACCAACAAATCAGAATCTCAAAGCAAAGTCAACCAGAAATCTGTTTGCACAGCAAAAAAAGGAGGTATTTAACTGCCATTCTCCCAGAGAGGAGCTGCGAACCTTCCACCACACTGAGAGCATCACAAACTGCCCCAACTCGAGCTCCAACTAGGGAGCAGAGAAGAGGAAGGAGAGCTGGGGCTGGATTCAGGAAGAGCTCACGGCTTCATCCAAGACTAAAGTTCCGCTTCCACGGTTGCTGGCTCAGTGGGGCTGACTGTGACAGTAGTCCCCTAATGAACCGTCCCCAGGGCCAGCACACAGCTGGGCTGATGGACACTGTGACTGATTCGACCAGAAGCTGCCCCTTCTGTTTTGCAGGACTCCCTATGGCAGCTTCTAGATAAGAGGATCCTTCTTTACTACGTGTTAGCTGGGAGAAAACGGCCCTAGGAGAGGACAGCGTGCCAACAACACACAGTGTGACACTTCAGGGTCGTCTGTCAATAATGTGCCAGATGGGAGCAGGGGAAAGTCCCATTATTCCCCTTCGCCAGTATAAGTCTCTCTGTAGAGGCAGGTACTATCCAGAGGAATCTACCAAACGCGTACCTTAGCCGACTGGGTTTTTAAGTGTGCAGTAGTTTTCTAGAGAAAATATGTCCCCAAATTTCTACTGATATTTATGCATTCTTGGGCTATAGCCTCATGGCAAGCTTTTCATTTGGGGTGGGGCGGTGGTTGGGTGGGGGAGACAAGTTTCCATTCTTGCATAATGTAACTCGCACCCATTTCCACTTTTAAAGCCTGAGGCATTTTGCCTGCCCTCCCCCCCACCCCCGCCACCCCCGCCACCCCCCCCAACTTCCTCAAGGGAGAGCCCGCTGAAAAGCAGTGGAATCCAGCTGGTGTGAGTTTTAATTCTGTAAACTGCCCAGCAGAGGAGCCTCTGAATTACAGTTAGGCCTGTGATATACTGCCTTTTATTTCTTGGCTATAAAACAGTACATAAACACATGAGAAGAGATGGACATTAAACATAAGATTTTTTTCCCAACATGTTATAACCAACTCCCGGCCAAGAAAGGAATTAGTTCAATTCTCTTTATTTTTAAAATTAGCAAGTATTTCTTGAACTCCTAGAATTACTCAGGGCACACTGGAGAATACAAAAGCAATCAAAATCATGTTTTGTTTTGTTTTTTTACCTCAAGAATTAGACAAGATAGGCAAATGAAATTGGGAAAAGAGGAAGCATAGCTGAAAATGATATAAAGATTGGGGGGCGATTAGCCACTGAACTGAGGGGCTTAAAATTAGAATTAAATGACAGAGAAGATTGTGATAGGTAAGGAATAGTGAGGGGCAGGTGTGAACTTACATTTTAGGTAAAAACTCAGATGGTACAAATGGCCCGGGTACGGCTCTGGGTCTGATTAGTTCAGGGCGGTAGTTGGAGGTGAGAGAGAAAACAAGGTTTGAAATTATGAATAAAGGGGAATGAAATTGGATTGGTAAGGGAGGACTAGGCCAAAACAGCAGTTCAACTCATGTATTTTTAAAAAATGGTTAGTTAGTTAATTAATTAATTAACTTTTCATGAGCTGAGGGGAGGAGTAGAGGGACAGGAAGAGAAATTCCCAAGCAGACTCCCCACTGAGCTCGCAGTTGCAGGGCACGGTGGAGACTGGGTCCTGGGACCCTGAGATCAGGACCTGAGCTAAAATTAAGAGTCAGATGCTCAACCGACTGTATCACCCAGAGGCCCAAGCAGTTCAATTCACATTAATCAGAAAGTCACTGGAAGTTTTGGGATAGGTAAAGCATGTGCAAAGTGGACTTTTCTTAGGATAAATCTGCCCCTCATACGTTCTTAACTTGGTATCACTGAGAAATACTGACAAGATTTGGTGATGAGTGGATTCAGGAGATGATAAATAAAACATGTCTATCACAAATAAATGAGTATATAGTTATATGTGTGGATGAAAGATGGTGATATTGATAGAAATCAGGCCCTTGGGGTCTGAGTTGTTCAGGAATGAGAAGATTATATGACTGTCTTGGCATATTTGGTATTAAAGTGATTTAATAGTGATTTATTTATTTATTTTTTCTCCCCAAATATGTTTATTTTAATTTTTCAATGTTACAAGATTGATTGTTCATGCACCACACCCAGTGCTCCATGTGATTTAAAAGCTTGTGGAAGTGTAAGAAATGTCTGGTGGGAAGTTGAAGGTAGGAGACCAATGACTGAATGAGAGAGGGAAGTCATTACTGGATTTCAGAGATATTTACATAGAGATGATGAGTACTAGATGAATTTAATATGAAGACTAGGCTATTTCATAAAGAACCCCTACATTAACTTTCTTAAAGTAATATTATAAAGTATATTAAGGCATATGGGGGAAAACGTGCTCCTATCTGGTTTGTAATTTGGCAAAGACAAAAGGAACCACCACGCAAAGCCACCTATACCCTCTGATTTGTATCAGGTATTTAAAAGGAAAGTGATCAACAGCATCTGCAGAAGAAATGATGTCAGCATACTACACATACGATAGAATAATATGATAGAATAATATGATAGATTGGGGAACTTGTAGTTTGCCTTAAAAAAGGCAAAATACCAATATGGCAGTTGCATTGATAGAAATGGTATTTCCCCAATTTTTTGTTTTACTGATCTAGATATCCTGATACCAAAAAAGTAAGAGCTGATTAAAAAAATCCCCCCAGAAGCAGAACTGTTTATATTGCAAAACTGAATCTAGGTGATTTCCCAGCGAAGCTGTTCTAAGAAATCGACATCGAAAAAGAGGCAAATCGAAAAGGGTATTTTAAATGACCCATTCTAATTAGTACCAGGCATGCATTCGACTAGTTTGCATTTGTTCATGTTACTCCCACTTTTTATGGTGCTGTTCATTTGAAAATTGGTCAGATCCAAACTGCCTTAGGTCAATTTCTTTCTTTCCAATTAGGGAGAGAGAATAAGTTCACAGACACTACTGACATAACCTACTTTCACTGAGATTTTTCCCTTCTCAGGATCCAGTGGGGAATACAGGATGGAAAATTATTTTAAATGTGTAATGTATGAGGGAAAAAAGGCCTTTGGGAGTAGTATATATAATAAATCTTTTCTCAGAAAACATTTAAAGCATAGTTTGTATGTATCTGTGCTGACCACTTCAGTTATCACCAATCACCAGTGGCCACCCATCACTGGAAATGTGTCTAATGCAACTGAAGAATTAAGTAACCTAAATTTTTATGTAATTTTAATTAAGCAATTAAGTATATTTGAAACAGGTTGTGATATCAATTTAGTTTTTCAGATATAGATTTTATTAAGTCCAAATACAGATAAAGTATCTCTGATGCAAATTTAGCATTCAAATTAAGATGTGCTGTAAGTGTAAAACATACGGGGTTTTGAAGGCTTGATACAAAAAAACACATGCAAAATATTTCAACAAGGTCTATGTTTACTATAAGTTATACTCATATTTTGGATTACTGGGTTAAATAAACGTATTATTGAAAACTAACAATCCCTATTTCTTTTTATTTTTTTAAACGTGACCAGCAGGAAATTTAAAATCATATATGTGGCCTGCATTATATTTTGTATTTCTCATTGACAATACTGATATATATATATATATACACACATATATATTATATATATTTTATATAAATATATTAATATATAAAATAAATATAAAAGTATATTATGAATATACAAATATAAATAAATATATTATGAATATATATAAAGATATAAATAAATATAAATATATATATAAACCATTATATATATATATATCTATATATATATATCTATGTCTGTATGTCTGTACTTGCATTCAGAAACATTAAACTGTTACAGTGGGCATACATGTTTTTGTAACAGAAACAATAATATGAAATTTTGTACTTTTTTTTTTTTAAAGATTGTATTTATTTATTTGACAGAGAGAAAGAGCATGCACAGACAGTGGGAGTGGGAGAGAGAGAAGCAGGCTCCCTATTGAGCAGGGAACCTGATGTGGGGTTTCATCCTAGGACCCTGGGATCCTGACCTGAGCTGAAGACAGACACTTAATTGAGCCACCCAGGTGCCACTAAAATTTTGTACTTCTAATGACATAGAAAATCCTTACAGTTACATTTCAAGAGGTCATCCTAAATGCAGAATGACTGGGGCTGAAGAATCAGGTATGATCATATTTGTAGGGTTTTTTTTTTTAGGGTACCCAGTATGCTTCTGTTTACCTTTAGAAGGGTGACAATTCATACTGTATCTATCTCTCTTTGAGTCATAGACAGTGGTGCACTGACAAATGTGTAACAACTGTCTCTCTGGAATTAGAGAGGGGGAGAGAGAGAGAGAGAGAGAGAGAGAGAGAGAAGGACCATGATGGGTAGCATTTACCGGTTTCTGTGATGCAAATACCTCCACCAAGGCTGATTTTAAGTTACCGAGGCACCGACCCTGGATTCCCTGAAGTTGATGAACACGGACTCCCAAGCCAGTACAAACCGGCCCCCGCACACCAGCCGCAGGGGAAGTGAATGATGCTATCTAGGCTCCATGGAGGTAACGGGTCCAAAGATGAAGCAATCTGCTGACATTGACACAAGATGTAAGAGACGGCACCACTGACTGAACCCTGGACAGTTGATTTCATTTGATGCCATCTGTTCTACTGTTAGCTGATCGTATTTAGTTAAGGATCACTGACAGACACTTGCCCAAGTCTTTAGAAATTAACATCAGCCTCTACCGTAAATGCCACCCTTGATCTTCACTTACAGAGAGAGTGAGCTTGGGGTTAACAGCATGTGTTTTGGAGTCGGAGAAAGGTAGGTTCAAATCCTAGCGTTACCAAACCTGTTTACTTTTCTCTAATATGAGGATAAGAATATTATTACCTTTTTCATAGGAAAATCAGGAAGAGATTAAACAAGATGACTCATTCAAAACATTTAGCATGCCCTCTGCATCTATCCAATAAATATATTATTAGACTCTTTCTGATACCAGTAATAAATAGATTATGCTTTATAATGTTCCCATGGGGTGGGCGGGGAGGAGGGCCCTCATTTGTATACCATGACATGGAAGCCTAGCGAGGTGGTAAAGCAATCAGCAAATGTGTTCTTGGGTAGCCACAACATATAAGACTCCATTCTTCAATCATGTCCTTACATCACATAAGGGTCTCAGGAACAGGAAGAATCATCACAATGTAATGTGTGCGTCTCCTAGGCAGGAAGGCTGCTCGGATTTGCTTAGCTGTATGGGCAACTAGGTACCTTCGAAACGGAGGCCCGATTGTGGGAAAAAATCTAGAGGCTGATTTCACCCATCATGACGATCTCATCTGCTGTAAGAAAAGGCTACACTGTTGTTATTGGGTCCAGATCATTTGCTCTGTGAATCATGGATTGCTAGAGCTGAAAACTGGTAGAAGAATTCCAGGGATAAGACGCTTGGCTCGAAGCTACAACTCTCCCTGTGAGAATACAAAAGGTAGCTGGAATATAGGAATTTAGGTCTTTACTCTTCCTTTCCAGAGAAGTAAAAAAAAACACAAACCCCCCCCCCCCAAACCCCCTCCCCCCAAAACCAGGCCTTTTCGGCACTAAATGCTCAATGCTGCTCAAATTTGGTGTGCATGGGTATTCTGCTGGGAGTGGACGTTCTCAGCACGTGGGGCATTCTGTTTGAGCTCAATAGGACTCAGTGGCACTCTGCAGTACCTCACGGGAGCAACCCTCCCTGGGGACGGCCACCAGACCCACACAGCCTGATTCACGTGGTGTGCCCACCAATTCACAAGGCAAGAGTGACTCACGTGAAAGAGAAATCAATTGCATCGGTGCTTATTTGAACAACATGTTCCTTTTTACATTATACTTTACATCACTGCATCTACCAAGTCATTTTTTTTCCAAACTCGAAATTTGAAAAAGCAAACCTCTTACTGAATTTCTGCTGTTTCTCTTTCTGCGAGTGGCTCTTTTTTAAATCTATTTTTTTTATTACTGTGATAGATCATATAGAACATGGGGAATATGCTTTAACCCAAGTTAAAGACGTTGGAGTTTCTTTCAAACTCTCAGATGGAAATTGGCTTTGTTTTAGCTCATTTAATAGGAAATACATAAGCTGCTGAGGATGTGATCTCATAGAATGAAGTCTTCAAACACAAACATTATTATCTTGATGAGATGCTAATCTGACAATGGTTAGTACAGTAACTCACAGCGTGCTAAAAGGAGCTACTAGCCGGCCCAGATAACATATAGAGCAAGGACCGGGAGAAACTCCTTTCCTTTTATCAAGTCCAAAATGAACTTGTTCCTGTAAGGTAAACAAGTTGAGCAACCAAGAGTGAAGCAATGTGTTCTTCTGGACGAAGCATTTCTAGAGAAGGAGCCAGCCAGCCCAACATGGCCTGACTTGGTAACCGGGCAGCCGCTTTATCACCATGCCTCGGTTGCCCCATCTGCACTCCATCCCACGATTTTGTGATAAGGCAAATCCCATGCTGTGCGGTGTAATGAAAGCGGCCATTCACGGAGGACTCCTCCTGCTGGGATGTCGCCAGGTGCCTGTCCTTCTCTTCTTCCAGCTGTCAGCCACTGGGGGCAAGAGGTGTGTTTCGCTCACTCACTGAATCCCCACCAAGCAGCCTTGGGCCTGACCCAGGGCAGATGCCTACTCTAAAATCTGCCGGATGAATAAGCTGGCCAGGGTCTTACTACTCTTCTCGAAGTTTACACAGACCCTGCAAAAGACAGCCTCATTTTCAAACTGAGAAAGTAAAAGCATAGAAGAACTTTGAGGGGTTAAGCGAATCCCCCAGATAAGAACCGTGTCTGAAGTCTCCAAGGCCTGGCTTCCCCTTCCCGCGTGAGCGGGGGTGGGGTACCAGCGAGCCAGGCAAAGCTAGAGGCAGTAAGAAAAAGAGAAGGAGTAAGGTCTGGATTTGAATTATGGACGGGGCAGGCACTACGGGATTTTTGGTGCCCTGGACCTAACCGGCACAGTAATAATTCATAAATGCTGACACAGCAGTTTCTTTAGGAGTATCGCTCGAGAGAGATAATATTCATCTCTAGGCCTTACAGTCTCCAAGAGCACCTGGTCTACCTTTGGGGACATTACTTAAGAGCTATAAATTGTGCTCTTTCCATGACATGGGGGTATTCCATCCCCCCCACCCCCATGTCCCCTAAGCCTATACGTATAAATAGAAAGAAGTCTATTTGGCCAGATGGACCGGCTGCTAGATAGATGGCTGACATTGGGCAGATCAATGTCACATCTCAGCTCCAGGAAGCGTATAATATACCACGTCACTCTTCGAGATCGTGGGAGGTGTCACGCCTTGGAATTGGACCGTTCATTGTTAACAGCTTGAACAGAAAACACCCTCCAGAACAGTGCTGCATCACAGAAACATAATGTGACATGCAAGGGCCAGCCACGTATGTACCTTTAAATTTCCTAGTAACCACATTAAGAAAGAAATACATAAAATTTATTTTAATCGTATATCTTATTCAACCCAATATATCCAAAATACTATCATTTCCTCCTACAGGTGATATGAAAGGTATTGAGATATTTTACATTCCTTTTTCTCATACGGAATCTTCAAACCTCGCATGTATTTTACGCAGCAGTCACAATGGGAGCTTGCCAGACTTAGTTTTTGAGTCGCACGTAGCCAAGTGGCGACCATATGGGAGCGTGCAGCTCTGGGACACAGAGAGACTGTGCATATCCACACAGCCAGCTCGCTGGCTAGGACAGAATATATCCATGCTTATTATTGCTTATGAGCAGGTCAAGCTGTTGAGAAGGGACCTTTAAACAGTTATTTTGCAAGGTCTAACAGTTTCTTCAAGTCCTGGAAAGAAATAGTCTTGCTATTTTCCTTTGCTACTTGTGACTCTCTCACATTCATTTTGCATGTAATTACTGAGCACTGAAACCTACATCGAGTTAAATCATAAACCTTTTGTTTGGGGCACAAAACTGGCACAGAGCACCAGAGCTGTCACTAGTTACGAGACTTTAAGCAAATAATTTCTCACCCATAGCCTCGGCTTCCTTATCTCCAAAACAGAAAGTTTGGACCATATCAATAGTTCTCAGCCTTGACTGCAAATTAGAACCATGTGGGGAACTTAAAAAAAACATGACCTGGTTTTCATAGATAAATTAGAATCTCTGTGGTGGGGCCTGAGTATTAATCCTTAACATTTGTTATGCGATTCTAAAGGGCAGCTAGGGCTGAGAATCACTGACCTAGTTCAAACCAAATGTACGATGATTTTTCAGTTTGTGAAAACAGTGCTCAGATGCCCCAGGGAGCCTTCCTCAGCTGAGTGGAGGGAGAGGAAAAAAAAAAAAATCAATCTTTCCTATTCAGTCAACCAATAAGTGTAATTTTTGCCATAGAGGACTTTCTTTGCCTTTGGTTGAAATACTAAATATAAAGGTAGGAAAAGAACATATTACCCCACGAAATGGCAAGATAAAAAGAATAAACATAATGGATGAAATCAGTCATTCACAGGTAAGTTCTATCAAGGAATGACAAAACATTATTTCAAAGTGTTGCTCACGAAGTCCTCTCAAGATGACTGCCTCTGGTTTTTCAAACACTAAGTTAGGTACTTCTCCGAAGAACTCTGCAGATGTAATTAAGGTTCCTAATCAACTGATTTTAAAATAGGCAGATTATCCTAGATTACTGAGATGAGTCTATGTAATTAGCCTATAAAAGCAAAAATAATCAATGAGATGTGGCAGAAGAGGAAGTCAGTGAGATGAGAAATCTGAGAGGGATTTGATATTTGATGTGCTATTGCTGGAGGGGGCACCACAGAAAGTGTGAGAAGCAAGGCAGGCAGACTCTGGGGTCAAAGACTGGTTCCTCGCTGACAGCCAGCAAGGAAACAGAGAAGACAGTCCTCCTACGTCAAGGCATTGAAATGGGTTAGCAACCTCAAGGAACTTGGAAGCAAATTTATCCCCAGAGCATCCAGAAGGTAACAAAGCCCTAAAAAATATTTTGATTTCAGCATTCTCTAAGCAGAGAATTCAGCCGAGCCACACATGTTATGCGCCGACTTCTTACCTACAGAACTGTGAGGTAATAAATGGGTGTTGTCACAAACCAATATATTTATGATAATTGGTTATGGAAGCAAAAGAAAACTAATACAATCTCTAAAAGTCCATTACAGAGTACAAGGTTGATTTCCTAAATATTAATCAGGAAGATTATTATTCAGTTATCATCGAAACAAGTCCAACTGGAGAAGGGTTTTTTAACAGAGCATAGAAATTTGTGACTTGACATCAAGACAGTATGATGCTGGCACAAAACAGACACAGAGATCAATGGAACAGAATAGAAAACCCAGAAATGGACCCATATCTGTATGGTCAATTAATATTTAACAAAACAGGAAAGAATATCCAATGGAAAAAATACAGTCTCTTCAACAAATTGTGTTGAAAAAAACTGGACAGCAACATGCAGAAGAATGAAACTGGACTACTTCCTCACACCATAGACAAAAATTAATTCAAAATGGATGAAAGACCTAAATGTGAGGCAGGGAATCATTAAAATCTTAGAGGAGAACACAGGTAGCAACCTCGGTGACTTCGGCCACAGCAACTTCTTGTTAGACATGTCTCCAACGGCAAGGAAAACAAAAGCAAAAATGAACCATTGTGACTTTATCAAGATAAAAAGTTTCTGCACAGCAAAGGAAACAATTAACAAAACTAAAAGAGAGCCTACTGAATGGGAGAAGATATTTACAAATGACATATCTGATAAAGGGTTAGAATCCAAAATCTATAAAGAACTTACCAAGCTCAACACCCAAAACACAAATAATCCAGTTAAGAAATGGGCAGAAAACATGAACAGACATTTCTCCAAAGAAGACATCCAGATGGTTAACAGGCACATGAAAAGAAGCTCAACATCACTCACGATCAGGGAAATACAAATCAAAACCAAGATGAGCTATCACCTCATTCCTGCCAGAATGGCTAAAATGGACAACTCAGGGAACAACAGGTGTTGGTGAGGATGCGAAGAAAGGGGAACACTCCTACACTGTTGGTGGGAATGCAAGCTGGTGCAGCCACTCTGGAAAACAGCATGGAGGTTCCTCGAAAAATTAAAAATAGAACTATCCTATAACCCACCAATTGCACTACTATGTATTTACCCAAAGGATACAAAAACATAGATTCAAAGAGGTACATGTACCCCAATGTTTATAGCAGCGCTATCAACCACAGTCAAACTATGGAAAGAGCTCAAGTGTCCATCAACTGATGAATGGGTAAAGAAGATGTGATACACACACACACACACACACACACTGGGCTATTACTTAGTCATTGTACCACCCAGTGGGACCACCACAGCATAACTCAGGAAACTAAGTTCAATGACTAAGGTCAATGAAATTAAGTTCAATGTTTCTCCTAAATCATTTGGCTGGTGGATGATAATGGAACGAGCAGGCTCAGCCAAACTGTGAACCATTTCCCAGAGACTGTCCACCTACTGAAACATCAAAGAAACAAACACTTAGATGCCTCTTCACTGTAATCTGCTGGAGTGATTTCAACTATTTCACATCTTGCAGAATAGTAATACAACACTCATCTTTCAAATTGAAAAGGCATTCAAATGAATTTTTTATATCCAATCACCTGTGATCACATTACCAATGAAAACTTTACTTTCCAACGAGGAAGGAAAGCTCCAGGGAATCCCCAGGGCGGCAGTTTACATGGAGCCTCACGTGAACGCTAATGAACTAGAGAGCAGGTTCCTCAGGCACAGAGAATACCTCTGGGCGCCAGTAAGCAACCGAAGTAACTCCTGGTGTCAAGTGAAGTCAGCATCTCCTACTTGCCCCCAATCCCTGTCTCATGAACAAACAGGCTCATTCCTCACAGTTCTTTATCTTGCTTGATGAGACGAGGGTTTTGCAGCTACCTGAATAGACACTTTGATGACCATCCCTTCTCACAAGTAACTCGAGGCTGTAAGAGAGTGATTCTACCTCAGAACTCTCTCTGGAATGTAGCTCCTCAGGCCCTAAGCCCAATTCTATCCCCACCGCCTCACCTCCCCTCCCCTCCCCTCCTCTCTTCTCCTCCCTCCCTTCCTTCCCTTCCTTCCCTTCCTTTCTTTCTTCCTTTCTTTCATACTTGAAACAGCCTCCCTCATGGTCTATCTTCCTTTACTTTCAAGGCTGCTGCCAGACAAATCACAAACCTACTTATGCTTCAAAATTATGCTCAAACACCCCCACCTCCCTGCAGCCCTCGACATTCCCTTGAAACCTAAGCGTTCACTCTCCTGTGCCTCCACACTGATATTCTTTACCTCTGCCATCAATCGTGTCACAGTACTGACATCACAAGATGACGAGCCATTTGTGGAATAAATGAGTTCTCAGTCTTTTAATCAAAGTTAACAAGAAAGGCACAGTAACCAAGAGTCTGGCTGATATTCCTGAAACGGAAGCTAGATTTTTGTAGGGTTTGCTCCAGGCTTTACAGCAAGAAGTGTTTAAATTTTCTTTTTCATTCAGTCATGTGTGCAAGCAGACTCTATTACACTAATTTGGTTAAAATCTGTCAGAGAAGGTGGAATAGGGTTAATTTCTTGGTCACTGCTTGGCGTGTCTTAGTGTCTAGCTTCTTGGTCTTGCTGCTTTCACTTACATACTGTGGCAAAACCCTCCCCAAATCAGTTATATTCTCTCCTGTTCTCTCTCTCTCTCTCTCTCTCTCTCTCTCTCTCACACACACACACACACACACACACACACACGCCTCTGGTACCAGAAGAGTAGACGAAAGCACAAAACTCATTGCCTCATGTAACAACCCTCCCTGCCCCACCTCCCCATCGAACTTTGCCCAGAACTTCTTTGAGTTCTGCCAACTGAAGCGAAGGCCAGGCTGGGCTGGAGCCTTGTGAGACCCATCACACCATCATAACAGAGCCAGCCGGACCAGAGGAGAAGGCAGCCAAGCATTAGAATTTGACAAGACTATGAGTTGGAAGGTTCGAGAGAGTGATTGGTGTAACTAACTCTAAGCCCACAGCCTCTCTCAGGAGTGCCACAATGACCGCTCTCGGAGGGCAGAGACGTCCCTCTGCTGTTTTCTCTCGTAGTGCACTGAAGCCTCCCAAGGGCCCAGGGTGTAGCACTTTGAATATTTGTTAAATGAAGGATGAATGAATTCCAAAACATTAGTGCCCATCGGAAATCTTAACATATTAACTGTAAATGTTTAACCATAGTATCAGCAGTGCAAAGCAGTAGACTAGAAAATGGTCAGTACCACCTACATACTAATTGGATATTTATCTCATTAATAGGATATTTTGCTTGACTGGGCAGGAGGACGCAGCACTTAGATCATATGTTTTATTTTCTTTTTAATTAGCTTGTAATAAAGGGAGGTAGGTCTCTCTATAAAAAAATCATAAGTCAACAAAAGGAGCAAAATATTAAACATTTAGTGAATTACGTACACAGCACAAGAAACAAAATGACTGCTTTCTAGCTCTAGAGCTTTGCATATTTTTTGCTGCCCCTCACAGGGTTAGAACAATCCTGATGACTGCCAACACTGAGGGTGGGCTGAGTCGTGATAAACGCAAGGCTACGTGACCAACATTCCTGTGTGGGACCAACAATCCTGGCCATACTCTCCACACAAGAAGGCTGCTCCTGATTTATGGCCACAGCCAGAATCAGTAAGACCTTTGGTTGGTTAAGGCTCCCTTCTGCCCGGCTGGCCTTCCTGTGACATGGCATCCATACAAAGCCCTGGAATGGAAGAAATCCTCACAGGGGAACGTTCATTTGAAGAGGTTAATTAACAACGACTAGATATGAGTCTCACTGATTGTGAACTGGAGGTTAATTTATTTTGAAATCATATTTGTACGTGTAGAAACAGCCTGACCGATGTCTCTAAAGCACATTTCTGAAGCTGAATTCAGGGGTCCGGAAACACTTCATTCCTCAACCTGGCGTTCCGGTGACATTTGCAACACGAGCCAGAACCCGAGGAGCCGCCTGATCGTCCACCTCCCCTGCCCCCATTACTTCTGTCAGCATGACCTCTTGAGCATCTTTTGAATTCATTTCAGCCCCTTTATCCTCTTTACCGCCATCACCAAGTCCTAGCCACTCCGTCTCCCTTGGGCTGGAATGTCCTCTTCGTACCCAGGAAGGCTCCCTCCAAACTATTTTTCACACAAAAATTATGTTTTGAGACACAATTACGATTACCACACCCTTCTGAATAAAACTCAAAGGACTTTCCTTGTCCATAGGATTCATTCCACGGTCTACATAAGGTGATCTCATAGTTACTAGTTGTGCTCCACAGTCACTCACTCTACTTTCAATTAGTAATAGAAGCCAGTGCTCGACAGTAGACAAGTCACAGCCAACCTTGCTGCAAGCTCTGGTCACGTGACTCAGTTCTGGGTGGGAGGGTGTGAGCGGGAGCGGCCAGTGCTTCCTTCAGGGAAACACAGTCCCCTCTGCTTCCCCTTCTCCACTCTGCTGGCTTGGATGCTGATGTGCTGGGTCACCAAATACACACGAGAGAGCTCCCTAGATCTGGGGAACACTTCTGGAACTGGCTGTGAAGCAGGAGCACAGATCATGTGGGTTCGAACACTGGCACAGGATCAACTGGCCGATGGTTTTCTGACCAGCTCATTTTCACCTATTTTTTTAGGCTCAACCATAAGAGTAAAGTGGGAAAGAGTAAATCACACAGGACTTGTATCAAAACACGGGCTGGGATTTTATCCTTAATACCTAAGAAGAAAGAAAATTTACCTGGGTGCGTAACATTTCTGATAAGGCTTTTTTATGAGTCTGAGGAACTAGGCCTTCCTTTTAAGTGAGTTATAAATCCTATTAGTGTGGAACCAGAAGTATTTCTTACTTTAGAACTTGTGAATGATTTTATCTGGGGAGTGATTAAGGCCATCTAAATGGTCATCCTAGACAGACAGAAATATTTTGATCTAATAAGAAAACAGGTGACACTCTATCCCACCCTATTCAACCAAATTTCCACACCACAAGTTAATAAAAAAAAAGATAATAAATACTGGTGGGGTGCCTGGGTGGCTCAGTGGGTTAAAGCCTCTGCCTTCAGCTCAGGTCATGATCTCAGGGTCTGGGGATCAAGCCCAGCATCGGGCTCTCTGCTCAGCAGGGAGCTTGCTTCCTCCTCTCTCTCTGCCTGCCTCTCTCTCTACTTGTGATCTCTCTCTGTCTGTCAGATAAATAAAAACTTAAAAAAAAATAAATACTGGTGATACAAAGAAGAACAGAGAAGGGTAGGAAAATTAGGAAAAGAAGCCTGGCCTATTAGTGGGTTATATTTTTCCAGGGTTTGGCATCCACCTTCCCCAAACCAAACTGTATACCAAGCTGTGTATTCTGAAATGGTACTACTGGGACAAGCATTAGGCTTTCAGCTTCAAACACAATTTTATTCACAGACATTTCATATTTGTACCAAGAAGATGAACTAAATCAAGAGTAGGAGTGCATGATGCTGGTATGCAAAATGACTGTTTTCCCCGAAGCCAATTTTATTTTTCTTTTCTTTTTTTTTTTTTTACAGCTGGTGTTTTTTTGTTTTGTTTTGTTTTAATTTTTTTATTAACATATAATGTATTATTTACCCCAGGGTACAAGTCTATGAATCATCAGGCTTACACATTTCACAGCATTTACCATAGCACATACCCTCCCCAGTGTCCATATCCCCATCCACCCCCCCCACCTCCCA
>CM052809.1:108869923-108892202 GCA_028533885.1 Nasua narica
GCAAGGGAAGCAAAGGCAAAAATGAACCACTGGGACTTCATCAAGATCAAAAGCTTTTGCACATCAAAGGAAACTGTCAACAGAACCAAAAGACAACTGACAGAATGGGAGAAGATATTCACAAATGACATATCAGATAAAGGGTTATTTTTCTGATTATAAATGCACAATACTTCTATCTTTCCAATAGAATGTCTAAAGACAGTTGAAAACAAACCCTATCCAAAAAGCTTTCTCTGCTTTTGTTTTTTTTTTCTTTTTCCATTCAGCGTTAGCATCCCTTAAGTAGGAAATTCAGCTTTTAGCAATTCTTTGTGGATTCAAATGAAATCAACCTGGCTTAACTAATATGCACTGATCAGACTGAGAATAAGGTCCTACTACCAATGACTGACCAACAGGAAATACCTGACATTAAATTTTATCAGATTTACCAACAGAAGTCGCAAGTAAAAGGATAGGGAGCTTGAGGACTGTATAAAAGAACCCATGAAGGGCCCACGATGTACTGAGAGATACATGAGAATGGCTACGCACAGCAAAATAGATCTGATGTCATTATAGTAAATCCCCATTACATGGAATTACATGGAAACAACCTCTTCCTTGCTGGCTAAAGGAGCATAATACCTTCTGTCCAATCCCACCCCCAAAACACAAAAAGTGTGAATATAAAATTTAATGGCTGCACTAATTAATATTCCCTCATATTCCTATTACTGGCCATTCAATTTAGTGTTTTTCAAACTGTGAGTTTTGAAAAACCTATTACACTGTAGAATCATTTTAGTGGGTCAAACCCAGCTCTGTTTGCTGGCTTATTTAAACAGATAGAATGGTGCTATAGGGCTGAGTGTTCATACCTCCTGCTCCGATTCATATGTTGAAACCTTGTCCTCAGGCTGATATTTGGATGTGGGGCCTTGCAGGAGCTGATCAGGTAATGAATGGGAATAGTGCCCTTACAAAACTGGTCCCACAGCTTCCACTATGTGAGGACACAGTGAAGATAGCTGTCTATGAACCAGGAAGTGGGCCTCCACTAAACATGGCAATTACATCTTAGACTTCCCTGCCTCCAGAACTGTGAGAAGTATACTTCTGTTATAAACCACTCCGTCTATGTATGGGATTTCTGTTCTAGCAGGCAGAACAAACTAAGATGAATGGAGACAAGACGGGAAGGGACTAAGACAGTTTCTTCACATAAAATTTTGCGCTGCTCAACATGGCACTGTAGGCTTACACTCTGAACTTCCTCCTCTATGCCAACTACTGCAATGGTAGGTCTATTTATTTATTTCTTACACTAAGACATTAGTACTGGGAAACGCGAAAGAGCAATTACAAGTCATGGAGGGCAGATTGGGGAGTTCCAACATGCGTATGACGGGAGATTTCGAAGGAGAGAATTTAATTCAACTGCAAGAATCAGTTTGGGAAAAGGTTATTCTTAATAATTTCATAAAATTAAAAGAATGGAATGAGTTTTTGGATTCAAAACCCACAGTAATCATTGAGGATTATAAATAAAAATAAATCTACAACAGGGCATCGGGATAAAGAAAAACTCTTTAAAGGGACTTCAAACAAGAGGCAGATTGTCCACCAAGGAATTCAAATAGACCAGCGGCAGATTTTCCCTCAGCAACAACAAATGTCAAAACATAAATGAAAACCTTTCAGTGTTAGAGAAATAATCATCCATTTAGAATTTGATATCTAGCTTAACTGTCACTAAGTCTTGTGTTGGACAGGGGATGGGGGGCATATAAAAACAGAGTTTACTACCTAACGATTTTAACTTTTTTGGTTTTTGTTTTTTTAAGAGAGAGAGTGAGTGAATGTGAGAGGGGTTGGGGGGAAAACGGGCAGAGGGAGAGGGAGACAGACAATCTCTATAGGCTCCATGCTCAGCATGGAATGAGTGATGGGGCTCGATCTCATGACCCGAGCTGAAACCAAGACTCAGACACTCAACTGACCGAGGCACTCAGGTGCCCCAAGATTCTAATTTAAATAATGATTAAAGGGACTATTTTTGCAAGAAAACATGAATCATTTTAAATACACACTGAAAGTCTTCTTTAAAAAGTTCTCTCCCAGCTATTCCAGTTATTATCCCTCTAGCTATTGATCCATTTCTCTGCTCCCCATTTAAAGCAAAACTTCTCAAAGGAATTACATTAGACTCTTATTTTCAATTCCTGGCTACTAATAACTTTACATTGCTAAATCTAGTGGTTACTTCTTAATCATCTCATTTGACTTATTAACATACAACATAATGGATCACTGTTTGAAACACTATCTTAATTTGGTATTTGGACACTATTCCCCATTGATTCTCTCACCCTACTGGATGCTTCATCTTGGTCTACTTTGCTGTGGCCTCTTCATTTTCGGAACCACATAAAACTGAAATACCGCCCCTCCGCCCTTTTCTCTACCCACACTTATTCCCTAGGTGATTTCATTCAGTAATAAGTCATTAATATCTATATGATTATGTTCTCCAAATACATAACTTTAATAAAAAGCTCTTCCTTGAACTACAGGCTCATAATCCAATTGACTAAATAAACCCTTTGGGTGTTTGACAGGAATCTCAAACTTACAAATCTATAACCAAACTTTTGATTTTACCCTCCTAACCTGCTCATTCCACAGTCCTGGTCATTTCAGTCGATGTCACCTTCATCCTTCCAGATTCTCAGGCCTTTTAGTCATACTATGAAAACTAATCCATCAAATAATTCTCTCAGATATACCTTCAAATTACATCCCGAATGTGATCACTTCTTGCCATCTCTATCTCCCTCGTCCAAGACACCAATATTTCTTATCTGGATTATTATACAGATTATGATATTATTATTATACAGATTATTATAATAATTTCTTAATTAGTCTACATGCTTCTGGTCTTGAAATCTTTTCCTCAAATATATAAGCCTACCCATCAAGGTTTTGCTAAAACAAGAACATGTCGGTTTTTTACTCAGAGGGCATCCCACCTCACTTAGAGTAAATGCCAAAGTGCTTACAGTGGTCTGAAAGACTACTTGATCTCCCTTACCTTCTGCTCCAACAACTGTGGACCTTCTGATGTTTTTTCGAAGACCTCATACAGCATATGCTATTCCCGCTGCCTGGGATACTTTTTAACCAGACTTCTATCAAGTATCCATTAAAATATCACTTCATCTTTGAGTTCTTTTCTGACAATCTAGATTGGTAATAACTCTTAGACTTCATTTTTCTCCATACCACTTATCTTTATTTGATATGTCATGTATTGACTTGTTCACTGCTTTTTCTTTATCTCCTTTTATGACAGACAACATCAATTATATGAGTTCAGAGATTTTGTCTGTTTTGTTCACTACTATATTTCCAAGCGCCAATAACTACGGCAGACCAATAGAAGACATGCAATATGGATTTATTAGAGGACTAAATAAATGGTGAGGAAAAACAAAGGTAAAACCCAATAGCCAATTCAAGTGAATATTATTTGTAAAAACAATGTGGGCCACATTTTCTACTCGGTCCAAAAAGGTGACAGAAAATTTTACACAACAAAAACAAGGAAAATAGGTGAGATTATCTCAAAGAACAAGTAAGATGTGCTAGATTTTCTGCTTTGTTTGGGAGAAGGATAGATAATCTGTATCAAATGGAAACACTAATGTTGCTTTATGTGGCAGTGAGCAGCCCGACTGAGGGGTGCATGGACACATGGGTACAGGGTAAGCACCAACAGTGTGGTCACTGCAGCCTACTGCTGCCTTAAAAATCAGCATGGTTGTGGGGGGACCACAGCGGGGAGGACTGAAAAGGTCACACTACCACACACTCTAGGAAAGAAGAGAGAAGCTGAGCATAATCATACTCTTAGAAAAGTGACAGGTGTCACATAATTTAGGAATAGAAAGAAGAGATGTTATAGATTTATGTTCTGTGGATGTTTTTTCCCAATAAGCAGAAATAGAGAGTCTTTAATGCTAGCTAATAACTATATTTGAAAAAAAAATAAAAGAAAAACTTTTGTATTTTTAGCTTTGCAAAGAAACTTTTCTGAAAAGTAATTATTTAAATCAATACCTATAAAAAGCACGTCCGCCAAAATATGCTTTAAGACTTTCGGCGGGGGGAAACCCACAAAAGCGAATACAATAAAAAATCCTGTTCAAGTAATATTTAGACAAGGAATGTAAGGATAGTTCAATACCAGGAAGCTCCACCAATATAATCTACTGCATTAAGTAATCAAATGATTATTCTACCATGCAGAAGACCACTGTTTATAAGTTTAACATTTATGACAAACTCTTAATAAACTAGAAATCCAGGGTTTTCTGAATATGACAAAAATATGTCCCCCCAAATCTGTACCTAATGGCATACTTAAAATGAAACTTTTGAAGCATTCTCACTATTATGCAGTACAAGAAAAAAAGTGCTTATTATAAAAGTATACTATTTCCATGGCATGGTACGTTGTAAAGATAGGACAGTTGAGATCAACAGAATAAAAAAGTCTTGAAAGGTCCAAAGCATATGTGAGATCTTAGCACACAACAGAGAAGGCAGTACAAATAAGGGAGAAAGAATAGAGCTGCTCAGTAAATGGTATTGGGGCAACTTGCTTTTCTTATGGAATAAAAACAGATCCATGTTTGACACCACATACGCAAATGAAGTCCATGCAAACTCAAAGTCTACCCATTTAAAACAAAACTTTGAGAAGTAAGTTAGAGCAATTTAGAATATAAGAGGAATTTATATATAACTATGGAGGAGAAAGTGATTTCTTAAGCAAGGCACAAAAAGCAGAGTAATAAAAGAAATTTAACAATATCAAAATTTAAAAAATTATTGGTGTTAAAAGATGACATGAGAAAACTAAAATGCAATCAATAGACAGGATGTAGAATTTTTCATATAGCAAAGTATTAGATATATATATATGAAATATGAACACATACATTAAGAACATACACATTTATACATGCTTCTGTAAATCAATACAGAAAACAGACAATAAAAGAATGAAGAGTAGAAAGAGGGGTCCCTGGGTGGCTTAGTCGGTTAAGTGACCAACTGTTGATTTTGGTTCAGGTCATGATCTCAGGGTCATGGGATCGAGCCCCACATCAGACTCTGCACTCAGTGGGGAGTCTGCTTGAGATTCTCTCCCTCTGCCCCTCCCCCATGTACACATGCATGTGTTCTCTCTCTCTAAAAATCAATCAATCAAAAAAAAAAAATCAGAAACAGATAATTCAGAGAGGAGGAAATCCTAATGGCCCTATAAAAGATGATGTCCCATTTTATGAATTAGAGTAATGAAAACTAAAACAATGAGACAGTCATTCATATCCACCAACGCACACATAATTAGATCTGATAATTATGGGGAAGTGAGGGTTCTCAAATACTGCTGGCAGGATTGTAAACTGGTACGAGCATTTTGGAGAGCAATTTGGCAATGTCTACCGAACGCGAAAAGGTACATATCCTATGACGTGGCAAGTCCACTGATACATACTCAGAAAAGCTGTTATGTGTGTCCTCAGGGAAATGTAAAAGGATATTTAATTCAGTATTTGCCTCGGTGTAACTTATTTTGGTAAAGCAACTGAATCAGGGATGCCTGGGTGGCTCAGTTGGTTAAGCAGCTGCCTTCGGCTCAGGTCATGATCCCAGGGTCCTGGGATCGAGTCCCACATCGGGCTCCTTGCTCAGCAGGGAGCCTGCTTCTCCCTCTGCCTCTGCCTGCCACTCTGTCTGCTTGTGCTCTCTCTCCCTCTCTCTCTCTGACAAATAAATAAATAAAATCTTTAAAAAAAAAAAAACTGAATCAATTTAAATTCTGATCAGTATGGGAATGGATAAATTGAGACATTTTCATAAGATGGAGTAATATATAGCAATTTTTAAAAAAACGAACAAGGGTAATATAACAACATAAATTCTGAAAACAAAATGTTTGACAGTAAAAGTAGTAATTGCCAGAATGCCACATTCCACATTTAAAGTAAAATACATGAACCTTTTAAAATACACAAATAATTTGTGTTTCATGCATATAACAAGCATGTTTCACATATGTAAATATATAAATTTAAAAGTATAAAAACAGGACTGTACAAATGTCCACCCATGACAATTGTTTCTCTGCGGTAGCAGAGAGTACAGGGTGAGACTGAGAAAGGCAAACCCGAGAACTCTATAATTTGTTTCTTTACAAATAGTAGCTAGGAAGCACGTGTGGAAAGAATATTTCTGTCTGATGTATTCATCTGGGGGGCAGGTCCATGGAGTTTATTGTAGAATCCTTAGCACGTTAAAAAAATAATGGTATTAGAGAGCTCTAAATCTATCTCCCTGCTCAGAGTCAAAAATAACAAGCCCCTACAAATTTATTGAGCTAGAAAGATAAAGAGAGGTTCTGATAAAGACAAGTTCATATAGTGCATCTGCCCCTGGACAACACTGACTGGGAAGGACTGGAATGGTTACCCAGGGGAGTTCTAGTCACTGAATCCATGACTGTCGTCCCCATATCCACCCTACCCGCCCTCGTGGCTCCACGACTGACCCTCACCAGATGCAGAGTTATACGACAAGGAGGGGGAGCTTTCTCAATCCCAGTTTCTAGGCTGAGGAACATTTTCTTTGCAGATTCCAGAGGAAAGCCACAGAGTGGACCTTCCAAGAAGAACAGCAAATCACATGAGATACTGCACAGGCTAGGTCCTGTCCCAAGGTTTCCCAGAATTCTGGTGCCAGCGGCATCTGATTAATTAAAAAAAAAAAAAAGCTGCATTTTTCACTAGCCTCAAGAAGCAAGCTAATTTAAGCACTTCAGTACTCTAATGAAAAACTCGGATTTGGGGCACAATGATTAGCAAATGGTTCTCAACCTCTTTCCCTGAAAGTCACAAACACGACCCATAAGCCCTAGGGAAGCTGGACCAGGGCGCCTCATTTAGTCATGGCAAATTGCAACAAACGGGTGTGCCAAGGCTGGTTCATTTTACCCAAGTGGGGCACTGTGAAACCTGCTAGCAAATACCCATGAAAACAAGGACCAAGACATTTCACAGACTACAATGTGTTTCAGTTGGTTGGGAAACATCAAAACGATAATACAGTAACCATAAAAGGATAGCACGGGCAGAAGCCCTGTAATGTGATCATCTGATGCGCTTCGCACGTCTGTGGTCATCTCAGGGCCTACGTGAAAAAGCACCAGAATACCATGTTCATGGTCTCAAGCAATTGCAGAAAATATCCTGAGAAAGTCAGTAATTCATTTTCTTTTCTTGCTGCAGTAACCACTGAGAATGAACTCGGAAGGTCCTGCTGAGATTTCCCTTCGAAAGAGAATCAGAGGCTTCACTAAAAAGATTTTACTCTTAAAAAACACAATCATTGGGGTGCCTGGGTGGCTCAGTTGGTTAAGCAACTGCCTTCGGCTCAGGTCATGATCCCGGAGTCCTGCGATCGAGTCCCACATCGGGCTCCCAGCTCCATGGGGAGTCTGCTTCTTACTCTGACCTTCTCCCTTCTCATGCTCTCTCTCACTCTCTCTCTTTCCTAATAAATAAATAAAATCTTAAAAAAACACCACAATCATTGCAAATAGGGTTCCATTTATAGTTTAATATATGCATAAGTATTTTCCCTATATACTTTTCTGCATGTTGTATCTAAGAGCCTTCGCAAGCATTTTCCACAGAAGTGATCTGAGACGCTTCAACTGCTTATTGAAAAGATACTCTATTGAGCTATTCTTCTCATTGAAAGGATGAAAAACCAAGAGGACCGATGATTTAATTTGTGCCAACAATCTATCTCTGAATATGACAGAGCTTTTGCGAGACTAGCGCTCCTTGTATGTTAATAAGAGATCTGGCATCAATAAAGAGATTTAGAAATGGTAGTCATTTCTACAGTCCCAACTGAGCTGCATCAGTATTTAGAAAATTTAGAAGTCCTGTGACTTTACATCTAATTTTTCCCCTGAAGAGGTAAAGACTTTTTATTTTCTGAGTTAATATGGTACTCGCTTTCTAGCAAAAAGTCAAAGTAAGCAATAGATAACACCACAGTTGTCACCCTGAGTTACATTATGGCTCGTCTTGCCTTTTTAGCCAACCTGACAAAAGCTATCACTCTAGAAGGCAGTGTGGACATTTTCTCCGGTGTCACTCATTTCAGAGCTTGAGGGTCCCCATTCATTCACGAATGTCTGAAGAGGTTTCATTGTAATCACACACAAGAGTGGAACCCTTTGCTCATTTTGGGGACTATTACCACATAGTCCTCAGTGGTCTCCCCGTGGTCCAACTCTTCCGTCTCCAGTGAATCATTCACTCTGCTGTCAGGAATTGAAAGTCTGTCTCCAAACATGACATCTTCTTGTTTCATATTCTTTAACGATTTCTCATTGCTTAGGACCCTGAGCCCTCACCTGACAATCAAGGTCCCATGCAACTGGTCCTGGTCTATTTTTCAAGCCATGTTCCCCTCTACACCCAACCTCATTAACTTTGCTGTATGCACTGGCCCAAACTCTTACTTAATATGTTCAATAATACCTTGCACACCCTCTATTTTCCTTCTCCCCACACTGTAGCTCTTTTCATCTTGTAAGATCCACCAAGCTCTCCAGGTCCACCCCAACTGTCTCTTCCCTCGCGACAGTTGTCCTCGGCCACTGAATCAGGAGGGGTTTTTTCTTGCTCTTCAGTTCTGTTGTCCCTTCTCTGTCACCGAGCTCACTCGGGTTATCACGGCCTGTCTAGGGTAATGAGGTGTAAACTGTCTTCTCAGCACCAAATTATCAATGCCCTTTGGACATGAGAGGCTTACTAAATACATTTGGTGTTAAACTGACATTGCTTCATATTGGAAAACGCACCTGATAAGTGTGATCATGTGGTTTACAAAACAAAATCAATTGAAAAATGATCGAGAGCTTTTTGGTTCTGTCCCCCTGGTTCCTTAGGGCCCAAAGGGAAACAGATCCAATACTTTGGAAGCAAGACCTCATCTCTGCCTCCTCTATTATCTTGCATAATGCCCTTAAAATCAGGAGCCCTGATAAAATGTTCTTTTTCTCCTCCAGTAAAGGAGGTGTGGTCGAACAAGAGCAGAGCCAACATTTCCCCACAAGGTGCACAGCTTTGGGTTCTGATCCTCTTTCTTATAAAGGGACAAATAACCTTGGGAGGGAGAAAAGCTGCCCAACAGTGACAACCCACGTTGGCAACAGAAAAGAGCGATAATTAGACACCAATTTCTTTCATAGGATGAGTTGGGAATAGTGGGTGGGGGCTTTTGGACTTGTCATTTCCAGATCAGAGAAAAATATTTTTATATTTAGCAGCTTTATATTGATCACCACAGCTAATATCGTTGCCAGAGCGGTAAAAAGTGGTAAAAAGACGGTAAGACTGAATTTATCTGTGTTCACACTGTCACGTTTAAGCTCCAAATAGAAAATGCCTTTGATCAGAGTAGTAAAAAGTGGTAAAAAGACGGTAAGACTGAATTTATCTGTGTTCACATTGTCACGTTTAAGCTCCAAACAGAAAATGCCTTTGATCAAGAGATTTCAACAGATAGCTGAAAACAGAAAAGTTTCTTCTGGTAAGTACTAACATGCATAAATTTCTTACATAATAGATGAGAAAAAAATTTTTTTTGATATATGAATGTTTTTTTCTCGTGTTGACAGAAGTTTGGCAGTCAACTGTGCACCACCCTTTACACAAAAAGTGATTCAATCAACCACTGGCCTTTTCTTACAAATCTGGTAATCTGTGTCCCCTTAATAGAATAAGGATAGGGATGTTTTTCTATTTGCAATACAAAACTATGGAACAATGGAGTGTTTATTTTGGCTCAGTGACTTTGTACAAAGGTCCCATCTAAGTTTCCCCTTCAAAAAATCTTGCTTATAAATTCCTAACACCCAAAAAGTCAAGCTGAGAAAAACCTTGACTTTAGCATTTCCTTTTGGCCAAAATCTTTAATTTGGAGAATGCAAATAAGTCTTTCAAAATTATTTTTAAGCAGCTGAGAGGACCCATGAAGATGCCAAAACCTTTTCAACCCAAACTATTTCCAAAAACCGTCTGTCCCATTTTTGATTCAGTTACGAATTAGAGAAATGCATTTTATATAATTATAACTCTCAGCCCAAGTAACAAGCTCCACTTTTAAAAAGAGAAGTCAAGTTTTTTCTTTTCCTTTAACAGGTTTTCCCAGGAAAGCAAAAATAAATAAATAAATAAATAAATAAATAAATAAATAAATAAATAAAGCACAAACAAAAAAGGCAACTTGAGTAATACGAAAAATACGTGCCAAAAGTGTCTTCAGCAATCTGCTTTTTAACCAGACAAGCTCTTTGGCAGATGAAAACCATTAGCAAGAGAAACTGTGGCGTTTTTAAAATGTGCTGGAAGTTTCAGAGAATATCGACAGCATAAATAGCTTTATAAACCTGAAGTGACGTTCCAAATGACACCTGGTGCACTGGGTCTCTGAAAGGCCTAGAATAAGAAATATGAATTAAATCCTGAAAGAAGCATGGATAGGTATGTTCCTGGTGGCCACTGCTGCACAAGGAGAGAGGAACGGGCTGGAGCTCAAGCAAGGGCACTCGAGGAATGGCTGATACGGCTGCAAGAGGTTTTCCTCCTGCAAAGAGCATAACGGGACGGCAGAGCATTTCCCTCGGCCTCTAGTCACTCACACGTTCAATTAGTCATTCAATAAGCATGCGCGAGCGCCTCTCCTACACCACACACTTTCCGGGGCACTCAAAATCAGTGGCAAAGATCCCCTATTTCACGGAACTGACATTCTAGTGAAAGAAAATTGACAAAACCGCCAAATAACTGGGGGAAAAAAAATCCTGCCAGATGGAATAAATGCTATAAAGAAAGCATAACAAGGTGATGGAGACCCGGGGCAGAGGGCTGACTCGTGTAACTGCGGTCACGGAAGATCCTTCAGTTGAGCTGAGACCCACTGACCAGAGGAGCCGGCTATGCCAGAATCTGAGGGCAAAGCATTCCAGGCGAGGGAACAGTCAGGTTGGTAGAGGAGGGAACAGAAGGAAAGTCGCTGTGGCTGGAGCTCAGTCCTCAATTCAGCCATCTAGAATTGTGCAGACTTAGGCCACTGTAACATGTTCTTCAAACTTGGAACAAAACAAGGAAATCTCCAGACAAAAACATACCCACCCTTGTGAAAGCACGAAGAGGTCCAAGGGAACCTATGTTCCTAATAATGACCCCAAGGACCCAGATGTCAAGAGCTTGAGCTTCATTCCAGTTTATTTTCCAGTACTGATAGATCTGACCAGTTTCTCATGGTTGAAGGCTGGGAGAGAGCGTGCAAGGCTCGTAGGACTGAGGAGTTCGGGATGTAGCCATGAGAAGAACTATAATTGTTTATCTCATGGGACCTCTGACCATAAAGGAAGTACTTTTTCTGATTCCGGAGGAGATTTGCACAAGATCACAATGCATCTTGTGGTATAGTGATCTCTCTCTTGCTTTTGACTCCCACCTGACTCTATTATAGTTGACCTTGTATCGTAGTCATTTCAGTATTGTCTTCTTGCCATTGTGAACCTCTAGGGGACTCCTGGTAGAAACTGTCTTACTGATTGTTCTCTTCTCAGTACCTACTACAGTGCTGGGCACACAAGAGATGCTCAATAAATGATAAATTTCCCTGGGTTGGCTTTGACTTTATTAACCTAATATTCCAATTACAGATATAGTAATGGTGCCCAAATAATGTAGTTGTTTTTGTTTTGCTGTGTAAGTAGTAAATCCTTAAGAATTTCGGTGCTATCTGCCAAAGCACAGATGGATTCCCAGCAATCCTTTGGCATAAGGTAGATAATGATGCTTGTTGAATGTATGCATGTATGATGGAGTGGACAATCCTACGAACAAATTCCAGCAAGGACAACCACACCCAGAGCCATTTTATTCAATCAGCAGTGGGTTCTACCACATGCTCAGCAGTGCTAAGTGCTAAGCTAAGCCAGCTGCCACAGAAACAACGGTGAGTAAACCAGATGGCCCCGCCATAATGGAGCTATTGGTATGATAAGGAAGCACACTGAAGACATCACACATGTACGTAAGTTTAAAACCTACAAAGGGATGATGATCAGAGAAGGCTTCTCGGAAGGCTGTCTGAAAGACATGAACAATTTGATTCAAAATGTCAACGCCGCCATATAATCATGAAGTCTTTTTAGAAACCAGGCCTACAGACATAGAGCAACTGATCAAGAAAGATGACAATGGGGGTAGCTGAAGTTGCCTCCGGTAACTGGGATGGGTTACTGAGAAAATATGTGGAATCTTCCTTTTTGGGCATCTTTAAAATTAAACTAGAGCTTTTTATGTGTCCTGATTGTGTGTGGTCTTGTTTAGAGACAGAATACACCAAGCAACCTAAAACTGTCTCTTGCAGGCATTCTTTACTATACTATGATTCTTTTACTAAATGCTTTAAATGTAGTGGCTCAGCTATTCTTCTGAGGTATACCAGGAAAAACTAAAATTTATTTTATGGGCTAAAAAACAATGCATTGTCCTTGTTCTCCCATCATTCAGGAAAAATAGCTAAGTGAAATTTTGGTCAAACTTTCCAAAAAGCTTTGGGCTGAGGACAAGCATGGAAAAATTCAAGCCCAAAGGAGAAATTTCCAGAAATTTAGAAGCAAGTGAAAACAGGGGGTTATAACAGTTCAGTACTTGCTGCCAGGAACAAAGTATATACGATATTATTTATTGCTGAAAGCTTTTCAGAGAGGCAGCATCTGGTTTCAGTGAGGTCTTGCTTTTTCATCCCATCCAGCAGCTGGACTGAGCACCATAGCCCAAGGAGATCAACCAATTGGCCAAGGTGACACGGTGAGTTAGTGACTCTTTCCAGATTAGACCACAAGAGCCTCTGGCTCCTTGAATGCCAAGAATGTCACATGACAAATGAGTTTAACACTTTTTTATTGACTGGATTCTTCAGCTTTAATTTTCTATTTGTGTTTGTATTTTCAGAGTCCTAGAGAATCATTCTTTCTCCCTTTTCTCCAGTGGACAGATCAGATATCAGCTTGGTTTCCTGTGAATGCCAAAACTCTCCCACTCCCAACCAGGCATTATTCATCTAGGCTGAGTGTGCTAATGGCAGGAAAAGTCAGAAATGGGCATGCAGTGTCCCACTCACACTGGGAAGAGGAAGACAGAGATTGAAAGGCTGGCTAACTCTCCGCAGAGAAGCTGGGCACTGTGCTTTGGTCATTCCACACGTGCCTCTCTGAGGCAGGGGAAACGTGGATGAAGGTGAGGTTAATCTGCACAGGAGAAAACGTCAGAGGCTTTTACTTTTCTGCAAGCCTTTTTCTCTACGAGTGTTATCCTTTACAGAGCCCCGGTGATAGAAAACACACCCCATATGTGTCTTCCATACCAACCGGAGAAAAGGAGGCTCTGTTTCCTAAGCATACGTGTTTCCCACATCCCCAGAAGACTATGTTATTTGAGTTGCGAAAGGAACAAACAAGCAACAACAATAACAACAACACCCCCACCCCTCAATTTGTTTGAGAAGAAACTTCAGCATTAATGTAATACCCAGTGCGGTACTTAATTATTCTAAGAAGCAACGACAGCTCCCATCAGTTGTCCTCTTTCTTGACCACTTGCTCTATGTCTATGGGCTTGGTTCCAAAGAACAGCACACACATCCGTTGACAATATCAGTATTATACTATAACCTAAAATAATTAGTAATATTATTACTAGTTTCACGAAATCAAAAGGCCATTTTTAGGGAAAGAAAGGGAAGGGAGGGCAGTGAAGGGCGAGGATTATAACCATTCTTTTTAATGTCAAAACTTCTAGCTGGTGGATAATCTAATATGAGAAGACTAGAGAACTCAGCCAGTTATTCCTGTGAAGAAATGTGACATATTCTAAAATGACCAAAAGAATATCAGGGAGGGAATAAAGCCTAACCTGGTTATCAGACTCTGCAACAGCAATAGGGCCCAGCATCCAGAGAAATCTTGCGAGCTACTGGAGTATACGACAGTGCCCAGAAGGCATGCCATTTTCATAACATAAAACATATGTCCACTATGAGTGGCAGCAACCTAATTTCACTTTAAGTTGGAATGAACAATACTACTAAGAAACATATGACAAGTTCAATACTATAGGAGTTGGGGAATTTTTACTTACAATTTATTGCAGATGTCAAACAGAATAGGAATAGAACATTTCACTTTGTTTCCTTTACATCACAAGTTTCTCTTAATTGGAACAGACGAAACAATTCCTGACCATAAAGAAGTGATGACCTTTCAAGCATGAGGACTTCTGCGTTGGCTTACTTAGGTATTCTGTTCCCCTTTAACTTATTATTATTCCAAAGAACAGCCATGATAATACAAACATTGTGCTCACACATTTGTTACTTATTGAGTGCCTACTATGACCTGGGTACTGATTTAGGCCCAAAGGTCATAGTCATAAACAGCACGGACCCATCCCTGTCCTCTTGCAGCTTCTAACTTGGGTAGTTTGGTCTTTTTTTTTTTTTTTTAAGATTTTATTTATTTGACAGAGAGAGACAGCGAAAGAGAGAACACAAGCAGGGGAAACAGGAGAGGGAGAGCAGATTTCCCACTGAGCAGGGAGCCCGATCCAGCGGGGCTGGATCCCAGGACCCTGGGGTCATGACCTGAACCAAAGGCAGCCGCCTAACCGACTGAGCCACCCAGGTGCCCCGGGTAGTTCAGTCTTATTTCAAAGTTCAATTAGTGTTTCAATAAGGCTCAGTTCAGGTTTTAAAAAGGAAATCCCCACTCTGAGGAAAATTCTCAAGTTATGATTGTCTTTCCAAAACATACTTTCTCAACCCTCCAATTAGTCCATTGCTATTAAAATCAGAGATATGGTCATTCTTAGAAGAAAGAAGTAGGACATGATAAAGAGTTCTTTTTCTTTGCAAAGATGAGTTTCTGAATTATAGATGTCCAATGGGTTAGCCAGTAGGTTCAATTGCCACAAGTCAAACTACGAAATGGTCACAGAAGCCTGGACAGGTCAACTGAAAATGATGCCTCCAAATATTCAACTTAATCCTTTCTCTGTCCCAAACGCTATTAAACTGATATCCTTAGCAAGTGCTGGTAAATAATTACACATTTTGTCAATAAAGTGCAAACAACCAGGTTAAGTTTGCCCCAAACCCGTCCACAAGATCCTCTGTGCCAGCAGGGATCGATCTGACCACAAGGGATGCCAGGCGACAGTCTAGGACGAAAGACACACAAGTCTATGCTTCTGCTTCAGTGTAAGTGTGAATGGTGATGAGCATTAAGGGGTTCCAAATCCACAGGCACACCCCTAAAGGTCTCCTCTTAGAAGAAAACAAAAAGTCATTTTATGTTTGAGATTCTTCTACCTATTTCTTTAGCTTTCTCCTGCCACCTCCTCCCACTGCCCCCAGCCTTGCCTCCTGTCCCCCTTACTATTTCTCTCTGTCCCTACAACAAGGTGAGACACTCTTCTAGCTCATTTCATGAAGCTCTGCAATCATCACCTGTCACAGGAAGGGACCCTGAAGCCCAAGGTCACACAGCTGCGAAGTAGCCAAACTGGGATTCCAATTAGCCCATCTGATTCCAGAGTCCTCAAGCACGTGCTACATCACCTCTTTGGTGATTTTTGGCTTAAGTCTTCACAGTAAAGATGAATTGTTTTTAGGCATTAAGAAGAAAAGTATCAGTGAAACATAAGAAGTTAATATTAATCTCTGCTATACTTGAGAAAAATCCAACAAATTTGCTGAAGTGCTTTAAAGGTGGTAATTAAGGGAGCAATTTATTAAAGTTATTCATCTCAATTGTACCAATTTCAGGCCTTTTTTTTCTCCAGTTTTATTGAGAAATAACTGATATACAACATTGTATAAGCCTAAGGCACACAGTGTGATGGTTTGGTTTACATATACTGTGAAATCACCACCACAGGTCCAACTAACAGCCATGTTCTCATAAGGATATAATTTAAAAAGTTCTCCTTGTGATGAGAACTCTTGGATTTACTCTCTCACTAACTTTCCTGTATCTCCAACAGCAGCATTAGCTATAGTCATTATGCTGTACATTACATCCGTGGTACTTATTTATTTTACAACTGCAAGTATGTTTTCTTTGATCACCTTTCCCCAAGTCCCCCTCCCTCATCTTCTACCTCTTTTTTTCTGAGTTTTTTTGTTTTAGATTCCAAACATAAGTGAAATCATACAATATTTGTCTTTCTCTTATTTATTTCACTTAGCATAATACCTTTGAGGTCCAACCATGTTGTCCTAAATGGGAAGACTTGCTCATTTTTTTTAATGGCTGAATAATGTCGAACTGTACCCCACAGTTTCTTTATCCATTCATCCATCGATGGACACGTAGACTGCTGTTAGGTCTGGGGTATTGTAAATAATGTTGCTGTAAATACAGTAGTGTACGTTCTTCTCATATTAGTGTTTTTGCTACTTTTGGATATATTCCCAGAAATGGAACTGCTGGATCATACAGTATTTCTACTTTTAATTGTTTTGAGAATCCTCCATACTCTTTTCCATAGTGGCTGCACCAATTTACAATCCCCCCAACAGTGCACAAGATTCCTTTTTCTCCACATCCATGCCAGCATGTGCTATGCTATCTCCTGTCTCTTTTGATGATGACTATTCTAACAAGCATGTCACACTGTAGTTTTAATTTGCATTTCCCTAATGATTAGTGGTGTTGAACATCTTTTCATGTACCCATTGGCCTCTGTGCATCTTTTTTAGAGTCAAGCCCTTTGCTCATTTTTTAATTGGGTTATTTGGTTTATTTTTGCTATTGAATTTTTATATACATTTTGAATTTTTTTTATACATTTTGAATTATTAACCCCTCATCAGATATGTGGTTTGCACATATTTTTCCCTCATCCCATTGGTTGTTATTTCACTTTGTTGACGGTTTCTTCACTGTGCAAAAGCTTTTTAGTGTGATGCACTCCCATTTATTTATATTTTATTTTGTTGCTTATGTTCAGGTTTCATATCTAAGAAATCATCACTAAGACAGACCCATGTCAAGGACATTTATTCCTATGTTTTCTTCTAGAGTTTTAATTATAATGTGTCTCAGTGTAGTCCTATTTGGGTTCAACCTATTTGGCATTCTTCGGGCTTTATGGGCCTGGATATCCATTTCTCTCCCCAGGTTCGAGAAGTTTTCAACCATTATTGCTTTAAATATACTTTCTGTCCCTATGTCTTCTCCTGGAATTCCCATAATGCAAATATTATTCCTTTTCATTGTGTCCCATAATACACATAGGCTTTCCCCATTCTCTCATTCTGTTTTCTCCACTGACTGGGTAATTTCTAATATCCTATCCTTCAGGTCACTGATTCTTCTGTAGGGTGAAGTCTACTTTTGGAACTCGGTATTGAATTTTTCAATTCCATGATTGTATTTTTTGACTCTAGGATTTGTTTGTTTTTTGATGGCTGCTATTTTTTGGTCAAACTTATTTTGTTCACACATTATTGTCCTAATTTTGTTTAGTTGTCTGTGTTTTCTTGTAGTTCATTAAACTTCCTTAAGAGGATTATTCTGAATTCTTTATCTGGCAGCTCATAGATCTCCATTTATTTAGGGCCAATTACTGGAGCTTTATTATTTTCCTTTGGTGGTGTCATATTTACCTTTTCATGATCCCTGACTCCTTACATTGGTGTCTGCTCATTTGAGTAATCAGGCTCCTCTTCTAGACTTTACAGGTTTGCGTTGGCAGAGACAGTTTTTTTTTTTACCATTCAGCTCACTTTGGATTTCCAGGTGTGTTTTCTGGTCACGTCCTTGGGCGGGGGGGGGGGGGCTGCTATTATGACCTATTTTTAAGCAAGGCAATTGTTCAAGCTCTGAGGATGGCGATGGGGGTGAGGGCGGTTTGCCACTGGCTGAGAACAGTTGGATAGGACTGCTGGCTTGGTTTCCTACCTAAGTGAAGCTACAGGATGAGATCCACGGTTGCTGGATTCTCTGGTCAGGCTTACTAGATGGTTGGGCTGAGTACTACATGCAGCAGTAGATGGGGCAGCGAATTAGCTTCCCTCTCTGGCAAGACAGCAGAGCCTATATAACTTGTTGGCTGAGGTCCCAGATCAGTCTGGACTGTGCATTCGGCTTCCTGGTAGGTGAGACTACCGACCGCACTCTGCAGACACAGAAAGCATGGGCTGTGCCCTCTGCTCAAGTGCCACTGTGTGCAGGGCTGCTGAATGGGCTCCGCAGCTTCGCACGTGCTCTGGTTCGTTTCCCTGGTTTGACAGGCTACAATTTGTATTTAGCCATGAGTGGGGCTATGAATTAGATCTCTGCCTGGGCACAGCAGGAGAAGCAGCTCTAGAGTTGGTAGAGCTTTCTGCTGGCTGTCTTCAGCAAACCTGCATCCCAAGTCCCCTGACCAAACAATTCACTGGCTTCGCCCTGCAAAGCCTACCTCTTGGCTCAAGGGCCGCTGAGCTGCGCAGCTTCCAGTAATTAAACCAGGCCTTCTGTCAGATGGGGTTGGAAGGTGCTCTCCACAGTAGGTGGGGCTGTCTCAGTTCCCTTGCCTGGGCAAGAGGAGTAGGAGTCGCTCCAGGCTGCTGTCAGTTTCCCAAACAGGCTCTCTGACTGGGAGGGGCGGGGAGCTACCCTCAGCCCTGGCTATGCATTAATCCCCCCGCCTATGCACAGCGTGGCACTATTCCGTGTCTGGTCCGGGTTTTCTCTGCCTGCTTACCTCTCAGCCCAAGTGCTGCTGAGCCACCCTGATTCTAGAAGTTGTTGCCAGCCTTTCTGGTCAGATGGGGCCAGAAGACATTCTCCATCATGAGTCGGACTATGGTGCAGCCTCTTGGCCAGGGCCAGCAAAACTCTTCATTTGAGGATCCACGTCGGCCAGATCCGTACTCCACTGAGTTCCGTGGTTAGAGGACACCCTGACTTGGTTCTGCAGATGAGCAAATCCTCTGGCTGAGATGATTATTTGGGCACTGAGCGTATGAACTTGGTCTGCCAAGATCCATGCCAGGTGCTGGTTGTTGCAAGCCCCTCTCCCTTTCTCCATCACAGTCAGATTCCCAGGGGCTGAGCCCTACAGATTCCCCTGAAGTCCCTGTAGTGCAAGATCAGAGCAGGGGCTCCGTCAAAGAAACCCGCAATGCTGGGGATGGGGAATGCGGTCCCTCCGGGGTTCTCTTCCCACTAAAGAAACCAAAGGCTCAATGGACACCTCTTCCTTGGGTGCTGTGCTGGCCTGGGGGAGGGGCAACGTGGGCCGCGGAGAGCTGCTTCTCTTACCCTTCTAATCTGTCCCGGTCTCTGTGGTGTAGGGTCACTCTCCAGCTGCACCCCGTGTTCCAGGATTCCCTCAGTGACGTCCTGTTCTTGAATAGTGGTTAGTTGTTCTTTTTGTGGAGGGGAACAACCTGCAGCACCTTGGTGATGTTAACGCCAACTTCAAGCCTTTTGTCTCTGCCACGTGGGAACACACTGACAAAAGTCAGGAACGAGTACAACTGGAGAGTACAACGACCCACACGAACACACAATAACAAAAATGTACTCTAGAATGTCACAGTCATGCTCTGAGACCCATTCCAAAAGTAAGCCAAATGAAGTCTTTGTTTCTATTAACATTTTCTCTTGTTGTTATTCATTTCCTGGGTCCGGAAGGGCATAGTTCTCAGATTTATACCATGCAGCTCGATGGAGAGAAAGCTGGAATAGCGGCTCCCACAAGATCCACACACCGAACGTACTCGTTCACAGGCCGCGTAAACACTGGCGACGTGGAAGGCTTCCTACCGCCCTCCTTTACCAGAGCTTTTACAACCCAACTCCGTCCTTAACTGGTTAGGAAGGCTGGACCACCCACTAAATTCTCTCCAGCTAAATAAACAGCTACAGGCGAGAAAAGCACACACTTCTGGGCTTACTGTTTTTAGATCTACCCAGCGTTCACTCAAGACTGAGTTCCAGCAGGTTACAGACAAAATCCAACAGAACGAAACTGGGCTCTTAATTAAGCTCTACCACCAAATGCATAAACGCATTAGGTTAGTTCTTGACCTGTGTCTACCATCACTCTTCTTTCCGCTGAACAACTGCCCGGCTCACAGAGGCCAGCGCTATTTAGATGAAACAGAGCATAATAACACTGATTCCGTGGAAAAAGAAAAATGCAGCAGCTTACAAAGTGAGTTCCATTAGCGAACGGGCAGTGTTTAATGACAGACAGTATACCAGGAGATGAAGAAGGAAAAGCATGATAACAACAGCTGTAAACAGTAGCTGTCTGCATGAAAGAGACACTAGCCTATGCCAAAATAAACTTCGATGAAAAGAAAGCTGTTTTTACCAGTAAGGCAAAACTGCTTTCTGGATTTTTAATCATTTCCCTTTGGAGTCATTCTTTGGTTTTCCGAAAGGGACCAGGTTGAAGGTCTGTATGGAATTCTGATGCGATCAGGGGAAGAACCAGAAGCTAGGATGTACATAGCAAACATATATTAAGTGCCTACTGTGTCAAATCTGACTCATGCTTTCTGCCCTTGTAACCTAAGTACTCCCCGTAATTTCAGTCTCCGTTCTTGACAAAAGATGACTGCCCCCTCCTGGCCACCTTTTATGGGATTGTTTTAAGACTCAGTTGTGTCCATCACCTGCCCGCATTGCTCTTCATCTTCTGAGATGTCACAAACTCCCAGTGAAATGGTCTTTAAAGGTCTCATTGACCACAGATCTTCACTAAAATTCTCACCATGGCAGAGTTCTAGAGACAGGCCTAGGTATTACTTCACCAGAGATCCCAGTGTTTTTACTGCCCTAGCCCCTCCTCTGACTTAGGCCCTGCCCCCATTTTCCACTTCTGCTTCTCAAACCACACCTGGTTCTACTAGCTCTGTACTTTTATGTTGGTCTCAGGGTATGTTTATATTCCTAATCATTTTTTTTCCTCTTGCATCTACAGCCGCTTATGTCCATGATCATAGATTACTGGGAGTTTGCATAAACCCAGATAAAACTTGCGTTTTGAGGATAAATTTTAACAGAAGGTAAGACAGGCCTAGTTATTAGAGAAGCAAGGCTGGAGATCCCCCCCCCCCGGGTAGTTAGAACGAGAATTTATCTTTCCAATGCGGACTCTCTAGGCCTTCCTATCCGAAGAGGTGACCCTGTTCATGGTGGATTTGCAGAATAAATCTGGCCTGGGCACCTGCACCCAGAAGCCTCACACGAGCGATCAAATTCCTCCATGCAGAATCTACGACATGGGTGTTAAGATGCATCCACTGACTTTAGTAAATCTTTTACTATTATTGGCCACTCATCTTCAAGGCCAGTTCAAGAACTTGCCTGATATTGACTAGGAAAAATAACATTCCTAACATAGCAAGTTTTATTTTATTTTGATTTTCCTATAAGTGATAACATCATCTTTTCAAGGACCTACAGGATCATAAAGAATTTTTGCATTGCCCTCATGAACATTGGTAACCAACTCATGCTTAATCGCTAGAAAAAAGGAGGCAGGGAAAGGAGGAAGGTAACAGACAGAAGCTAAAGTCACAGATAATCCCCAAACCTCTTTAATCAAGTTTTAACCTCTTCCTACTAAGCCCTTTATCAGAGCTGCGAAGAAATAACCAAGGTGACATATTTAAGCTTTATCTCATCTATTTCCTCTCCCTGGCCTCTGGTTGGGCTGCTAATGAGCTGTGAAGTGGCCAAAGATAGCTGCCTTCACACGGATGGGCAGAAGACTACAAACTGGATAACCCGCACAGTCACTTGGATACTATGGGACAAGCCTCTTATTCCAGCAACGGGAAATACGATGTTTGAGGCTAAGTAGGCATTTTTTTCCCAAACAATTGCCCCTACATAGATGAAATCTCACCAAAGAGGCACTTGTAGTGTGGCTGTTTAAAGTAGTAGGTCTCTAGTCAACATTTGGTCATCAAATTTGGCTTCATTAGGCCACTGAGATGCCGAAATGGGGAATAACTCGTCAGGGCTACAGACCCGTCCACGGGGGCGCTGGGCAATGGCTTGTGGCCGGGTATTGTTCTCATCAGAAACCTCACTAAGGACCTCTCTGATTCAACCTTG
>CM052809.1:108892302-109135812 GCA_028533885.1 Nasua narica
GAGGGAGTGGGGGGGTGGGGGGGTGGGGGGGTGGGGGGGTGGGTGTGGGGACACCACTACAAGTCAAGAGATGAATCAGAACTGGCAGAAGGGACCTAAGAGAGACCTGGGAAGGAGATGTCTCAGAGCTCTTAATTCAAGTCAAAGATCATTATAGAGAGTTTACTTGCTCTGTTGTCTTTATTAATTAATAGTCTTATAATGCTAGTTGCCAATGGGCAGCCTGTTATCCAAGTGTAGGGCCCTAAAGGATCTGGACGCACAGTAAGAAAAACATGCAGAGGGACACCTGGGAGGCTCAGTCGGTTGAGCATCTGCTTTCGGCTCAGGTTGTGATCTCGGGGTCCTGGGATCAAGCCCCGCATTGGGCTCTCAGCTCAGCGGGGAGTCTGCTTCCTCCTCTCCCTCCTCCTCCTGCCTGTGCGCTCTCTCTCTTTCTGACAAATAAATAAAATCTTTAAAAAAAAAAAGGAGAAAAACATGCAGAAACGAATACTGATGGTTCATTTATATGCTTCACTTACACATATATGTACATGTATACATATATACATTATACATACACATAGTTCATTTATACATATATATACATACACACATATATAAAATGAATATACATAAGTATAAATATACACATATAGATTCACGAAATATCTTTGCAAACCGAATTGGAAGGAAATAAAGGCAGATGGACTATTCTCTAGGTAAGGGGGACATTCAGATGAAGTCTAGAGGAATCTGAGTTACATGCATCCCATGACTGAGGAAATGCCTTGCACATGCTGGGCAGTGCTCTATGCACTGAACATACAGCAGAGAAAAACAAAGGAAGCAAATAAAACAGAAACCACACAATCCTCGCCTTCACGGAGCTGATATACTCAGGCAATAAATGAGTAATATGTATCAGATGATAAGTACTCTGGAGAAAAATAAACACTGACAGGCAAGGAAGAATGGCCAGAGGCGGGGTGAGAGAGCTGTACAGGGAAGCTGACGCTCTGAGGGAAACATCTGAAGAGAGATCTGGAAGAGATGAAGAAATCCAGGAGGATTCCTGGAGGGAGAGCCCTCCAGGTGGGGGGAGGAGCCCGACGCGTCTGAGAAAGCGCTAGACGACAGTAAGAGAGGACAGGCTGTTCTCTTACGACATGTGTTTCTGTAACAGCACTTAGCTCAGGGACTCTTGGTAAGTAGGAGGATCATGCTGGTATAAGGTGGAAAGAAGATCTTTCTCAGGCCAAAGAATCCAGAATAGGAGGAGAACTCTAATCTTAGCAGGAAAGGAGAAAGCCCTCAGTGTGGATGCTGCACAGGCTGGAGTGATTTCGGCTCCATTTAAGAGAATTCAAAACGAGTACTGGAGCCAGAGCTATCTCCCCAGAAACGTGCCCCCTCCTCCCCGCCCAGCTCTCCCAAGCTATCCCTCCCTGCTTTGCTTAGTGCTGGAGGTTTTAAGTTATGTAAGAAAGGAGAGGTCTGCTCCGATCCAGGTTTTCCCATAAGTCCTGTTATTTTTAGAGTACATTCTGCAGAACACAAAGTTTTACAGGACACAGAGAGCGCTATAGCAGAAACGTCTGCCCCAGGGAAGTCAAGGATCACAGAGTACCAGACCACAAAGGGCCGTGGAGGCCACTATGAAATGGGGAGGCCCCGCAGAGCTTAGAGCAGAGGCACGAGCTGATGTAATGCGCTGAAAACGAACTGGTGTGTGGATGTGGGCGGGGTGGGGGGATCAGAGGAGAGAGGAATAAGTAAGCGTAGAAGCATGCAGACCTGATAGGAGCCTTTGCAACAACCCAGGTGAGAGAGGAGAGTGGCTTGGACCAGGAGGGTAGGAGTGGCGATGGTGTGGGATGGTTAGGATTTGCTGATGAACTGGCTTTGGGAAATGAGCAGAAGAATGGAGAAGAACGGAGCTCCAGCATGTTTCAGCCTAAGCAACTGAAGGACGGTGGTCTTACCACCTGCGGTGGGGAGGACTGAAGGATGATCCTATTAAGTCTGGTTTGGGTAAAGACGATTCTGAGTGCCTTATCTAAAGCGTTCAAATGGAGAGTTTGGCATGTCCAGGGCTTGGGGGAGATTAATTTGAACTTCTCAGTGTGTAGATATTATTTAAAGCCACAAGAGTAAACATATTCACACTCCCATCAAAAACGGACTTCCCGGCACCCCACCAGCAGCCAGAGTCCATGCTAATATCTACAAAGCCTATGGACTTAATCGCTTCTCGGCCTTTTGGCCAAGATCAAGTGTACAAAGCCTATGGACTTAATTTTAATTCTTCTTGCAAAAGCTTGGATGCCTGGAATGGGAGTTGCAAGTGCTCACGGTAGCAGAGCACCCCACATAGAAAAAGGTCTAAGGCCTGGTTCTTGGGTCACTGGAACTGAGGTTGGGGTAAGGGGCAAGAACAGCAAAGAAAGCTTATAAGGAAGACCCATGAGGTGTGAGGTAAAACAGGACAGTGCGGTGCGTCCCGGGCACCAAGTAAAGAAGGGGCGTGCTGATCAAACGGGTCGAAGAAGGTGAAGACCGAGGATTTGCTACTGAGCTGAGCAACCAAGATAAGGTGAACGAACGTCCCTGGGGCCAAGCACGGTTCCGGTGTCCATCTGCCCTCCCACGGTCATCAGTGGAATATAGATGACTCTCCCAGGGACATTTTTGCTGAAAAGAGGGATGAAAAACAAACGGGGCAGTGGCTAAAGACACAGGATCGATAACTGTTCTGTTTATTTTTTTAATAGTAGGGGGACATTACAGCATGTTTTTACAGTGGCCGGAAGAACCCCGTGAAGAGAGAAAACAGATAATACAAGAGAGATGGGGAGAATTGCTGGGGTCACATCCCTGAGTAGAAGGCAAGAGGGAAAGCCAAGCGTCCAGCGAAGAGGTTTGTCTTGGCTCTTTGCTAACAAGAGGGAGGCACAGGGGCACTGATTCTGAGAGATGATGTGGTGTTGGGAGCTTGTAGATTCTCTCCTGATGGCCCTTGGGTCCGTTTGGCTTTGCAGTAAAACGGGAAGATCAGTTATCAGCACAGCGGTAAGATGTGGGAAGTTAAGTGTTAGAAGCTTGAGGACAAACTAGAAGGTGTGAAATAGTTGTCTAGAGGAATAAAAAAGTAAACAGACTAGGGCAATAAGGAGCATTGCCAGTCATTCCTAAGGACTCCACGAGGTTACTGGCTGTGCACTGAAATCCACATTTTCACCAGCATCGCTGAGCTCTCGGGGGCAGGCGCGGTGGAGGTGGAGGGCTGGACGTAATCTAGGGTGGGATTTTGCCGGACAGAAGTATGATGAAGCAAGAGAAGTACAAAAGATTATGCTAATGAAATTCTAGGGTTTGAATGTTTGTGTTCCCTCCAAAATTCCTATGTTGAAATCCTAACACCCAAAGGTGATAGTATTAGTAGATGGGGCCTTTGGGAGATAACGAGGTCATTAAGGGTCCAGCCCTTGCGAATGAGATTAGTACTCTTATAGAAGACATCTACAGAGCCCCCTTCTACCATGCGAGGACACAAGCAGTCTGTGACCCGGAAGAGGGTCTTCATCTGACCATGCTGGTGCCCTGGAAGTCCCAGACTTCCAGCCTCTAGGACTACAGAAATAAATTCCTGTTGTTTGTAAGCTACCCAGTCTCTGGTATTCTGCTAGAATTGCCCAAGTGGCCTGAGACGTGAACCATGGACCATGGGGTATGGTAAGCTGCAGGCGGAGTTCGCCAGTGTAGGCTTCAAGCAATCATCATACAGCAAATGACCACCCACAGACACACATTTCATCACACAGTTAATCTTTCTAGCTGGGGAAACGACAGTGACCTCATATGCACGCTTCCTGTCGGGAGATGGGTGAGATGTGTAATATCACCATTCGTACCAAGAGTAGACATCTCTCTGAGGCTCACTACTTACGATAAAGAGTCCACCAAGCCTGCGCTCAGATGAGGGCTCTAGAAGACAGCCAGGGGGAGGGAGAGGCAGGAGTGTGGGACAGAACATTCCCATCTAGCTGTGAAATCATATGCAAGTCATTCTCACGCACATGCCTCCTCCAGGCTCCCTACCACTCTTATCCCATCCCTAATCATCCTACTTCCTGGAGAGATTCTCAAGGACTTTCCTTTTGTTCTCTTTAGACCTTCACCCCTCAGTGAGTTATAGAACGAGCCCTTCCAGTCCCACCACCACGTACAATCGTGAGGGATGAGACTGGGACAGGCTGAACTGACCAGAGATTATGGCCACTGTCAGGCATTTACGAGTGTCTTTGCCAGAAAGATATCAGAAAGTGGATGCTAACCCAAGATCAAATGAGGTCAGGTCCCTGAATTTCTTGAATATACCATTCTTTTTGGGTGGCTTATGGACTTGAAAATAGCATTTCCCCTCTGAGCTGGTTATTCTATTTGGCCCTGCTCCCCTAGCAGATCCTTTCTAGGTCTTTTTCTCTCCCTACACCTCAAGAGGCTAGACTTCTGTGGGCTGATCTCCGGGCCCACTCGCTGGCTGACTTTTTATTGGGTTTTAAAGAGAGGTCAGAGATCATTTCCCCACAATCCCCGTGTTGTGGCAGAACCCAAGTTTGTACAGGACTCCGGCCTCTGTCACCTGGCCCTACTCTGTGACGCCTGCTCGTCCGGAACTTGAGGAACACTATTTCCCCCCACTGCTGCTCCTGGTAGAGGGGTGGTGCCGGCCCCCACCTCACGGCTAGAGTCCGAGTGCCCCAAACACCTTGCTGGTGACTTTACCTCCAACCCCGCTGCTGTCTCTCCCCTTCATTAAAGTGTCTTGAAATGTCCAAGTTAGACCCTTTCTTGCCAGGACCCAGCTGGACACACCATTTCAAATTGCACCATGTGTAATTTTCCAACTTCATTTATGCTGAAGCTCCTACACAGAGGAAGGAAAAGCAAACCCCAAACATACATAAGATATTCATTCATTCATTCGGTGAGTCAGTCCAGGTTAATATGCTAACATCTACATTCTGTTAAAGAGACAGAACCCTTCCAGAACCTCGGAATGACTTAACAGGGAATCAGCTCCACAAGTACCTCTTTTCAATGTAAGTTTCACTTCCCAAAACCAAAGTTACTTACAAAGGTGGCCACTCACCACAAAGGTCTACAAAGGCCAGTGGTCACTCTTGCTAAAACCTTTTTCTATTAACCTTGAAACTACAATCATTTTTGACAACAGAGCTGATACCGTAGACAGCTGGTTATTAGATTGAGAGCCCCTAAGCTTTTTCCAGAGAAAGAAACACAGGGAATAAGAATTTTAACATACTTCAAAAAAGTCTTCAACAGTAACAACTGGCCCATTTGACAGCTAAAATTTGTACTAAATGTCAATGGATTAGTAATGCAATCTTATATTTATCCAAGATTAGCACTTTAGCTATAAAGACTGAGGTCAAAGAATATTGCCGTTATTTTTCAATAATTTTGCTTAATAATCAACTGCTAATGACTACGTCCTCATTTCCTTGTAAGGAAACCAACTCAAGTAAGGACTTAGGATCCCGAAAGTCTAGGGAAAAATCTGTTGCTATTACCCAGCTGAATTCAGGTCAGGGGGAAATTCTTAAAAGAGATCTAGGAGTCCAATAGTTCCTTATCTTGAGGAAATAATTTTTCACACCGACCAATGTCACCCTGAAATAGATATCGACATTTCATTATGATATCATAGTCTGACAAGTCTGGCTAGGAAGACTAAAAATGTATTTTTGTTAAGAATTAATAAATACAGGGGCGCCTGGGTGGCTCAGTGGGTTAAAACCCCTGCCTTAGGCTCAGGTCATGATCTCAGGGTCCTGGGATCGAGCCCCGCATTGGGCTCTCTGCTCAGCAGGGAACCTGCTTCCCCCTCTTTCTTTGCCTGCCTCTCTGTCTACTTGTGATCTCTCTCTCTCTCTGTCAAATAAATAAATAGAATCTTAAAAAAATAATTAATAAATCTAGTGATGGATCAAAAATGTTTTGTTATGGAAAAGGAGAACAAAGTTTGGATGTTGGCAACTTTTTAAACTATTTGCTACCACGAAGTATGGCAAAATGAGTGAAATCAGACAAATCTCAGCCAAATTTGTTACTTCATTACTTCATTAATCTTGGGCATGTAAATTTACCTCTCTAAGACCCAGCTTTGTCATCCAAAATATAGGAAAAATTATTCATTTCCTTGCTTCACAGATACCATCAATCATGAGATGTCCTATATCTTACTTAGAAATGGTTTTTGGGAAAAAAATTACCACATTAAATATACTTATTATATAATATATCCTGACTTAAGAAATATTAAACTGAATAAAATACAGCCTAGAAGATAGGACACAGGACAAGATTATCCAACTTACTGAGTATGTCACATGGAATAAATAACAAAGAAAGTAAAGAACCCAAATGCCTCCTGGCTCCAGAGCAAGTCCTCTGTAAATACTGACAATTCCTTGCTAGCTTTAGTATTACAAAGAAGTGTCCACTGAGATATTTACTCAATATATTTTAGTTCAAAATAATGTGGAATTGGGGCGCTGGAGTTCATTAAGCATCTGACTCCTGATTTCCACTCTGGGCATGACTTCAGGGTTGTGGGATCGAACCCCGCATCAGCAGGCTCCACGCCCAGTGGGGAGTCGGCTTCTCTCCTTCTCTCTCTGGCCCTCTCCCTGCTCACATGTGCACCCTTGAGCACGCTCTCTTTCTGTGTCTAAAAATAAATAAATACGTACATCTTTAAAAAACAACAAAAAGACGGGGCGCCTGGGTGGCTCAGTTGGTTGGGCGACTGCCTTCGGCTTGGGTCATGATCCCGGAGACCCGGGATCGAGTCCCACATCGGGCTCCCAGCTCCAAGGGGAGTCCGCTTCTCCCTCTGACCTTCTCCCTTCTCATGCTCTCTCTCTCACTCTCTCTCTTTCTCAAATAAATAAATAAAAATCTTTTAAACAACAACAACAACAACAACAAAAAGACAAAGATAAAACCCAAATAACATGTGATTTTAGAGGTAAAACACACTGTCCAGAGATTGTTCCCTTCACTTTACAGATGATCTACAGATGGTATGATCAAGTGACTTATCAAAGCTCTCTAATAACTGCAAATCAAAACTAGAACCCAGATCTCCTATTTGCCTGGTTAGATGATGACTTCCTATGGGCCAAGCACTATACTAACTGCTTTATATATAAATTATTGAGTTACCACAGCAACCCAATGTGACAATGTAATGGGTATTATCATCCCATTTTACAGGTGAAAAAGCTGAGGCTCGCGCAGGATCAGTGAATCTCACGAGGCACGCCCTTGGTCAGAGTACTGACCCAAACCCAGAGGACTGACTCCAAAGCCTGGACTCTCTCCACTGAGCTAATGCCTCCTGCTTGGCTTCTCATTTGCTCCTTCTTGGATTTTTTATTTTATTTTTTAAAATTAATTAATAGTTTTTTTCCTGGTGGAAATCTCATCTTTTTAATAACATGATGAACTCCACAAGTGCAAGGACCGTGTCACTGAATTCTTTCGAACGTGTGTGGCACAGGACTGGACCCTGGGTAGATGCTCAAGAAATGTTTTCGGAAGGTATGAAAGAATTTTTAAAAATTATGACTTGTAAAAGCAAAAAGCCATAAACATTGAAGCCCTTGAAACTCATAGACTGTGGACGAAATTGCTCAAGTAACGACTTGCCGCTGGATGCCATCCCTTTGGAGGAAGTACCTCCTTGCTGCTTTAATCAGTCTTGATTCATCAGGCCAAGGACTGGGCCTGAACAGAAACACTCTACAGCTCCAAGCAGAATTCCAGCACATTCTCCTGCTGGTCCTGTGCCAGCCCTGCTTTCTTAAACAGTCAACAACTCCCAGCACGCATGCTCAACAACCCTGAAGGCAAGGCAAGGCTGGGAGGCGCACAGGTGAAATGTGACTGTCCTTGAGAACTGGGAAACCATTCCCAACCAGCACCTGTGACCCCACTGCACGTTAGGCATTCGAAAACCCGGAGCAATTCTTAGCTGAAAGGGGCAGGGTTCACTAATGCCTCTTTTCATGTTTAAGACGAATAAAGCCCCTCTTGAGATAACGAGATGTAGAATATAAGGTAAGAATTTCCTAAGGCTTTTGGAAAGGTGATATGATTGAAGTCCTCGGCATCCTTGTCCTGGCCTGGAGAAGAACATTTTGCTCATATTGAAGACCAGGATAAGGGGGGTCATGTGAGGGATGCGAAGGCAATGTGAAGCCAGCTAACATGGGATCTTTACCTATGCTCTTCTGCTTTTCCTCCTTGAAACTGCCCTGCCCAGCAAGATCCCTTCCCATTAAAAATCAGGCACAAGGGGCGCCTGGGCGGCTCATTGGGTTAAAGACTCTGCCTTCGGCTCAGGTCACGATCTCAGGGTCCTGGGATCGAGCCCTGCATTGGGCTCTCTGCTCAGCAGGGAGCCTGCTTCCCCACCCCCCGCCTGCCTCTCTGCCTAATTGTGATCTCTCTCTGTCAATAAATAAATAAAAAATCTTAAAAAAAAATCAGGCACAAAATCTGGTGAAATGGACAAAGGCCCTACTGAGGCACAATCTGGTTTTATTACTTCCCAGCCCAGATTAATAACATCATCCACCCTGGGCCACGTATGCGAACTATTGCTTTTTAAGTTAGTCCAAGCTTTGCAGGATAACTCAAAAAGACAATCCCACGTTCATTTTAACTTGGTTTATACAAAGACCATGAGGCTTAGCAGGACCGTGGGCTGAAAGATGGACAAACACATAATTCAGTTTTATGGTTTGTCTAATCAGTACCGTGCATAAATTCTGTAGATACATTTGGTGTATCCCTACTGCTTTCCCAAAGCTCCCCCTTTTATCTTCCCTCCTTTCCTTCTAAGCACAGAGATGCCTGCTATTCTGAGTCCTAATAAATTTTCTGTTGGAACATTAATAACAGCTTCTGGTATCTTCCCCCAGACACCCATAAGGCTCTCCTTTTTATTTCTTTTAGTTCTCTAAGCACATGCCACCTTATTAGAGAGGCATTCCCTGACAATCCCATATAAAATACCAACTTCTTGGTCACTCTGCTCCACCATCCTCTTACCCTATTTTGGTTTCCCCATCGCACTCATCTCTCTGTGATAAATCATGTATTAGTTTATTGATGGTCTCCACTAAATGTAAACAATGACTTCATTCTGTTCCTGGCGTAATCTCTACCACCCATAACAGTGACTAGCTCATAATGGGCTCTCAGTATTTGTTAAATGCATTAACAGTCCTCAAAGGGATTCTTCATTTCACGTCATTGCCAAAAGGTGACAGCGTAGTCTACCGTGTTTTAGGTAAAAATACCACATCTCTTTCAACCACCTCTCTCCTGAAAATCTGGAATAGATCACATCTCCACTCACCCACCCCCGCCCCGGCAAAGAAGCATCCGTTTCAGCAAATCGTGTGCTTATTCTAGTAGCACATTTCCTATTTCCATGCTATCCCTATTTTTGAATGTGATTATCCGTGAGGTCAAAAAGAGGTCAAAGGCATTTCCTCAAGTCTTTTGACAACCTGTATATCACATTATAGGAGGAAGCTTTCCTTTTATTGTTCGGGCACAGGGAGCTATTTGGAGCATGGCCTAAGAAAACTTGGATCCACACCTGACCTTGGAGAATTCTGTTTCTGAGACCCTGACAAACAGACTAAAGTTAGACAGAGCCCGGGGCACCACACCAAGCATGCAGCAAGAGTACACCTTGTCATCAAAACTTGTACAAACCAGAACGTGTTGTACCTTTCCTTTGGTGATGTCCTCCCATTCCGGGGGAACACCATGTGAATCTGATAATTTCCCTGCTCACCCTATCTCCTTTCCATCAGGAGCAGGCCACATGCAGAAAACATGAATACTACATACTCTCTATATGTGTATTCAGTGTATTCCTCCAATTTGTGAAAGAAATTTGGATACAGAGATGGATAGCCTATACCAATGTGATGCATTCGTTCACATCACCTTAGTTTAGAATTATAATCTACGTGAAGATGATAATGCTGCATGGAGGTGGGAAGAGAGTTTGTGAGAATATTTGGTCTGACTCAAGGACAAATGAATTTTAAACCATAATACCTTTCAAGTTCCAAATGATTTAACAGACATAATTTATAAGTATGATAAGGCAAATTAATGGAAATCTACCATTCCCAACTGGTTGATACTGTAAAATCATGTGTTATAAAGAGAAAACAAATATAAATTTGGGGATCCTGGGGCACCTGGGTGGCTCAGTTGGTTGAACAACTGCCTTCAGCTCAGGTCATGATCCTTGAGTTCCGGGATCGAGTCCCACATCGGGCTCCCAGCTCCAAGGGAAGTCTGCTTCTTCCTCTGCCCTTCTCTCCTCATACTCTCTCTCACTTTCTCTGTCTCTCAAATAAATAAATAAAATCTTTAAAAAAAAATTGGGGGATCCTGAAGCAAAAGGAACACAACACTGATGGTACCTTTAATTTTTTGAATTTGAAAAACATTTTTAATTTTGTCTCTAGTTTCTCTTAATTCCTAAAACCTTGAAGATGGACTTAAGAGCATATTTTTAACATTCCACTCATCAGTAATTCTGTGCCTATATTGTTCTACACTATTATTGAAAATATCAGGCTACTGTCTGAATCACCGAGGTTCATCATAATAAATTATGTTGCAAACTATCTTCTGGACCTCAGCGCCTAGTACTATAAACCATAAATGGATGTGAACTCTGAGGTCCCTCTCTATTTTATGAACCTCTTGCTCCCACCAAGTTTTCGTATGAAATGCCAATGGACAGGCAACACTGGATAAATACTTTAAGGGTGATATGGATGATCTGATGGACAAGCCACCCTTCTCGACTGGTTAGTTTGATGGCAGTTAACACAAGGCATGGGAAAGCTGCTACAAATGAGGCTTAGTACAATCATCTACTTGCCAAAGACGGTCCTTACGGGACTTTTCGCTAAGCATTTTGTCACATAGCTTGAAGATAGGCTCAGTGAAAATTTTTCTGTCTTTAGGGGCTTTTTGTCATATACCACCCCCCTCCAAAACTTGCTGTCTTTACAAACCTCAACACTTTTCTTAGCCTAGAGCAGTGGTTCTCAACCAGGAAGATCTTCTCCCCAAAGTGGCATCTGGCAATGTGTGGGACTTTTTTTTGGTTGTCACAAGTTGCAGGGGGCTGGGGGAAGTGGGCGTAACCAGCAGCTTCTAGGTAGAGATAAGGGACGCTGCTGAACATCCTATAGTGTGCACAGCAGCCTCTCAATAAAGAATTATTGACCCAAAATGTCAACAGCAGTAAGACTGAGAAAGCCATGTCTAGAGAGAGCAGCTTCAGACTGATGGAAGCCTGGCCAGGTCTACGTGAAGGACATAAGGATGGAATTTCCCAGGCAATCCCTGTCTTTTCAAGTCTCATAGACACTCTTCATATTCATTTAGGGCTTAACAAGTGTTTGAGGGAAGCTTAGATACTAACAAAGTGAGAGAAAAGTTAACTCAGTTGTAGGTAGAACTAAATTGTTTCTTGGATGCCCTTTCCTGCTCATGTTATAAAGTAAGTTGATGGCTGCCTCTTCTTTATAAAACGTTATTGAACACTTTGATACGACTGGACCTACAAGAGCAACACTTTGTCTCATTTCAACCCAAATCCTTGCAACCAGTCAGGGATCCACTGGAGTCAGAACTGAGTCAGCACTCTCTTCTCACTACAGTCTTGGTGATGGGAATTGAGCTTTTATGCAGAGTGTGATGCCTGTCAGATGCAAACAACTGTGACTGTTTTTAATGACAGAGTATCAACTCTTTGGCCCCGCCCCAAGAGAAGGAGCCAGTTTAGAAAACCAACTCAAGTAACTGAGCACATGCCTTTTAAACACCAACGCTTCTCAATTCTTTTCCGTCAACGCTTCTCAATTTTTTTCCGTAAATTCTTCTACAATGTATCCCACATACCTGTGCCTTTTGCCATAGATGATACTAAATTTAATCTTTTCTTAATAGTTTCAAGACATCACATGGACGTCAGTTGTAACTGATTTATGCAGAGAGACAGAGACAGTGACTCAAGCAAAGTGTTTACTCCACTAACGTTCTTGTGGCCCCAGAAGGCCAACTGGTAAGTAACGCTATTTTAAGCTCCCTGCCTTCACAAAGTCACGAGAGAAAAAGTATCAGCATTTTCTGTAGAAATAGGAAGAACTCCTGAAGTTCTGAAATGCACTCTCTCATCCACGTCAGAGGCTGTGAATTCTCCAAAACTTAACTTGCAGAGATGGGCCAATGAATGTGCAAAGTCTGTTTTTTTAAAGTGATTCTGATATTAACTAACACTTACCAGTGCTGACTGGGAGCTACACTCTGGCTAAGTGCTTTTCATGCATTATTTCATTCCACCCTTGTAACAACCCTTAGGTAGATCCAAGTGTGTATTCCTTTTACTCAGGAGGCTGAGGCAGAGGAACACTGACGAATTTGCCTAAATGACACAACCTAGATTTGAAACTGGGCAGTCTGAGCCCGGAGCTTTGTTCTAACCACAACCCCAGGGGCTGCAAAATGATAGTCCGTGGGCTAAATGGGAACCATAATATAAATATTATGTGAGGCAAACAAAACATAACTTTTGGGGCCACGTCTAAAGCCGGGTAGCTGGTGGGGCGCCTGGCTGGCTCTGTCAGTAGAGCATGAGTCTCTTGGTCTCAGGGCTGTGAGTTCAAGCCACCTGTTGGGGATAGTTAGATTAAAAAAAATAATAATAAAATAAAATCTTGAAGTTGGGCAGCTGGTGCCTGGTCCAAAGACTCAGCCAAGGGGCAAAGGAGGGTTGATACTCAGCTCGTACTTGACTGGCACGGCCATGGGTCCAGGTGTAAAAGAAGGAGGGGCGGATGCCATTTCCTAATTTGGACAAAGGAGGCAGATGAGCAGCCCTGGCCTCAACACCCACAAACTGGATTATTCACACAAAGCTCCGCATTTATGGCTTCTCAGGGAAGGGAAGGGGAAGGGAGGAGAAAGGGAAGGAAGGAGAGAGTTGGAACTAGCATTCCTCTGTGGTAACCATTTCTCTGGAAGCGACACACGCTTGCCTGGGTGTTAGCTCATTTGACACCGAATGTTAGCTGCCAAGACGCTATAGGCTTTCTGAGTTTGTAACCTCTGCCCTACATTGTACTTCTGGCATTTTGTTCTATGATCCCCTCCCTTCTCCCTCTGAACAAGGATCCAGTCGCCATGCTGCAGTTGTGTGGCCCCCTCTGTGGAGCAGCATCAAAGTCCAGCTCTCCTGAGCTGGTGGATTCCCTCAGGTGACCAAGCAGGGTGGATTCTGTTTTTCTTTGCAGGCTGAAATCCTTGTTTTTTTAGGACACACTGTTCTCTTGAGGCTCTCTGCCTGACAGAAAACCAAAACCAAACAAACTGGCCCCCCCCCCCAAAGAACACAGAAAGAACTCTGTTGTGGGGAGCCAGGTCTGGGGCCAAGACTCACGCATTTGATAACTGCTCCCCTGGGAGCCCTTCCTCGTCAACGCAAACGGGAAAACTACCCCCGAGAGCGTTTACCTTTTGGTAGCATGACTTCTCCTCCTTGCACCATAGCAGGTCTCACCCAGGCCTGAGGCATGTGGGCGGTCGATCAAAAAAGGCCACAGGGAATGGTGACTGGAAGATGAAAGCTAACTGCTGACTGAGCAGGAGTCACCTGGAGGACGCCAGATAGCTCCCCATCCAACGCTCCAGCATATGCTACACTTGTCTCTGCAAGCTGATGCCATCCAGCCGTTCCAAGTGGCCTCCCGGTGCCCTCACCAAAGGGACTGCTGGCTGGTCTACACAGACACCTGTTGCTAATACACAGCTAGAAGCCTTGGAACGTCATCACACCTCTCCACATTTGGCTGAGGACATCAAGCAGTCGGCACTCCTCACTGGCATGCGCCTTGTTTTAGCCTGGAAGCCAGAAGGAAGTAACTCTATCTGTTGGATCTCTGTCCTGTACCAGGGGATTAGAGAGGGGCAATAACCTTTATTCTACCAAATTCATTTGAAATGAGGAAAAGCAAGATCCAGGAGGGTTTAGACCAGAAATGTTTCATCATTCCACGCATCGGAATGACCTCCTGAAACAAAGAATGTAAACTGGCTATTTAATAACATTTCTTCCCCTCTGCTGTACCTACAGAACATATTTTTATGGGAGTGGCAATGTGCCCAGCTTAAAACAAAATGAAACAAAACACTCTGCACGTTTTCAGGTTCCCTTGCAGAAAGGATGGCCCTGTGATGCTAACTAATGAGATGTAAGTTGAAATCACCAAGTAGGATATCTAGGAAGATGAACAGATGTGGCTAGCTTCTCTGTCCATTACCTTTTGTCCCTTATCCTTCACCTTCTTCTTGCCTGGGAAGACGGTGCTTGGATCTTCAAATGGAAGCCATTTCATGAGTGTGAGGAAGAGGACAACATAGTAAGGATCATGGAACAGAAAGTGAGAAGAAGCTCATGGCATTTGCTGGTAGAGACTATAATTCTAGAGCATGGAAACGTTGCAATTTACTTCATTTTTCTGAGTGTCAGCTTCCTGAAGCATATTACCTCCCTTGCAGGGTTTTTAATGGGTGTTTAAATGAGACAATATGTGTCGAGTTGCCTCAATCAACACATCACTCCTTTGTCCTTTCTGATTAGATCTCCAGACTCAAAGGAAAGTTAAACCAGACTGACTGACTACCAGCTGATGCTTTCAAAGTCGGCCTCTGTATAGTGTTTTTTTTGGCACAGACAGGACTGAGTAAACAAGGCCCTAGGCAAGTGAAAGAGATTCCCTTCAAGGTGAGCAGTAGGAATCCAAGGTAAGTAGCCGACTGGGCCTTGCCAGGCTGGCACAGAAAGGATGTATGGCCCTTGCTCAGTACAGAACCCAAGAATACCTGAGAGAAAGCACCCATCACGAAGTGTCCCAAATCCCCTTACAGCCCAAGACATTCATCTCTCAAGGAAATTACGGCAAAATAAAAAAGTAAAAAGGGAAAGAAATCCACTACGTGACCTTGGGCCTAAAGACCTTCATACAAAGCGAAGGCCTGTCATCCCCTCCCCCAATTACAAGCATACACATTGTTTTCATACCTAAGTGCATGTAAGGCACCTGTGAACAAGCAACTTTTCTGGTGTTTTCCACTTTTTAAGAAAATTACAATTTCGCTTTCTAGCCAGCGGTTCTTTGGCACCATATAAATCTGGTAACTTCTTTCTCTTTCAAACAGCCTTCTCTTACTGTCTAAGGCCAGAGAGTAACTATCTTGGGCTTTTGATCCATAGGGTCTCTGCCGTTCGGTGAGACAGCAGCGCTGGTAAGACATGAAGGGACGGGTGCAGCCCTGACTCACTGAAGCCCCATCGACAAAAACAGGTGGCCTCTAGCTTGGCAGTTGCTGCTTTCGAGGACACTAAAATCGTGCAAAATTAAACAAGAAACATTCGGTAACGGTTAAGAGTCTCTCACCAATGACCAACACCATGAAACCAACCAGAGAGCTTGGAGGAAAGGCCAGCAGAGAATGAAACGGGAGAGGCAGGCACACAAAGCCAGAGACGCCAGTGTTCCCTGATTATTGCAAACTGTGATAAGGAAAAGCAGAGAATGCAGCCTGATGGCATCAAAAGGTGAGGATAAATACTCAAGAGAACCAAACAATCTGTAGACCACACGAAGGAATGAATGAATGGATGGGAAACACCGTTAAGAATTTTAGCCATTGACTCTCTAGGCACAGAAGGAGGACAAGGGGCAGATAGGAGGTGTGGGGCAGAGGCAGTAGCAGAACCTAAGGCCCAAACAGGCGCCCTTCAGACATATGAGGCAGGCCCCCTTCCTCCTGGCCTCAAGACCACTCAGTGCGGGTGTCACTGCTTTGCTTTCTTCCCTCCTTACATGCACAGCATTCATATCATGAAAATAACATGCGTGGGGTGGAATGTGGAGAGAGAGGAGAAAAAGAATGCAATGATAAAGATCAGAGGGGGCTTATCAGGCCTGGCACAGTTTTCAGGAAGCCTGGTCTCCTGGCTGTCCTATGGCCACGGACTTTTGTTTCTGCTCTTGTCCTCGCCCTGAGCTCCCCTCTGCCTTCTTTAGTAAGTAAGAGCTAGCGCCGGTCAGTACGAGCGCGATGCCCAAGTTGCAAGCACACACTACATACACCTATGTTGCTCTCCTGAGCCTTGTAACCCCGTGAGGTAGGACTTATTATTGTTCTCATTGAACAGGAGAGAAAACAGAAGCACGGAGAGGTCAGGTTTTCATTTTCCCAGAGCGATACAGCTAAGAAGTGACGGAACTGAGATTGGAACTCAGACAGTCCTGCTCCAGAGTCCACGCTTTCGGCCCCCACTTCATGCTGAGTTCCCAGTCTCCCTCCGCCACCTCCCAGAAGCCGGCCCTGACCGGGCCCCTCGTTCCAACGTCTCCATGTTACCCTCCCGTGACTCTCAGGATGCGGTTTGTTTGTTTGTTTTCATTTTCTCGAGAAAGTAATTTAACACCACTTTCAGAGACAATGACCAATTCATAGAATGTACAGAGGACGGAAAAAACACAGCAAAGGGTACTGTAGGGAAACAATCTGCAAAATGCAGACAGGAGCAAACCCTCTGAACGACTCAGTTTCTTCAACAAATAAATTGCAGATAGCAAGAGGCAGAGAGAGAGACAGAGAGATTTGGAACCTACAGATTAAAAGGGACTTCAAGATTTATGACCAACTGTGGCATGTGAAAGTTATCTGAAGCCTGATTCAAACTATGAAAAACAAAGTATGGCATTCGAGACAACGGTAATCTGAACCTGTATGTGTATTCAGGGATTTAAAAATGCTTACCGTGTACTAAGCGAGGTGATGGCTGACGGCTACGTTTGTTCATTAGATGGCGGAACCCCTTCGCCAGGCACATGTACGGCACATTGCCACCATGTACACTTCAAATACCTTACAATTTTATGAACCAATGATACCTCAGCAAAGTTGGGGAAAAAGAGGGAAACATGCTCATCTTTTAGAGATTTATACCAAAATACGAATGCACAAAATGAAATGATATCTGGAATTTGCTCCCGCATAATGCAGGAGGGGGAAAATGGCCGGGGTGGGGGGCAGAGATGAAATGAGATCGGCCGTGAGTTGACAACAACTGAAGCCGGCTAACAGATATTCAAGGGTTCATTATACGATTCTGCCTACTCTGATAAACCTTGAAAATTTTAGATAACAAGAGCTTTATAAAAGTTTGAAGGAAAGACCCACTAGGGCTTAAAATTAGACTTCTGTCAAGGAAGACATTCTGGATTTATTGGTGTTTCGTGTGTGCGCATGTGCATAGCTTTTCTTCCCCCTCTCAGTGGGGATTTTAAAGCTTAGAGGAAGAGTTTAAAGGGAATGCAAACAGGGGAGTAAATTATTCTTGTTCCTGAAAGATAAGCCTGGGAGATGCTGGGATAACCTGCAACTTAATTTCTTAATGAATGAATTTCTTGAATGGCACTAAAGTACTCTCACAGCAATGAAACCTAACCCTCAGCCACCCCTTGGCCAATACTTCATCGTGCTGCTGACAAGCTCTGGGTAGAAGTATGAGAGGGAAGAAAATCACACCCAGAGGTCTCAGGATTGGAGGATGAAAAGGAGATACAGAGTGGAGGGGATTATGGGACCTCTGCACAAGTGACCGAGCGGATGGTCCTGTGGGGTCTTGTTCCAAACGTCATCCCCAGAGATCCAAGTTTCGATCCCTGCCCCGAAATCAAACAGCTGAGCAATCTTAGATGATCGTTCCCCCACTGTGGTCCTTGACTGTTTTATTTGTAAACTGAAGAAACTGCACTAAAATTCCTAGGAAGATCCAGAGTCTGAGAGAGAGAAAAGAATGAAAGATTTTGCTCTTGAAAGCCGACCTGAAACACCGGGCCCCACACATTTACCTAGTTCTAGTCCAGTTGAGAGCTGCTTTGAACTGTCACCACTGAGCCACAAAGCCCTGGCTTCTGGACAAAGAAACACGGTAAAATTAGTGAAGTGATGAAGAGACCATACTGGAGTAAAACAGACCGTGAAAATTAATATGCCCTACGCTGGGGTCAATGCTTCAACGAAGGGGAGAAATGAAGGATGAAAATGACTGATGGGAGTAAATGAGTTTTCTGGGCATCAACCACCCACGGCTGCCAACTGTCCTGAAAGTAATCTGTCCTTCGAGAACTGCAACTAATACGCTGTTGGACAAGGTGGACCTGACACTTAGGAACGTCACAGGCCAGATAATAGTGGCTAGCTCAGCTTCCAGCAGCTAGGCCCCCGCAACCCAGCACATGGATTTGCACTTGACGCCTCGAGCTCAGGCCCAGGTCCAGATCCGCACCTCGATGTCGAAGTATCCTTCACACCCGGCCTTAAACTCTTTGGCATGCCATCAGCTCTCCGATAAGATTTTAAGAAAATAATCCATCCTGTTTGCTAAATGACCTTCCAAGAGAGAAAATGGCACCGGAAATGCTGAAGAAGCTTGGCACATTGAATGAACGGACGACACTTTTGATCTTAACCTGCAGGAACTGTTCACTAATTAAGAAGAACGGATTCTCTCCACTCAGAATCCCTAATTATTTTTGTGCTTAGGCTTCCCCTTCCAACACAAAGTACCTCCTTACAAAGCAGGGAGGTTTCTGACTGCGTTGCCTCAACTGGTCTTGACAAGAGAAGAGATGAATCATAGAAACACAGTCTGGCACCATCTCAACTTGTAATAACTTTCTACCAAGAGCTAAATCATAGCTGGCCAGATACTGGAAACTCTTCCTTTCTTCTCTTATTTATTTAATAAGAAGAGGGCCATTCACCAAGGATCAGTCCCACCTACATCATTAGTAGATTCACTGGTGAATTAGCAGACAAGACTGTTGTCAGGAGTGGGTCTACGCACACAGTGAAGGCTAGCACGGACAGGACTGAGCTGATCTTCAGGAAAGCTTGTTGATGGCCCCCAAACTAATCTGTAGCAAGAAATGGAGTCGCCAACGTAATCTCCTACATAATGAAGGCAGAGAGAGCTAAACGTCTCTGAGCATCACCTCCATGCAAGGTGCCTGAAAATACTTATTAGACAGTCTCTAAGTACTTAGTAGACACATGGAGTGCCCTGAATGTGACCTGGGCATACTTTCCTTCTACCCATTATTTTCTCTTCTCTTTTTTGCTTGCCTATAAAAGGAACAAGTGCCTTCAAGCAACATCTGCACCTTATAAATGTAACCGATCTTCCCCCTCAAATAAATAAATAAGTAGGAATTGGGAGATATGTCACTTAGTTCCACACCCATGAAACAATAAAATGTAGATGTCGGCAGAGTGGCTCAAGTAAGAGAGCAGAGATTCAGAAACTCCGACACACCAAGACGTGGGAGCTTTCGTCACTTATCCAAAGGGGATTCTAAGTCAGAAACTTAATTGCAACCATTTCCAAGTTTGGCTTTGATGGTTGAGCACTACACAAGAATTAATGTATTTTTACAGCGCGAGTGAATACCTTCACTGCAGTTCATTCATCCATAAAAGACAATGATCAGAAATAAAAACCCAACATTTCAAGAAGACTCTCCATTAGACTTTTAAATTCTGCCTGAGGACGTCACCCACCTGTCTAAGGATCAGTTTGTGACACGTAAGTTGTGTTTAAGGCAGTATGTTTTCTCTCTTATCCTCCCATTCCTGCTAGGCTATGCTTGAAGGTAGACAGAACTGTCTGACTTCCTCATCGCAAATTCACCGAAGACAGAGTGCTGAATGAACACTTAAGTTTCTAGGATTCGTCTCCTGGATACTGCGAGTTTCAGATATAGCCATCCATGCTTGATGGTGCCTGAGAAGCTCGAGACACAACACAACGTAGGGCTCTTTCTTTTTCCCCTAACAAGTCTTGAATAATCAGAGTCACTTTCTCAATATTAGAAGTTTCAATAGGCCTCCATTACATCTTGAACTATATTACTAGTACTCAGCAATGAAGATAATGGGAGCGGGAAGTAAGAACTTATGTATGACTTCTGCCTTCCCCCTAAAAACGACCATTCCACCACTTCCCATCAGTCAGGAAATGGTTGCCAATCGCTCCAACAGAAAGTGTTATGTCAGCCAGAGAGCCTCAGGGTCTAGTCTTGGTGACGATGTTCCCTTTAGCGCCTGTTGTTCCTTTTGAATTCCTAAAATAGTTCAGCACTAGGGCTTATGGAGAGTTTGGTCGTGAGAGGCAGAATAAAGTACACACTGCCCTATGGGACTTCTACTCTCAAGCATTCCCTGGGCATTCATTTAGAGCACCTATTCTCTGCTGCAGAGAACTATATTCCCAAGAAACTTGAAGATTCACTTCCTGTCCTCCAAGAGCTCAGTGTTGATCTCTAAAAAGGCTTCCCCGTGTTGATTACGTAAAACCATGTTAGCTGACTTCTAGATCACTAGACCTACAAAACCACGATGGACAGGCTGCAGCATGACCACAATGTAGGCAAGATTAGGAAAATGTATCTACCTGTCTCTATATTACCCATATTACCATAGTGTGTCTTGGCAAATGAAAGCTTGAAGAAATAGTTCAAGTTTAATATATGCGTAAAGTGTGTAAAATTGGTAATTGGGTATATGGATACAGAAGCAGTACTTCTAGAAACACTTATTTTGCTCTAAATTTATAAGCATTAACAGTCTCTAAAAGTTTAGTTTCTTTTCTGCTATCACTGTACATGATCCCATCAATAAGAAACAGACAATGCATGATCTTTATGGGTTAGATCCCTCCACAAAAATCATCTCTAATTGGAGACCATGGTTCCCTCAGAAAGTCATATACACAGTTCTGAAACTAGGCATCTTGCGTGCCCACGGAACTACAACAAAATCTTTTTTAGGCACACAACCTTCCGTAGAAACAGCTTTCCATTCTTTTTCTTTTTCCTTTTTTTTTTTTTTTTTTTTACTCAAAGCCTGGAAGTACTTAAGTATTTAGGCAGTTTTTTTTTAATAACTTGATAACCTGATAAAATTTTTAAAGTCTAGTATGAAAAGAACATTTCCCCTAATAGAATATACTGAATTCCTTCTCCATTCTTTTTTTTTTTAATAGATTTTATTTATTTATTTGACAGAGAAAGAGAGATCACAAGTAGGCAGAGAGGCAGGCAGAGAGAGAGGGGGAAGCAGGCTCCCCGCTGAGCAGAGAACCCGATGCGGGGCTCGATCCCGGGACCCTGGGATCATGACCTGAGCTGAAGGCAGAAGCTTTAACCCACTGAGCCACCCAGGTGCCCCTCCTTCTCCATTGTTAAGAAAAGCTGGCTTTCTTCTGAGCAACAGCTTTCGCTGAACACAGTGAGTACTACATCTCCCCACCTCCAGTGACATACTTGGCACCAAAACCTGTTTTCTGCTTACAAAATCTCTAAAACTAGAAAGCACCCCAGTCACTCATGGGGAGAGGCGGGCATAAGCTCTTTGAAAACACCATTTCCATTTTATCTTAAATGTACCGAAGAATGGAGTTTCTCCGCAATAATAAGACTTCTTCCGGACAGCGTGGATTCTGACTTCCCATTACACATTCCATTATTTTATTTGTGGTGATCTAAACTGCTTCTGACATTCTTTGATGCCTCCACCCTTTACATACTTGCAGGCTTATCTGTGTTTTAAGTCAATTCTTGCCTATTGTTTGCCAAAGTCCCATTTAACTCTCAACATCTTTACCCAGGCAACACAATTTTTGGTTCCCTTATCTTGAATTCAGATGCACAAAAAATCCGCCCTTTCAGGATGGCCCATTTGTAAAAGTTCTCTCTTAGGAGTATCCTTAAGCTGTGATATCAAAGTGGGTTCCAAAAAATAATATTTAAAATATTCTAAATATATTTCTCCAAAGATTTTTTTTTTCCAAATCAGCAGTAGCAGCAAAAAGAAAATCTGGATTATACCCAACATTTGCAAGTGTGAGTTTGAGATTTAGCATTAATTTTGTTTAAAATCACTCTTTCATCTACATATAAACAAAACCTTAAGCCAAGTAGAACCACAGCCTCCTCCCTCTCCCCGGGGCAGCCCAACTACTTCTGCCTACAGCAGAAAAACTCAAGATGCCTTCCCATTCTCAAACCAACAACGGCAACAGACTCCAGTTTCTAGCTACGCATATCAGAGGCCCCGCTCCATCAATCAATTTCTATATGGCTTTAATCTAAATCATAAGTAGTTCCTTCCCCATATTTCACTTTACTTCTTACTTATTTCCACTATACTTTGCTTTTCTCTATCCTGATCCTCACATTCCTCACCATTAGCCACTCACTGTTTTCCCCACCACTAACCACTGTCCGCATTTGCCAGTCTTATAAACTCAATTGGCCTTTTGCCTGATCATTAGGGTCACCAGGGTCACCATCCAGTAGTTTGAAAAGCTTCACAGGGACCATACGAACGCACACAAAAAGGGACCCCTTTCTGCAGCTCTGACTTCTTCAAGTTGTTCACAGAAACAGAGTGCAAGGAAAAGCTGGACTTGCTGAACATGATGTAGACAAGAGGGAGAGCAGAGGAGAAAAAGAGGCGTGTGATTTTTCCTTTACCCCAGCTAGTTGTCCCTCTTCCACGAACCCTTAGTCGCCTTGGTGTTCAAGATCCCCAAAACCAGTCGTATCCAAAACTTCACAATCTTTTCACACTGAAAATGCCACGTGCATTCCTGTCTTCCTGCCTTGTCCTGACCCACAGCTGCTCTCAGGAAGGCCCCCTCCCTCTGCCTGCTTAGACAACCCACCCACAGGTCCTGCCTCGGCTCCAGCCCACCCCTTGGACAGCAGAACCCCCATCTACACCCCCGACCTCCTTAAGGGCGCAGGGAATTCCCTGTGTTCACTTGGCAATTTCCATATTCTGCCTCGCAGAATGTATAGAGAAAGGTCTATCTGTTCTGGGAAAACAGCAAACAAGTAGAGATCTAGGAACTGTATGAACATTTCATATTCGCAAAAGAACTCTGTAACATGGAATCAGGATCTGTATTTTAGAGAAAAGGAATTGGAGCCTCAGGAAATCTAAGTGAGGAGCCCAGGACCATCCGGGCCTCTGAAACCCATGTCTGTTTCATTTTGCTCCTTGCCTCTGCTGCTCTAGTCAAAGTAAACGTTTTAAAACTAGACCTGGGTCTTACATCTCTCCGTGTGATTTTTCCTTTACCCCAGCTAGTTGTCCCTCTTCCACGAACCCTTAGTCGTGGAACCCTACAAGTCTTCAGCTTGTAGTCTGTGAGCACTTAATGAATATTCATAGTAGCTTACAATCAAATGAGATCGCATTTCCTGAGTATACCACTATAGAGGAAGAGAGCCAAGAGGCAGAAGAAAGCAAGTGCAGGATAAAAATTTCCACAGATAATCTACCAAGTGAATGATCCACGGGCATGATAATCCAGTGTTGGCTACATATCCAGTTCCCAGAGATCTCCTGCTTCGTTTCATGATGTCGGAGCACAAACACTGGCGTTCACTTCCATGGCCCTTTCTGCTCATCCCGTGAACTTTGCTGGGCCTGGAATTAATCCTCGGTGGATGTTAGAAATATTGTGACAACAGCTGGCACTGTCATTTGCAGTGTCCAAAATGGAACTTCCATTTTTTTATTTCCTGAGGGGGATTTACGTGTTTCTTTTCAAGTACCAGGCTTACTTCAAAATTAAAATAATTCACTTTCCCCTCAACAGCGGGATTTTTCTGATTATTTAAAACAAAGAAAAATGGCTTTCTGACATCATGCTGGCCCCTGTATTATATAGGCTGGGATATATTCATGTTTTAGACTCAGAGTTAATGTTTCCGAGAAACGCGTTTTTGACTGTGATTTTGGAATCTGTGCAAGAAAAAGGTGTGATACGGCGGACACCACCATAGTGCTTTTCAGAGGGATGGAGAGCAGTTTTCGCGGAAAAAAGAAAAAAAGAAAAGAAAAATGGCCTCATTTTTTGGTTTGTTTTTCTTTCTGAAAATCATCATGGAAACTTCGGTTGAGAAAGACCAGGCAGGGTACTGGGGGCCAGGCTAAGGCTGAAACACCGCTCACTGGGGCAGCGACCTCTGTGGAGCATGGGTCCCCTGAGCACATCTTTTATTTTGCATTCACAGCCTGGGCACGGCAAGTGGCGCGTGCCAGTGCAGGCCATCCCAGCTGTCACAAATGCAAATATCATCAGGTGAACGTGACAACAGAGCCCTGCCCAGATCATTCAGATTTCTAGGGCTGGGTTATAATCCGTTTCTGTAATTTTGAAACAAGAGTGAGCTCCTTCTACAGCCCGGTACGCGCTCTTCATAATGTAATTCACGTGGCGATCTCATGACTGAGAGAAAATGTGGTCTTAGGCAGCACACAACCTAATCTTTCTGGGAGTAATAAGGTAGAAGCCACGGGAGATCACATAAGCCATTCCAGGGCTTCAATAAGCAAGTATTGGATCTCTGGGAACACTTCAATAATCAAAACTTAGCCACACCATCCCACAAGCTCAGAAGTTCATTCCATGTTTCTTCTTCCAAGTTCTACTGGTCAGCTGCAAGTACTTGCCCAATTTCTGTACTTTTCCATGTGGGAGTATCTCTTACCAAAATGTCCTTGCTATATTTTTCTTTAGAATCTACCGTAATTGTTAGTTTAGTTTTTTGTGTGTGTGTTTTTTTCACTTCTTTAGAGAGAAAAAAAAAAGGTGTTTAAAAGAGATTTAGAGTTCAAAACTAAATAGAAGGGCAGTTTGTCTAGCTCGGCATATCCAATGCTAGTTCTCACATGTTTATTTTATGGCTTTGCCCTACTTGAAAAGTCTTATTTAAAAGATGAATGGCCACGACTTCAGAATTTGGAGAGAAAAGCAAAATGCCTACGTTCAGACAGCCAAATGAAACTCCAGTGATAATTCATATCAATGTACAATGATCTCCAAAGCAACTCACCACGTGATAGAACAAATGAAAGAAGGGCAAACGATGAGCCTTATCTATGCTTCTGTATGATAATGCAAATGATTTTGGAGTTGTTGCTGCATAGCTAAAAATACGCTGCTCAATAAAAGAGCAATCAAAGTATACATCGAGGGTGTGTGTCTAGGTGACGCCTGATCTAGAGACTTAGAAATTACACAAGACATTATGGTCACTCATTATTGATGTTTCTAATAGGAAAAAAAAAAAAGAAATTCCTTATTTGAATCCCATATTCTACTTGTTTTCACCTAGCTAATTATCTTATACGATAATAATTAGAAAGTGCCAAGAAAGTAAAAGAGTCCATGATTAGGCTTGAGGTTGTTTTTTGTTTGTTTTGTTTTTGTTTTTACGATAGGTAAAAGGTTGTAAAAGTGAAAAGAGGGCCCCCCAAATGAGCTGGGAGAACACTGGGAAGGCAGGGGATAGGACCAAAAAAGAACAGCGAAGAAAGAGGAAGTTGGAGAGAACTGAGCAGGCGGGAGGGAATGGGTAGGGAAGGAAGTGAGCAGAAAGGGCAGATATTAAAAGTGGAAGGAACAGGTGGTAGGGAGGCCGAACTCAAGGCCACTGGGCGGTGCATGGGGTAGTGAAGCATGGGGGATGTGATGTTGGGCAGACTCAAGCTCTTCCGCGGAGTAACTGGATGAACTTGGGCAAGTCTCTTCACCTTGAGGATAACAACATAATCCACTTTACCGGGTTACTGTGAGAGGATTAATTGAAATAAGCCATGCAAATGTTTGGTACAGGGTAAACACTGCCTGTTAGCTGGAGCCACTCTGGATCAGGTATACGTGCTTGGCTCAATGGAGAGGCCCTAAACGGGCACCTGACCATTACTCTCCAGCAGAAACTCCTATTAGGAAGAGAAAACATGTAGACAAAAGAACCTCTATTTTGTAAAAAGAGAAATAGTTGGTGGGTCTTCAACATGGATGCATGCACAGAAAAACTCAGAGCACTCATACACTGAAACTCTGCCAAGTGAAAAAAACTGAGAAGTGAAAATAGCGAGCAGGTGAAATGTGACGTGGGAGTTGCATCATAGTCAGCAAAAAGGGATACAACAGTTGTGCTCGTAGTGGTTAAAAGGGTGGGCCTTAGAACCGCATGGACCCCGCTCCGGTGAAGCCGTTTACTAAGTAGGTGACTCTGAACGTGGTACTGGACATTCAGTACGTTCAGACGTTCAGTGCTGGACCTCTGTTTATGCATCTATAAAAAGAGAGTACAAATCCCTACCTTATGAGGCTGTTAGGTGGACTCAGTGCGGAAATATATAAATTTAGCACAGTGTTATGATAAAGATGATGTCATGATTACTTTATTAGAGTTTAGTACTATAGTTAGAGTTCATCACAGATTTAGGGAATACTTTATATGAGAAAACTAAATACAACCAGGCTAACTAAGCTTCAAGAAAAGAAGACAGGAACCAGAGGGCAGGGCGCGGGGGTAGACGGGGGATACATGCTGTGGTGGGCGGTGGCGGGGAACGGTGTTCACACATTAAGAGTTGTATCAAGGAAAAGAAGCAGTTGTTCTCATATTTTGACATGGCCAAGATAAGCCAGAAAGAGTTTTAAGTTAAATGTCGGCAGAAACGCTTCACAATTCGCAAACGTTCAGAACCAGGAGAGTGACCCTCACTAGATTAAGCTTCCTTTGGAGGGTTTTTAAAAAAATATAGGCAGTTATCTTTCCTAGTATCTTAAATACAATTGTGCATACAGGCTGATAGATGAAATAGATAACTCTCTCAGTAGGGTCTTCTCTAGAGGACGAATGGCATTTGTCTCTCTTAGTTGAAATGTACTTTTAGTAGGTATCATGGAAGAAAGAGGAACAAATACAGCCCACCACCATGAGAAACCACATCTGAGAATCTGGTATTATGGCAGGTCGCCTGTGTTGGATTTGTAGCCATTCGGCAAACACAATGGCCTGTTTTACTGGTATTGTATTTTGTGATCTCTACTCATTTTAATCTTACTGATGAACAGTATAGTAGCATAATCTTTATTTAGTAATTTTGGAAACTGAGGCACAAGGAAGTTAAATCAGTGTTCAAAATAACCATGGAAGATAGCACTTTTGTTCAGCCTAAATCTAGCTGCCAAAGCTTCAGTTAAAAATAGCAGTGCATTGCCAATGAGTTATTACACAAAGAAAAAATATTTCCCATACAAAAAACTGATACACTACAAACATATTCAGTATGATATTCTATTTGATAAAATTGCCCTACCTAGGAGAGAACCCTTCCATACCTCTTAGAATCCAGAACCATTTCAGCCCCTTAATGAGGAGGGTTCAATCATCAGAGTTGGATTGAGAGTCACCATGAAAAATGATGGCCTAATCCTATGAAATTTCCTGAAGATGATCAACGTTACAACAGTAATAGCAAATTAAAAGGAGAAAAAAATGAACCCTGAAATATGGAGCTCACTAGGGATATCATTATGTAAAAAAAAAAAGTATATCATTATGTAGAAGACTGTTATCTGAGAATTTTAAAGTGATGATTTGGAACCCATCTTCTGAATTAAAAATAAAAAACTATTAAATAATGATAACCAGGAATTTTTATAAACCATGCAGAGAAAGAAGAGGGAAATTCTAAACAATCTCACAGTATTAAGTATTTATTTAAATAGCATAATTTGAATTCAGACAAATGAGACTTTGAGGGATAAAGTTAGAGGCTTACATTCTTTTACTCATGACTACCACTCATTCATTCAATCGGCACTGATTAAGCTCAGAGCCCTGTATCAAAATGTTACTAAGGGTTCAAAAGGAATAGAAGTCCTTGATCTCATAGAATATATACTTCAGATAGGAGACAATGTTTCGTTTAGTTTCTGCTAGATAACTTAAAATCTAGAGTTATATATAAGTAAAGTTGCATATGCTTTGGAATATAACCCATTTTTAGAAAATGAATAAAGCAGGTAAGTTTCCATTTCTTCTATATGTCTTGCCTACATGTTTTATCTAATTCCTATGTATTCTAAGTAATATCAGATTGAATTAGGAAAAGAGCTAACAGTAAGAACACAGGTAGGAATGAGCTGGAGAAGTATGATTGGGTAAGATTATGATTCATTATAAATAATCAAGATTAACAAAGTGAGATGACTGCAAATGAAAAGTGTAAGTGACCATCAGAGGAATAGAAGCAGCATCCTTATGCAGCAAAGTTCTTAAGTAAGGAGAATGTTTTGTTGTGAAATGTTTCAAAGTACATTTGTCCTCTCTTCTCCCACCTCCAACTGCTTAATGCAAAGCTGCAATGCCTCAGAGAGGAACACATTTGGGTCAGTGAACCAAGGCTGCTATTTAAATACCTCGAGGAACCATCCTTATTAGAATACAGGAATGTACAAGTTAACTCTTTTGTGATGTGTCATCAGTTTCTTCCATCCAACTCCATAAAAATAAACGTGGCTTAAATTCTGCTGTCTTCAAGCTAATTCCCAAATTATAGTAGTTCAGTTTCTTTTTTCTTTTCTTTTTTTTTCTTTTAAGATTTTAGTTATTTATCTGTCAAAGAGAGAGAGGAAGCACAAGCAGGGGGAGCAGCTGGCAGAGGGAGGAGGCTCCCTGGTGAGCAAGGAGCCCAGGATCCCAAGACCCTGGGATCATGACCTGAGCTAAAGTCAGACGCTTAACTGATTGAGCCACCCAGGTGTCCCAAGTAGCTCAGTTTCTAACCAACTAAGCTGAATCTGAAATTGTCCTGTATTCTTTTTTTAAAAAAATATTTAATTATTTGAGAGAGAGAGAGAACACCACGAGCAGAAGCAGGAGGGACAGAGCGAGAGGCAGAGAGAATCTCAAGCGGACTCCACACTGAGCACAGAGCCCGAGCCCAAGGTGGGGCTTGATCTCATGACCCTGAGATCAGGACCTGAGTCAAAACCAGGAGTTGGATGCTTAGCTGACTGCACCACCCAGGTGCCCCTGAAACTGTCATATATTCTTATAGGAATAATTTTGTTTATAATCATTTAGCATACTAATGTATCTTAAATACTACCCTGTGAGAGGAAATTTAAACAGTTGTGTTAATAAAGTAGTAAAGAAGTAAAGGCAACAGAATGAGTGATATAAAAAGATGCAGAGACTGATGGGCTACAGGTCCCGAAGCAGACAAAGGGAGCTGGAGTAAATGCTGTTGGTAAAAGGAATTGGTGTGGGAAGGGAATAACGCTTCTCTGACTTCTCACTCACAGCAAGAGAGGAAGGCTGAAAAACAGAGAGGTTTTGTATTAGACAATACACCTCACCACATACCATTGGGTAGGCACCCAAGTTAGCGTTTTGTTTTCTTTTGTTTTAGTTTTATTTATTTGGGGCACCTGGGAGGCTCAGTTAGTGAAGCGTCTGCCTTTGGCTCAGGTCATGATCCCAAGGTCCTGGGATCGAGTCCCTCATTGGGCTCCCTGCTTGTCAGAAAATCTGCTTCTCCCTCTCCCTCTGCCTGCCGCTCTGCCTACTTGTGCTCTCTCTCTCTGTCAAATAAATAAATAAATAAATAAAATCTTTTTTTAAAAAAGTTTTATTTATTTAAGTAATCTCTACACTCAACGTGGAGCTCAAACTCACGACCCTGAGATCAAGACTTGCAAACTCTTCGGACTCAGCCAGCCAGGCGCCCCCTAAATCGGTGATTCTTCAAGTGTGGTCCTCAGGCTAACTCCACAGCATCTGTGAGCCTGTGAGAAAGCAAATTCATGAGCCCCACCCTTGACCTACTGAATCAGAATCCCGGAGGATAAGGCCCAGGAAACTCCGTTCCAACAAGCCCGCCCGCCGTGCGGTTTTTCTCCATATTAAGGTTGGAGAACCACTGACCTAAATCATCTCAGGGAGAGCAGACCATCGGCTGAGAACCAGAGGGTGGGGTCAGGACTTCAGGGAGGAGATTTACAACAGCGGCAAGGAGGAATGTAGTAGGATGGAAGGGAGGAATTAACAAAAGGCCAGCCAGCTTGCACCAGGCCCACAGGAAGCTATTTAGCATAGCCTCCTGAATTTATAAAACTTGTGAGAGGGCTTCTGGGTCTGTCTTCTTGCCGTAGTAATAATGAGTCTATGTAAAACTGAATTCCAATTATCATGTAACTGACTATGATTCTGGAAAGACAGCTTGATTATAATTTAGGGATTGCTACACACACACACACACACACACACACAATGAATCAAATGAAACAAAAAAGAAGAAAGTCTGCAGAAGACTAGAAGAGAAAATACACTGGAACAAAAGACTCCGAATGAAGCCCATTAACTCTTCTGTGTGGCCCTGGGAAAGTTATTAAACTTCTTCATGGCTCATTTTCTCATCTGTAAAGCTGAACCTAGCATTCTCTTATTCAAACAAAGTGGTGTGGGGAAGAGATAAGTCCATTAATAACCACAGCACAAAGCATTATGAGAAAGGCATTGATGGGGGTTTTCAATGATAGTTACAGAATTCTTAGAGGACAGTGAGGAATTACAATTAATTCCAAATAAGGAAAACAAGGAAGCCCTCCCCCTGAAGAGACTGTGAAGCTAGACCACAAAGAGCAAGAGAAAGTCAAAAGATGGAAGACCGTAAGGGGAGGGAGTAGGAAAGTAGAGGGCGCGCACAGAGAATGGAAATAGCCCTGTAAGGATTTGTAGACGTGAGGCTGTGCTGAGGGAGGGAGAAGGTCTCTTCTAGCTCTCCAACTCATTTTTCAAAGGTTTTTGAGCAGCCTGAAAATAATGGGCAAATTTGATAGTGTACTTTTACCAACCACCTTTTTCATTTTTGAACAGTTCCTAAACACTGAACTTTAGGTAAAAGCCTCTCAAAATTCTTCCTGGCTGGCTTTAAAGTAAAAGAATCAGGGGTGTAGATTGTCACTGGAGCGTCCAACCCTTCCATTTCCATACTCTGTGGGGATCACAGGTATTTTTGGGGCCACTTGGCAGAAGGACCGTTTGCCTCTTTGCAAAATCTTGCAGCTCAGAGGCCAGAGTTTAAATTGATTCCATCATAGGAGAGGAAGAACACACTGCAATGAACTTTTGATTATTCCTTTATAAGCAGGCCAATTTTTTATTCTCTTACTAGAATTTGTATATTGAATCTCTGGCAAAGAGCCCTTGCTAAGCACCCTTTTCTTGTCTTGGGTCAAGTCTCAGGAGACCCGAGTGAGCAGAAAGCAGTTGTCCTCTTGAATTGAAAGCAGTTCTGAGCTCTCCTCAGGGTAGTTCAGTTACACTGAAGACAAAAGAATCGCAGGCCCTGAATTTCCGGAAGAGAACACACACAAGGAAAGCATTTCTTGCAGGGTGATCAGATTTCATGATTCCAGGACAGAGCGGCAGGGTGATCAATCACAATATCATACCTCCTTCTTCTGGAAAATGTTTCTTTCTGATCGGTCCCCTTATAACTCCGGAAAACCTTCCAGCGGCCAGACTGCGAGGGCACCCTAGCAGTGGACACCTATCTATGGTTCTACCTCAGGAAAGAATGAATCGTATTTTCAGTTAATGAATTGTACACCAAGCAGATGAGCCTTGAAAGTTCAGTCCAAAGAACAGCATTTCACTAACTACTAGGTTTCCATGGAATGAGCCACACGCCTGTCTATAAGGAGGACTTTTTCAGGCTGCCCACGGCACGGAAGCTCCCAAGGGAAACAACCTCCCCAGAGCACCTTGACCTGTCCTCAGGCTGACCAAAAGATACGGTAAAGCACCTACTTTGTGCTGAGCAGAGACAATGCCGGTTGGTTCTAAACACAGAAAAAAATCCGAGTCAAATCCTATCTCTGAAATAGAGCCCAGAATGTTACAATTGTTGGTTTTTAATCCTCTCCCTGACCACCCTCTGACAGAATGACAGTAGATTTTGAGAGTTTGGTTCGGGGTGAACTGATCAGTTACTCTTTCCCTGTCTATACATTAATGATAATGGTTTGAACGAGGGCCAAGCCTTCCCTTTGTTAAGTTCTTCTCAGCTCTTGCTACAATGCTTGGCCTCATTAAATGGGCATCACTTATAGATTTGTCCCCTCCCTGAACATGTTCACTAGGTATCATTCAGGAAATAGCTGATATCATGAATGATTACTTCTTTCCTCAATCATCCTTATCATCATCCATACAAGACCAGGATACTGTAAAGAAACAGGTTTTTGTTTTGTTTTTACATGTCCAAATAAAATGAACCTTTGAGCGCTTACAGAATCATAAACTGACGGATGGGGCTGAAGAGAACTTTTATTCATCAAGCACAGGCTCCGTGGGTAGATTTCTCACTTGTAAGAGGTGTGTGCTGACAATTAAAAAGAGAGTAAGTGTGAACGCCCACAAGAACCACAAGTGTGTGTGAGCAGAGATGGGGTGGGAGGCAGAAGAGACAGACGGTCGCCTCCCAGGATTTCCCTAACAGCCCGTCAGAGACGGTTGTGCTCCGGAGCACAGTAAATCGTTGGAACCTCAGAAGCCTCCAATTGCTGTTGAATTTCTGTTGGCCATTATTTCCCCCTCAGAAGGGAAGTTTGGGGAGAGGCTTCAGAATTATGTAGAGTGGCAGGAGGAAAAGAGGATACGGTTTTCAAACAATTTTTCTCTTCAGTCAGCAGTTGTCTCACCATTATTTTGACAATTAACTCAGTCTGCATTATTTTTCAAAATTCACGCCTTTACAAATTATTCAATCGGGTGTATTTTTCTTAACTAATACATGAAATTGTTCCATGCCACGGGTATTTCTGTTCAAAACAGACCCCAAAGACAAGGACAAAAAGCTCTGTTTCCCCACGTCAAACACTGGTAGCAACACAGATTCCTATTTACTCTCCCTCGTGGCATCTCGCCATTTTTATTTCTGACTCTGATGCTTTGGCTCTGATTCACAAGCAATTTCCAATTGTTAGCCACTCGGCCCCTATTCCAGGGGAAGATCCATGTTCAAAATACCTGAAACTTATGCAATGCAAAGGATTCTTTTTAAGAAAAGAAAAATACCAAAAAAAAAAAAAAACCCAAATAATGGATACAAAATATCTTCGATCACTTGAAGGCTACCCAGGAGAGGGGGAAGCACAAAGGAGGGAAGTTGGAATTCTAAAGTGACATTGATTTTAACAATTACAGTTGAATACAGTGTGTTTTACATTCTTACAAAAAACAAGCACCATGATTGCTAGGCCCTTCCCAGGACTCGAAAAGGGGCTTATTCAGATGAGGAGCCTGAGGCTTTAGCTTCTACAGTTTCTCAAGAACCTCCTCTGTTCTCCCTTCCAATCTCCATGTCCACCCTTACACAAAGGGGGAAGTTCCAGCTCAAGAATAATCCTAACCCCCTTTACTGGTTTCCCTTCACCCAGAAAAAGACTAAGCTCTCAAAAGAGACATAGTTCACATTAGTGTTTTCATTTTTTTCTCAGGTAAATACCCAGAAGTGGAATTCCTGGATCATATGGTACTTCTATTTTTAGTTCTTTGAGATCCCTCTAGACTGTTTGCCACAGTGACGACACCAATTTACATCCCCACCTATAGTGTACATGCGTTTCCTTTTTCCATATCCTCACCAACACTTGTTATTTCTTGTCTTTTGGATGCTAGCCTTTCTGACTGGTCCATTGATAGGTGCATCAGTAAAGATGTGAGGTGTATACACACGATGGAATATTAGTCAGCCATGAAAAAGATTGCGATCTTGCCATCTGTGAAACATGGATGGCCACAGAGATTATTACACTAAGTGAAATAAGTCAGCTAGAAAAAGACAAATACCATATGATTTCCCTTATATGTGGAAATCAAAAAACAAAGAGCCAAAAAGAAAAACGGACTCCTAAATATAGAGAACAAACTTTTGGTTGCCGGGGAGGGGGTTAGGAAAAGAGTCGGGGGTGAAAGGATAGGCAAAACAGGTGAAGGGAATTAAGAGGTACATCCTTCCAGTTAAAAATAAGTCACAGGGATAAAAACTACAGCATGGGAAATAGAGTCAATAATCTTATGACTTTGTGTGGTGACAGACGGTAACTAAACTTTTCATGGCAAGCCTACGGGAATGTATATAATTGTCAAATCACTGTTGTATACCTGGGACTAATATATGTCAACTGTGCTTCAATTGAAATAACTTTTGATTTAAAAAAGTTCAAGAATTAAAAGCAAAAACAGAGAAAAAATATTGTAGAAAATTAAAATATTGTTCCTAACTATCCCTGTTTCTCCTCCTCAATATATTACTGCCACCTCCTCGATCACCTTGTCCGAGCAGCCTGCTTTCATAGGAGGCACATTAGCATAGTGTTCCTCTTCATGGAATGTTATATTTAGTGATCAAAATTTACTTCTCTCTTAAATTCCACCCTTCCCGCCCTCCCGTCTCACACCTTTTTTTTTTTTTTTTTTAAGTTCAAACAGGATCTTCCACTGTGTTTCCAGGCTCAGGTCAGAGAGAGATGCTTTATTCAGAAATAATTTACCAAAGACTTCTGCAGGCTTCTGGGGCTGTTTGCGATGACTCTCATAGAAGGGGTTTTATAAAAGTCCAGTGTGGACTGTGTTCCAGCAAGTGACTAGCTCCCCAGACGGTGGCCCGAGCTCACGGCCATTCAGAACCAGGCACTTCCACAGTCAGAAGAGGGGCCTCTCCGAAGCACACTGGCAGACAGACTCACTGTAATAGACCATTCTAATTCATTTACCAGCTCTCCTGAGCTTTGCCAGAGAATAAGGCCTCATCTTCAGAAGGCACATTGTATGATTCACCTAATTAGGTTCTGGTTATGACCTACTATGTATCCAATACGGACCCAGAAAACAAATTCTTTTAGCCACAGAGAAATCTTATTTTTGAGCCATTCATACCTCTCCTACTTAAAGCAGTTTCATTCTTAATCTCGGCCGCTTATATGGCAAAAATCATGCTGATGGTCACACAGCAATTCACCCCATCTTTAGTCATACGTTGACTTTTTTTTTCCAGTTTTGTTTTTTACTTTTTTGCTTTAGTATAATTAATAGACAGTGTTACATTAGTTTTGGGTATACAGTATAATGATGCAACGATTCTACAAATTGCTCAATGCTCCTCAAGATAAGAGGACTCTTAATCTCCATCACTTATTCACCCATTCCCCACCCACCTCCTCTCTGGCAATCACTAGTTTGTTCTCTGTTTTTAAGAGTCTGGTTTTGATTGTTTGTTTATCTTTTTTTTTAATTTTTATTTTTTTGTTCATTTGTTTCTGAAATTCCATATATGAGTGAAATCATATGGTCTTTAGTATTTGTCTTTCTCTTGTCTGACTTATTTTTCTTAGCATCCAGGTTTAGGTCTGTCACTACCCAAAAGAATCTACACATTTAAATGCAATCCCTGTCAGAATACCAATGTTTTTCATAGATAATGCTAAAATTTGTATGGAACCACAAAGGAACCCAAATAGCCAAAGCAATCTTGAAAAAGAAGAATAAAACTAGAGGTATACACAATCCCATATTTCAATACATACTATAAAGCTGTGGTAATCAAAACAGTATGATACTGGCACAAAAACAGTCACAAAAATCAATGGAACAAAACAGAGAGTCCAGAAATAAACCCACATGTATATGGTCAATTAATCTACAACAAAGGAGGCAAGAATACACAACAGGAAAGACCGTCTTCTCAACAGATAGTGCTGGGAAAACTGACAGCTACATGGAAAAGAATGAAACTGGACCATTTTCTCACATCACACACAAAGTTAACTCAAAATGGATTAAAGATCTAAATGTGAGGCCTGAAACCATAAAACTCACAGGAAAACGTAGGCAGTAATTTCTTCAACATCAGCCATAAAAACAGTTTTCTAGATAGGTCTCCTCAGGCAAAGGACACAAAAGCAAAAATAAACTATTGGAACATAGTTTATTATTATCTACATCAAAACAAAAAGCTTTTGCACAGTGAAGGAAACCACCACTAAAATGACAAGGCAAACTAATGATATTTGCAAATGATATTTCTGATAAGGGGTTAATATCTCAAATACATACAAAACTTATACAACTTAACACCACAAACAAATAATCCAACTAAAAAATGGGCAGAGGACCTGAACAGACATTTTTCCAAAGAAGACACCCAAATGGCCAACACACAAGAAGAGGCTCATCATTACTCCTTATCAGTGAAATGCAAATCAAAACCACAATCAGAGAGTACCTCACACCTGCCAGAATGGGAGGAATCAAAAAGACAAGAAATAATAAGTGTTGGTGAGGATGTAGAGAAAAAGGAACCCTCATGCAGAGTTGGTGGGAAAGCAAATTGGTACAACCACTGAAGAAAACAGCACGGAGGCTCCTTAAAAAATTAGAAATAGGATTAATATATGATCCAGTAATTCCACTACTGGGCATTTACCCCAAAAAAATGAAAACGCTAATTTGAAAAGGTATATGCACCCCTATGTTTACTGCAGCACTATTTACAAGAGCCAAGATACAGAAGCATCCCAAATGTCCATCAATAGATGAATGGATAAAGAAGATAGATAGATAGATAGATAGATAGATAGATAGATAGATAGATAGATAGATAGATATAAAATAGCCAGCCATAAAAAGAAAGCAATCTTGCCATTTGCAACACTGACTTAACATTAGGGGAACCAGCATAAGGGCAGCATCAGGGGGGACATCCAAGTCATGAAATCACAGAATAATGGATTTTTAGAATATGAGGAACCGCCAAAGTGATCTGGTTGAACCTCCTATCCAGCAGTTAGGAGTCAGGCCCCCAGAGCTCAAAAGCTTGTTCATTTGCCTCCAGCTGAAGAATCCATTCACATGGAGCTCCTCCTCTTACATGGCAGGCACTTCCCCCAGGGATTAATTTTAATGTTTAGAAACGCCCCTTATATTTGTTCACTTCTAGGTCATAGTCTCCCAATTACCACTCCTATTCCAGAAGTAGCCAAGAATAACCCTCTTCTTACTCTACCAATGACAACCCTTTTAACTTTTATGAATAATATACCGAGTTCCACTTAGGTATCTACTCCTCTTTCTACTATAAACCATTTGGCACGGTTTCTTGCCCTTTCACTATTCTGGCGTCTGCTTCTAAATGTTCTCTAATATTTCATAGCCTCCTTGAAACATCTCACCTAGACCTAAAACTATTACCCTAGATGTGGTCTATGCATATTTGTACTAGATATTTCTATTTTTGTGTAATAGCATTTAAATAATCCACAATCAAATTAACTTTGGGAGTCAATTGTGCCAAACTCTTGGCTATAATTAAGCTTGTGACCAATTACATTTAAAACCAGAATGTTCTCTAAACTAGATTCTCTAAGAAGAGACGATCATGTGCCTTAGAAGGAGTTAAACCATCTTACAGTGATCATCTTCCAACTGATGTTTAAAGGATGGAATCCCATAATAATCTGCACCCCCCCCCAGCTTTGACCTCCTACAGAGTTTGTCAACCTAAGGTCAACAAACTCATCTTCAAATTCTGCCAAATGTCTACCTGCTACCATGCTAGATAAAAGTTGTCTTGCAATTAGACTACAGAATCCTCAGTGGAATGGTCATCAGCCCTAAAAAAGGGTTATCTACTGTAACCCAGGTTAGATAAAGCTCTATAAACTTCTTATATTTTTATGACTGTCTCTACAACATTGATAGTGTTCCAAGGCCTATAGTAAGCATTAAGTTATTACTTACTAAGCCATTGGATAAATGAATGATGAGTTCCCCTGCTCTCACCCTCTCTTTGGTAACGTTGATTGGTTTTCAATGTATTTCCTTCCCCAAATCATTCCTAGGAGCTCTTGTTCTATGCTACGGCACTGAGCAGTGATAATATTCTTGCCTCTACCATTGACAGATTGTTACCTGAGAAATATGTGTAAGCTCTAGAGATCCTTGTTTCTCCACCTGAACAACAATCCCAACATTCCGGGTATTTAAACAAAGACAGGTAGTACATCCTATGGACCAGGCACAGTTCTAAGCACTTTAAAAATAATAACTCATTTAATTTTCAGGAAAACCAGCCTAAGGACAGAAAGGTTAACTAATTTTGCCAGGATCATATCATTAGCAAGTGGTAGAGGTGGGATTTGAATCCAGGGAGTCTGGCTTTTGCATGTGGTCTCTGCACATGTCTAACGGCAGAAGGTAAGGGTAGTAAGGAAGAACTGGATCCTCCTGGGGCGGCACAGACGATCACTGATCACACTGTTTACCTAATAAGTGGATCTCTTGATATATAAAAACTGCTTGATTTTTCATTAGTTCCTCAGAGAGTAGCTTCTTCTGGGTCATATTTTTTAAAGTTACTAACCAACGGAAAAATCACTCAAAATACAGCGCCTTGAACACAGAATGGATGCAAATGCCTTGAATTGATTTGGATTCCTTCCAGACACAACTGTTGGAAGTATTTACCCGAAATGTTAAGAACCACGAGAGCCAGCTGATCTACTGCCAGAACAACAGCAAATCAAAAAAGTGCTACGCCAGGCACCAGGAATCCGAGGGAAAAGGAAGAACGCATTTCCTCAGAAAAACATCAAGGTACAGACTCTTCCAGAGCTGAACATGCAGCACGGGCCCAGCTGAAGGTAAGAACGGGAAGGTACTTGGATGTCTGCAGGCAGTGTACAGTGGCCCACTGGGGACTTCCGACCTCACGGACGAGCACTTCCTACCCTGTTCCAGGGTTGTCCACGCGCACACACTCCTGGTCACTTCGCTATGGTTCAGGGTCTCCTGGGGGCTCACTCCTCTCGGGGCTCTTACCCCAAAGGGTACAGGGCAATGGAATTTTAAAAAATTAAAGCCGGTTCACAAAAGCTATAAACAAACTCTTCAAGAATGTGGGCTGATAGGAAGAGAAGGAAAAGCTGGAAGGGAGAGTGGTCACAGAAGCAGGCCTACTGAAGAACATTTTTTACTCCAAATTTAGATTCAAACTGAATCCAGAATTCCTCCAGCTGAATAAGAAGTACGCTATACTGCACAGAGGAGCCCTCAGGGGGATGTTTCTGTCTCACAGCAGACTTCACAGAAGGCAAGATCTTTCCACCTGGGACTAGGGTCTGTGGCAAAAAAGTCTCTAAGTACAGAATTCTCTCTGGAGAGTTTCCTTCTGAAGGGAGTTTATGGTGGCCAGCTCTAATCATCGGAAAGACACTGATGGGCTTCTGAGTGACTGACAGTCACGCTTCAATTAAATGAAGCAGCAGGACATAGCAATACAAAATCTGCACCCAACTAATGCTGGAGATGAAAGGATTCACCCAGATTCAGGAGGGAATCCTTTGAGAATACAAATATGAATGTGGATTTTTACCTTTGGCTAATTGAAATATTCTGACATAGTAGATGAAAGGAAGAAAGAGCAGTTAACAACTCCAAGATAATTTGAAGCAAATTATACTACACACACACACACACACACACACACACACAGAGCTACATTCCTCTCCACCCCCTTTAGGAGGTGAGACTGTTAGGTTATTGAGATAGGCTAATTCTTCACATGCTTTTCTAGAAGATAAAATGAATATTTGCCCCCAATGAGTAAGTGTTCCTGGGAACTTTCCAGAAAGAAACTCTACAATATGAAAACCAGTAAACAGAAGATGAAGCAATAGCCCAGGTAAAGTTCAAATTTGAGGACTCAAACACAGCTCACACTTCTTCTGGTACCAAGGGCTCCATTCCCAGTTGAGGAGATGACACACATATCATGGGAACAGAGCCTGGAAATGCCCTGGGTTTCTGGGTCTGAGGAGGCTGCTCTCCTGGCAGGTCTTCCCTGGGTACTGGGCTGACTGTCATGGGAATTAGGGGTCTGGGTGGGAAGGTGCATGATCGCCGGCCAGAGGGGAAGATCTCATGAGACTCTAAGACAAGGTGCTTGGACATGACTTGCAGAGGCAAAGGTGGGCCGCAGCCACAGCAAGGAGAAAGCAGACCTTTCTCCTGCTACCATGAGACTCTCTTTTTCCCTCTGTCTCTTCCGGCATCTCCTCTGATAGGCTGAGGCAGATAATTGACTGGTCAAAGTGGAGTACTGGATGTAAACAGGTTCAAGCCTTAATCTCCTAATTTGTAAACTGAGGATAACTATACTGTCCCCCTATCTCAAAAGCTTGCCATGAAGATACCAATGTGTATGATCCGCCTGCTATAGACTGAATAGTTTTTGTTCCCTTCAAGTTCACATGCTGAAACCCGATGCAGAATATAATGGTATTAAGAGATGAGGCCTCTGGGAGGTGATTAGGCCACGTGGGTAGAGGCCTCATGGACAGCATTAGTGTCCTGAAAGGAGACCCCACAGAGGCCCCAGCCCCTCAGCCACATGGGGACACAAGGAACACATGGCTGTCTATGATCCAAGAAGCAGGCTCTCGCCAGAGGCTGGTTTTGCTGGTGTTTTGATCTTGGACTTCCCAGCCTCCAGAACTAGGAGAAATTTCTGTTGTTTACAAGCCACCCGGTCTATGGTACTCTGTAGAGCAGCCCAAATGGATTAAGACACTACCCTGCTATAATATTTCCTCCTTTATCAACGGCGTGTAGACCATACAAATATAAGGAATAATTTTCCTCTTTTTCTCACTTCCCATCAGGCTATCATTAGACCTGGACCCACCTTTCCCAATTAAAAAGTGGGGAAATGCATTTGTTAGCAGTGAGTAATAAAACAGACAATCCCTGCCTTGTCTCAAGCTCCCACATCGCCTCTTTCCCAGGACCACAGTACTTCTTTCAGGAATAAAGTTATTTGGAACTACCATTTAATTTATCATAAACTCATAATTAAATGTGACTCCATTTTATGGACTTCAAAAAACCAGATTGAAATTTACCTTGCCTGACATTTACAGACCTATTTAAGACAAATTTGTTCTTCAAAATCATCCTATTCAATATAAGAAAAACAAACTCTGTCCGAAGTTACTGTTCTGGCTTTGTCGACCTGACAGCGACCTCCGGGCCCAGTTGTTCTCCCCCTTGACTGAGATGCTCATTACTAACCAGTGTATGTATCCCACTGCTCTTCATTATATCTAACTTAGAAGACAAGGAATTGGGGTCTGTGTCATATGGTACCTATAATACAAGCCCTTTTTTTTAAATTTATTTATTTATTTTAGGAAGAGGGAGAGAGAGAGAGAGAGCTAGTGAGTGAGCACACACGAGTGGGAGAGGCAGAGGGAGAGAGAATCTCAAGCAAACTCCCCACTGAGTTCAGAGCCCAGCTCAGGGCTGGAGCTCACCACCCCGAGATCACAGCCTGAGCCAAAACCAAGAGTTGGAGGCTTAATGGACTGGGCCACCCAGGTGCCCCAGTGCAAGCACTTTTAACAGGATGATCATTCTCTATGTTCAAAGCCACAGAGTTGCTCAGTTGGCAACAAGAAACATTCCACAGAAGAGACTCTCCTCCTATTTCTTCATTATTTTCCTGCAAATAAATCTACTCCAGCATACCTTTTCGGTCAGTTTAATTCACTCACTAGGTTCACTATAGCCTAGTTACTTCTAATCTGGGAAGAGTCTGATTCTCTTATTTGTGATGGTGAAGACAGAAGATGCTCATAATGACAATTAGCAAGTGCACTCTGTGTGTGTACGTGTGTGTGTGTGTGTGTGTGTGTGTGTGCAGACATTCACAATTGAGAATATGAACTCTGCCAAGGACCCCAGGGATCCCCTGGCTCAGCATTCTTTGACCTCCATTAGAACTTGACAGAACTGAGATAACATGGCTGAGGCTTCCCTTCCCTTCCCTTCTTCCAGTCCATTAGCGCGCACCTACAGAATGGATTCAGGACCTTCCTAACTATCCTCTGCTTCCCATTTGCCTCTTTCTCTTTCTTCTCTCTCAACTAGGTCCACTTTTCCCAGGCTGCACACCCTTTCCATCAGCTACCACCTTTCAGAGACATCATTCATGCAGAGAGCCTGGGCTTTCCAGAAAGGAGTTTCTGAGCACATATCCCCTTAAACCTTCAAAAGTAAAAATAAACTTACAAGCAAATGCTGCAGATCAAGCAAAAGGGCAGTTTCAATCAGAACAAGAAGAGAGAAAACCACTTTCTGAATCTGGAATGTAAGCTCCCATTCACCATGACATCCCCTGCACCTAGGGCAGTGCTAGCATATCGTAGATGCTCAATAAATGCACATGCAGATTACTGAGGAGCTCCAAGGCCCAGTCATCAGCGGGCAGAAGATCATAAAGGCAAAGTGCGTTAGAAGCTAGAAGACCTAGAATCAAGTACTGGCTCTGGCAAAAATAAATTATGTGGCCAGGAGCAAATTTTTTCCTTGGTAAAAAAAAAAAAAAATCAATGCATCACCACTAAATTATTTCTATGGTGTTTTCTATTTTAAAAATTCTATGATCATAAAATATATGAATTACAGCTAAAGGTTGAAAGGTCTCTGAAGAGGTTTGTGGTCAAGCTACCCACCTCTCACCTTTATTTTATATTTCCAGAAAGATGACGCACTATCCCATTTGGAAAATTTCCAGGAAAATATCTGAATCTCCTATTGTCATTTACTCTAAGATTTTAGTTAAAAAAAAAATCATTCTCAGATTTAACCTAAAATCCATTTCTAGGTTTATATTGCTGTTGATCAATTTAGGACTTAACTACCCAATTATAAAATTCCACAATTCTCATAATCTTGGAATGTAATTTTATTTCCTATGCAAGTATTAAAAGATATGGCCAAGAAGGCATAAAAAACATTTTTCCCTGAAGTCTTATCATTGACTAAATCATTAAGCTTGTCTACTGTGCTTCTCTGTAAATATACATTTGTAGCAGGACTTGATTAGTTTTCTACCAAGAAATACATGTTTATTAAATTATATCTCATGCACCAGGACTCCTTATTTATCTTAGTAATTTTTAATGGGAAAGCAAATGAAACATTATTATATAAATGCATAGAGAGATGACAGTAATTTTATTCTAAATTAAATAAAGAAAAGGTTAAATAAATATTACAATCTTTCAGGAATTACAGTATAAGCCTTAAAATCATAAATCTCCCACTTACTTTTTTTATAACTTATGCTTAAAATATTTATCAGTGTAATACTGAAACGAAGTTCTTATTAATTATTTTCTGGCAATTTCCTGGTTTTTCAAAAGTTTAAGTTAGATGACATGCCAATTCCCATTCAGATCCTAATTTAAATATTATATTTTTAAACACATTCTAGTTTTCCATTTTAGTAATATACTTTAATGCCACAGGAAATGCTGACATTTCAAGCTTTTATCATAATCTTTGGATTTGAGAGTCTCCTTATATATAATGTGTTCTCAAACACACACACATGGACACACACATTTTGTTGTCAAATATCTAAAACAAAGTACTCAGTCTCATAACCACAATAAGCCAGAAACAAAGGAAGAAACTTAGTTTCAGTAATAAGGAATGGCAAATATCTGCATAATCTCATTATCTATTTGAAGATACACCTTCTCCTTAATAAAGAAATAATAATTTACATATTATGATGAAGTAGTTAAGCATATATGTGAATTAAGAAAATCATTAAAATCTAAAGTCCCCTCCGACCATGCATCTTTTTTGGGCGCAAAGGTAACAACAACAACAACAACAACAACAACTACCAAACGAGTATTATTAAATTTAATTTAGCTTCATTTTTAATAAGAAGTGACTTCATAATTCCCATAGCCATGCTGAAAAATAAAACCTATCTCTGACTCAGAGAGTCTGAGCTGAGAAACATTAAAATATCTCTTACTGGCAGAAACACAGCCATGACCTCTAACAGACTGACAAGAGAAAACCAATAACTCAAAAAAGCTCTAAACAGAGTAATTCCCAGTTTCACAGTAAGGTCAGTGTCTCGATCTGAGTTGGAAATGTGAACATTAGCTTTGACGCTCAATTTTAAGAGCCTACTTCCAAAAACGCGGCCCCTGAACAGCTTTATCAGAATTCACTTCTTAGGAGCCAGCTTTTGGTTCCCCAGTACCAGGTCTCTGACAGGAAGGAGAAACCACATACTGGAGGGATTAGGTATTTAAATTCCTAGGTAGGGACTTGGAGGTGGTCTGCCAGAGATGAAACTGAAGAAGGTAACACTCATTTTCTTTTTTCTTTTTGTAAAGATTTTATTTATTTGAGAGAGAGCACGTGCACACGTGAACAGAGCACAAGAGAGAGCATGAGCTGGGGGCGGGGAGAGGCAGAGGGAGAGGGCGAAGCAGTCCCCGCTGAGCAGGGAGCCCGACGACACAGAGCTTGAATCCACGACCCTGGGATCATGGCCTGAGCTGAAGGCAGATGCTTAACCGACTGAGCCACCCAGGCGTCCAGCAACATTCCTTTTCTGTGCTTCTCCGTGCTCCTCAACTAATTCCCACCAGCCTTTCCTGCCAGTACCCCACTTGCCTAAGGTTAGGTGCTCACATCTCGCCTTTTCTGGATAAATCTTCAAGCATTTCCTTTCCTCTTTACATGTTCCCGTCTATAAATAGTAAAAGCGCTCTGGTGATAAACCCGGCACCAAGGTGCTGGAGGTGGAGTTGGAACCAAAGTCACACACAGTCCCATCCTCGTGGTGCTGACGGACCACCAGGGAAAGATGAACAAAAATCAAATACTCATCTAGATAAACATACAGCTAGTCAAGGGTGGTGAGGGCACACCTCCCTCAGGAAATGGCGATTGAGCGGATCGTCATTACGAAAGGGGGACACAGTGCAGAACAAATAGTCTCATGACCGAAAAGATGACAAATGTGGCCACTGCCAAAAAGGGGGGTTGTGACATAAAGCTGGAGAAGTCGTCAGGTGCCAGACCATGTGGCTTTTCAAGAAAAAAAAGTAAAGATGTATTCTAACAGCAGTGGGGAACTAAAGAACTGTAAACAGATAATGAAAGAAATGAGGAGGTCTGAGTTTAGGAAAAGGTCACTCTGGTCAAATGTGAACGACAGAGTGGGGAGAGGACAAAATTTAGCCAGCCTGATGGCCACGCCAGTTCACTTGAGTCCTTCTACCCTCCACACTTAGGAGGGACGGCTGCGTCCTCCTGGGTGAAGACCTGCCCTTCACTAGCGTGGGCTGCTCTTACAAGTCATCCGTGGCACTCGGTTTTCCTTATCGGCAAAGAAGGGAAATGCCCCTCACAGCAATGGAAGCATGTCCCAGTTAGGAAATACTCAAGGGATCGTCCTTCCACTCCTCAGCTGCGTGATTGACGGTGGGGTGCTGGGCGGCTACACACCTTAGGATACATTCAGGAACATGGGAGCCTTTTTATGCCTCTCAAACGATACTAAGGTCCTGGAAGGCCACTTGGGGAAAACACACTAAAGCTGTAATTTTCCCAATTGGTGTTCATTGATTAATAATGAAAGACAACTATTTCCATGCCAACAGGCACTCAAATGAGCATTTTAATTTAGCCTGCATGATTAAACGCTTGGTTTCTTTCAGATTCCCTATTAATCCATCAACTATTAACAAACATTCTGTATTGCTTTGGGGTTGATCAATGGTATTCGCAGATTTAACACCCTGCAGGTAAAAACGTTAAGTTTAACATGAAAAAAATTATTGCCATCAGTCACAGGACTATTTCAACAGAAGGTGAGCCCTTTGCAAAGAGGAATGAGCATTCCCAAAGACAAATGTTGGCATGATTAAGATCCACTCCACACTTCCTGAAAATAAAACTAACTTCAAGGGCCTACTACGGGTCAGCACTCTAAGGTACATTATGCAATTTCATTTAAAACTCACCAACAGGGGGCGCCTGGCTGGCTCAGCCGCTAGAGAACGCAGGATCTTGGGTTTGAGCCCCTCATCGGGTATAGAGATCACTTAAAACAGTTTTTTAAATAAATAAATAAATAACAAATAAAACTCACAACAAAAGCATTTTGCAGGTGAGGAAAAAGTAATGCGCCTATACAACTAGTATATGCTGGAGCCAGGATTTGAAATTTTAAATTTATTACCTATGTAATAAATTTAAGTAGCCCACTTTGCGATGCAATGGTTTGCTCAGGTCGTCAGAACACAAGACCAGACTGGATGACTTAACCAACAGAAAGTCATTTCTCACAGTTCTGGAGGCTGGAAGCCCAAGACCAAGATGCTACCAACTGGGCTCCTGGTGGGAGCCCTCTTCCCGTCTTGCAGATGGCAGCCTTCCAGCTGTGTGTCCTGCCCTCTTCTTGAAGGCCACTGGCCCTGCTGGACTAGGGTCCTACCCTTATGACCTCGTTTGACTTCTATTACCTCTTCCCAGGCCCCATTTCCAAACACAGCCACACTGGGGGCCAGGGCCTCAACACAAGAATGTGGGGGGGCACAGACATTCAGTCCAAGATAACATGTGGCTCTGGGTAGGGCCTCAAGCACCCATGATCGCTGCACTTCTCATGCGGTCCCACTCAAAGTGGGAGGGGGATCAGTTGAGGCTTCAAAGAGCTAGAACGTCATTATTGTAGTAAGACAGTGCGACTTATTTATCAAGTCTCCGGCCCGCTACCCACACAAAGAAGTGGCTCATTCAACTCACTGTCCGAGTGTCGCACACATCAGTCTTCAATTTCTTCTTTACCTTGATCACAGGCTCTTAAAAAATGAAACTGAATGAAAATTTTCACCTTCATACCACAAATTCCCCGTCAATCATTTCACCCCAGGGAGCAAAGTTTAGGAAAGACCTTTGACTGAAACACAGGGTAATAACAACCGACATTTAGCCTTTGAAACTGAAGTGTAAACAAGCAGATAATTCATTATGTTGAATGTAGTCAAAAGACTAATTTATTAGTGCCAGGAAACGGGTATTTGGTGCTGTGATTTACATAGCTTCTCTAGTTTGGCATCGTTCTCTTTCAACTTAGACATTACTCAAGAGGTTGGAAGGAAAAACCCTCTTCTTTAAGCAGAAATTCACATTAATGGAGTTTGAACAAATAAGAGTTATAACTTGCATTAATAAGTGGCCCTTAAGACTATCCTGAAACCAACATACAACCTCAAAATACATACTAATTAAAAAATCAAACCCGCTAAATTTCTTTTCTGTAAATCTGTGGAGGAGAGATTACAGAGTTCAGAACATTTATCCTTCCTTAACAAATACTGGGTTTTATGTGCGAGAGAACTTTATGAGAAAGTTGTTTTAAAATATGTATCTTATCCCCACAATATGAAAAATAAGGAGCTTCTTGGACAGCTAAAGTATTTACTGGGGAAGGTTATATTTCCTGGCCTTTTTCTAACTGTTGTCATTGTTGAATTCACTGCAGTAATTACATGTAGTTTTCGTTATAGTAAATATGCACACAACCTATATATGTAAACTCATATTTATATATACATGTCTGTGTCGGCATATACATACCTACATATGTACACACACAGGACCTGAAAGGAACATGGATCCCCGTTTTCAGCTTTTTCCTTTTTTAAAGGCTGTTAGCTGTACCATAAAATCAAAATTACTTATGACAAGCCCACAACCACATAGGACTGCATGAATGGAAGGCTCAACTCACTATTTAAATTATTTAGTAGATGAGAGACACTGTGCTGCCCTTCCCCGCCCACTCCTGGCAAGTTCTTTCCTGACCAGTTAGCGCGAGCTGTAGGAGAGGTGCACTTCCCGCGTCAACTTACGACAAGGCTGAAGGCACACGGGAGCAACCTTTCAGGACAAAGAGAACACAGGGCTTCCACAGGAGGAAAGAAGCCATCACATTATCCCTTTGCACTGAAAACAGGCTGGCAGGAGTCGCCTCGAGCCGCCATGGAAGGAGACTGCTGTGGGAACCATGCAAGAACGAAATCAACTTTCAGCTGGGTTTTCAGAGCCGCCCCCCCCCCCAAAAAAATCTCATTGTCCAATCAATCCAAATACCTTGAGTGGGATTAAATCTCTAAAATGGAAAAATCCCCATGGATTATTATCTCTAAGCACAAGTATGTTCACTTTATATTTCCCATCACGATGAATACATCAGTATCTAAGAAACAGATGGACATTTTCAAGGGTTGAGGAGCTACATTTTCATTCGTTATCACACTTGATCCTGGAAACGTCCCTGTGGGCTGAGGTTAGGCAAATATTATAATTCCCATTTTCCCAACAAGGAAACTGGGGCAGAGAGGCCCAGGGACATGTGGTTAATAAGTAATTTATTTGGGTTACAAGTGCCATTTTTTTTCAAGTTAAAGGTAGGAAATAGAGGCAAAAAGTTTAAATTTAAGATTTTTGAAGTTGCATGGAATTCTGTAACCCACCAGGTGTGAACAGTATCAACAGATAATAAAAATATGTCCAGTGAAATGAATAGAGGAACCAGGGAGGAAAATAACATTTAATCTGCAACAACGTGTCTTGTCTTTGTCAAAAATGATACCAACAAACTGCTAACAGAGGTCTGGTAATACAGGTTGATGGATCTCACCCTGGCTGTGAAATAGGAGGACTCAAATAACTGCTTTGAGCCTCAGTAGTCCTCATCGAGAAGACACAATAATAACATGTATTTTATAGGTTATTTGTGAGGAATAAACCAGCTATTTCATAAAGCACTTGGAATACTGCTGGCACATAAAGTGTTTATTAACTGTCATTTTTATTATGGTCATCACATGTAACATATCACAAAGTTGATAGTGTAAGTTTTTCTTAGTAGAACAAGGCACAAAGGATTATACTTACTTTGGGTAAGAGGTCCTACACAAATCAAGTGCATATTTTCAAATCCGATTAATTCAAATATACCCCCATTTAAATCTCATGCCAGGCAGCTGCCAATTAACCACACAAATCAGTCCTCTCTCCCACCCAGGTGTTTGTTCTCAGGCAGACACGGGAAGAAAACACAAGGAAGCTGAGAGAGGGCAAGAACCTCGAGAGCCTTCCGCAACCCAGCACAGGAAGAAGTGAGCAAAATCTCCGATAATTGCCTCTTTGCTCCCTAGGGAAAGCCGTCACATCCCAACTAATGATCCAGCTCTCAAACAGGAAAGAATGAAAAAGAGGAGAGGAGGAAGCTTCATTAAAAATCACCGGAAAATGAATTAATCCTCTGCTGCCTACCTCCCCCTCCACCCCCGCCCCCAAGTAGGTGTCCTCTACATAGCAGTACGAGGGGAGTTCTGCTGTTAACAAGATGCATCTCCCCTTCCACTGGACCCTGGGACTTTTCCACCTTCAAAGATGAAGTTCTCTTTGATTTCACACCACTAGCTTATACAGAAAGGTGTCATTTGTTTGCTCTCAGTTTTCTGGCTTTGGAAACAAGCAATTCAAATAATTTGAGACTTTAAGACAATCTAGTTCCGTCTCACAAATAGGAGCTAGGAAATTAAAAAAACAAAAAACAAAAAACACCTAGGAAGGTAACACAAATGGATGAAGTGGACCCAGCAGAAACTGTGGCTTACTTTGTTGAAATTTTTGCCACTCAAAAATATAAACTTAGTTATTACCCAATCTTTCCTTTTTTTTTCAAGAGAAACTGGAAATTTCTTTTGAAATGTTAGCAACAAATTTAAAAAATGGTTAAGCTCTGTACCCACATTCAGAGAAAACTCACCTATAGATTTCCAGTTGGGATCTCCAACCTAGTCCTGCTTCAACAGGAAACAACAAAAAATAGAAACACTAGGAGCTTTAAAAATATACATGCCTGCCTCCTCCTCCAAAGGCAATTCTGATTTCATTGGTCAAGGGTAAGCTTTCAGATGATTGTTAACAGTCAGCGTTGAACACCACTAACCTGGTCTAACCTATTAATGCTACAGATACAGGAACAATGGCCCAAAGATTAAACCAACCTGCAGCTCCCAGAGGGGCAAGAACATAAGTTCTCAGGCCCATATGCTGTTAGCAAAACTCTAATACAAATGCTACTTTCTTGCCAATGAATGCGAGTTTGGGTTTCAATAGTCTATGAAACATTTCAAATGTTTCCCCAGCAGAAGAGTTAGTTTTTGACACTAGAGTTTTTTGTTTTTTTCTCCTAAATCCAGTGACAATCATGCAACGTTCCCATGGACTATGAACTTCATGAAAATGGAGGGCTGTCAGCCCCCCCTCACCTGTGAGGTAAGTCAGTGCCTCCATAAATACAGAGTCAATGGATGATGTTACAAGGATTTTCAAAATTCTATTCCCACATAAATGAGGAATCAAGTTCCATGAAAGCTCAAAAATTAATCTCATGTCCGTAACTAAGTCCGATTTGGAGGAAACGCAGGGCCAAGTCCTAGTTTTAACAGGAAGCTCCCTTCCATAACCCGACAGAGCCATGGACCAGAAGCGAAAGACCAGCAAGCTTTTCACAGGAACCCATATCACTGGGTTTAAAGCTTCCTTTCCCTGCAGGAGCACAAAAGGCACAGACTACTCTACTTAGGTCACTCTCACTACCACTGACTCCGGGTATTTATTTTCCCTGGAGCTGAACCCTTGCCAAGACCAATAGCCATCGCTTAAATATCCTGTCTGGTTTCCTGACTGCCACTGACCCGGGAGGGGGGGGCCTGCCGCGTTCCCTTGTCTGTCTGCACTTGAAGCAGTCCCCAGTTCCCTGCTCGCACCGCCGGGGCCGACGGTCCTCAAACACCGAGTACCAGCCTAAAAGACGTGGTGATACCTACCAGGCTTTCCTTTCATCCTCTGAAGACACTGGCAGCATCCTACTCATTGGGCAAGAGTAAGAGAAGTTATTGCTCATACGGTTTATTACTGAAAAATACCCCTCCGCCCTCCCTGTCAGTTAACACAAGGCGAGCTTCTGCCCTTCGCGAGAAGTCATCTCTCTACAATAACAAATCTGATCGTGTCACTTAACTGCAGAAGGTATTTTTTTAAGATTTTATTTATTTATTTGACAGAGAGAGAGATCACAGTAGGCAGAGAGGGAGGCGGGAGGAGGGCGGGGGGAAGCAGGCTCCCCGCTGAGCAGAGAGCCCTTTGCAGGAGCCCGATATGGGGCTCCATCCCAGGACCCTGGGATCATGACCTGAGCCGAAGGCAGAGGCTTTAACCCACTGGGTCACCCTGGCGCCCCATCTGCAGAAGGTATTCTGGTGCAGCTCCCTACTGGGCCCCCCGGGCAAAGCCCAAGATCTCCAACACTGCGGAGGAAGCCCATCTCCTTTTCTAGCCTCATTTCCTCTCGCCCCCCTCAAACTTCCCTCTAGTTCAGCCACTTCAAAGCACTCCTTTCCCTAACACACCATCCTCTTTTATTTATTTACTTACTTTCAAATTTATTTATTTTAAATATTTATTTATTTGAGCGAGAGTCAGCAGGCGTAGGAGGGTCAGAGAGGGGGAGAGAGAAGCTCAAGGGAGGCTTCCCCGACCGCACCACCCAGGCACCCCCACCATCTTTTATATTCCCCTGCTCCTGGGTTGTCTCTTTAGAGAACACACTTTCCCCTTTTCTCAGCCAAATGGCCTCTTCTAGAACATCCAAGAAACACCTCAAAAGGCACATTTTCTGGGAAGCCTTCCATGACTCCTCCAGGAGTAATGAGTTCCTGCCGCCCCATCTCTGGGCCTCCTGTTGGGCCAGCTGTGAGGGCCGTGTCACGGCTCTAGGCTGTGTTCCCCAAAGCCCAGGTCTGCTCCCCGCCGCATCGCGGCCTGACTCCCGCCCACGCTCAGTCTGGAAGCCAGCGCAGGTTTGCTGAGTTCACACTGCGGCTGCCGTCCGACCTGCGTGGGGAAGCAACGGTGGGTTTGCTGGGCAGTTCCGCCTCCCGGGGCACCTGTGGCTTCTGTCCACAGTGAGGCTGCTGGTGTCTGCAGCTGTTTGACATTCGCTTCAATTAGGAATCTCATAAATTGGCCCCATTTTGAGTCTGTCTTGTAAAAGAAAAATATTGCAAGATCTCACTTACCTGTGGGATCTGAAAAAGTCCAACTCATAGAAACAGAGTAAATTGGTGGTTACCAGAGGCTGGGAGGTGGGTGAAGCGGGGAGAGAGTCGTCAAAGGGTATAAACTTTCAGTTATAAGATGAGTAAGTCCTAGAAACCTAAGGACCATAGTTAACGACACTGTAGTACGTACTTGCAAATTGCTAATAGAGCAAATCTTAAATGCTGTCACTACACACACACACACACACACACACACACACACACACTAACTATATAAGGGGATAGACGTATTAACTACCCTTAATGTAGTTATTACATATGTGTGTATTATTTATATGTGATACATAGTGATTATATGTGATATGTGATTATAGGTTATATATTTGATTATTTATTATATATGTGTATATATAATACATAATATATACATATACATATACATGTATATACACATATACACATAGAATATATATTATATATATGATTATATATTATAATATATATTAGATCATTTCAGTGTGTACCTTAAGTTTACACAATGTTGTTTGTTAATTATATCTCAATTAAAAACCTTAAAATACATTAAAGCAAACTAATAAAAAAATTGGCTCCCTTCTTTAAAGCACACGGAGCTTTAGTCAGACTCCCCTTATTCAGCATTGTAGGTGACATATATATGAGTAAACGTTGAACTGAAGTACATTTTTCAAATCAGAAGACAGACACCATAGGCAATCTCTGTTAATATTTATCCAAGACTCTTTTGCTGTGATTTAAATCAGGAGACACCAAGAACATTTTCACAAAACTCACCGTCAGAGATGGGAGGAAACAGAAAAGCACACTCATGTCAAGTTTGATAAATCAAGAAACCTTTTTTGGAAACCACAGTGATTGCCAGACTGCCGCATCTTTTGCCAAGCTGGACACACTCCTACTGTTCTTCCAGGACATAAAGCTGCCTATGGGTGCTCTCAGGGCGGGGCATTTTCTAGCGACACTGCCACCCACCACTAGTACCTTAGAGTTGGATGGTGGCACAATTCTAACAAAGAATCTGACCCATGACTGATTCATTTTTCTATTTCCTGGGCTTTAAAAGATACAGTAGGGCCCCTGGGTGGCGCAGTTGGTTGAGCGACTGCGTTCGGCTCAGGTCATGATCCCCGAGTCCCGGGATCGAGTCCCACATCGGGCTCCCAGCTCCATGGGGAGTCTGCTTCTCACTCTGACCTGCTCTCTCTCACTCTCTCTCTTTCCTAATAAATAAATAAATAAATAAATAAATAAATAAATAAATAAATAAAAAATCTTTAAAAAAAAAAAAAAGATACAGTAGTTCTCTCCCACAGCCATCGGCAATCATGTTGCCTTTTGAAACCTGTCTCATCAGACCAAGCCTCCTTGAGCCTGAAAGCACCCAACAAACTTAGTCAAATGCAGCACAAATCCATTAATTACTAATTAGTGAATGCCCACTGTGGGCTCACTGCTAAGTACTGTGGAAATATGCAAGAAAGTCAAGGATATGATGATAGATCATGATGAGGCTTTACACATTTGATCCCTTCCTTTAATTTTCTCAGCAAGAACTTACAAAGAGCTCAGCGTGTGCAAGGTACCCCAGGGGGGCTGCTGGGGAGTCTGCAGACAGCGCTCCCGGAGGCAGGCCACGGAGGGTGAGACAAATGCCCACAACGAGCTCACGTGACTGTCTCAGTAACTGTGCCAACAAAATGCTGAGGAAAGGGGAAAGGAGCTTGTAGCGGAAAGGCGACAGGGAGGGGCAGGGGAAGGATCAGAGCAGATGCTGTGGAGCCTGACTTTGTGGCAACTGAGCTCAGCCTCCAACAAGAAGAATGAGAGAATGCAAACAGAGGAGAGGGAACAATATGCACAGAACTTGCTGGGCAGAAACAAAGGAGATATTTGGAGGGCAAAGGGGTAGTTCTGTTGGAAGCTTAGCAGAAAATACGGCTGGATAGGTGGGTTGGGGTAGTAGCACTGGGCTGTGAGTACCAGGCTAAGGAACTGGAAAATCCATCTGTGAGTTTGTAAGACGATTTTTGAGAAAGTGAGCAGATGAAAAACATTTAAGATTATTTGGCAGCCGTGAGACAGAACTAAAGGAGGATACAGAAGGGCTGCCATGCCTGTTGGTCCTGTTCCAATCCAGGTGTATGAGCTGGAAACAGCAGCAAGCCTTCTGGTTAATGTTTACAGCTACTGCCAAACTGAGATCTATTAACTGCTGTGGTGTCTTGTTTCACAAAGCTCTGGCTTCAAATACATCTGTATGAAGTCACTTGTCACTGGCCCTGAGCAGTATGCACGCTTTCAATGCGCACGGAGCTGCTCTAACTGGCGTAACACAGAGCTGCAAAATATGTACAGAAAAATCCTCGCCGTCTCGGGAAAGACCAGACTTGCAGTAGAATGTCTACACTCCGCATAGCCCCCGCCCTACGCGAAGCGCTCTACAAGAGACACGCTGGATTGAATTCAATTTTGTTGTTGTTGAATGCAGAGAAGACAGTACTATAACCTCCTCTGGTGTGATGGTTAAAGTTTATGTATTGACCTGACTGAGCCACGGTGCCCAGATATAAGTATCCCCCACTTTTCCAAAGTTTGCATTATACCACCTTTTGTGAAAGACCTACATTAGTCCTTGTTCTCGCCAAAGCAGAGAAACCCAAACAGGATTTTTGCTTTTATGAGAGCAGGGCAAAAGCGAAAATATAGTGTTTAGCTGGCTATTACCAAGGCAGTGCACACCCCAAATGGTGAGGTGGCTCTACCACACTCCTTCACTGGGAACTATACTCAGCATCTCAGCTGCAAGCCGCCATGACTGTGAACTGTGTCTGTGAGCATTTGTGCTTTATCTTGATTTCTTTCATGCATCTACTAGCAAGATAAGTCCTATGGGATTAGAAAAGCCTAAAAGAGTTTTTTTGAGGGGTCTGGGAACACTTGAAAAATTCTCTATATAAATTAATGGTAACTGCTTCTTTGCTTTATGCCATTTCAGTTTACAAAGGTTTTTACAGGAATGCTCTACTTTCAGATAGTGGGGGAAACCTGTATGTGGTCAAACATAATTCTGTTTCTGTGAGGGGGTGTTTTTGAATGAGATTAACATTTGAATCGGTAGACTCTGAGTAAAGCAGATTTCTCTCTGTAATGTGGTGGGCCTTAACTCATCAGTTGATGGCCCGAACAGAAGAAAAGACTGACCTGCTCTGAACAAGAAGGAATTTTGCAACAGACAGCCCTGAGACTTGAACTGTAGCATTAGTTCTTCTCTGGATGTCCAGCCTATCAGCCTACCCTGCAAATTTTGGAGTTGCTAGCTTCCATAATTGTGTGAGCTAATTCCTTAAAATAAATCTCTTTCTACACACACACACACACACACACTTACACACACACACACACACACACACACACACTTCCTATTGGTTCTATTTCTCTGGAGAACCCTGCTAATATACTGGTAAAACATACTAATATCTTTATGCAACATGCTCTATTGCTACCTGAATCTCTTACGATGGTCTTCTCTAGGAGACGACCTTGATCTGTACAGTGGCCTTCTATGTAACAAGGAAAGAGCACAGATAAGGTTTCTTAACGGAAGCACCTAGCAGTGAAGATCCTTGTCACTGAATTCAGGTAAAACCTTAACAAACCTTCCTATGTGATTTTAATGAGTAGAATTTTGCCATCGTTCCAAGATGAGTAAGTAGACTGTAATAGAGCCCCGAAGTCCAAGGATCTGGGCTAACGGAGGGCCAACCGGGCCCCACACAGGAACCTGTACCACATACTCTGATCTCTGTAGCCAGTCGGACACCGTCTGTGCCAAGTGAGCCACGAGGTGCCCCTCCAAAGAGACTGCAGTCACCAATTAGTCATCATGCTTCTACTTCTAGTTCCCATCACTCAAATCCCAAAGCCTCTAGCCCCCACTTTCAACCTGAGTTATACCACTTTCCCCATAATAATCTTTCTTCTTGGTCTTGGACATCTAATGTCAGAGAGAATGAGCAAGAAGGCAAGGCTTAGGACTTCAATTTGTAAAGAAGGGAAGGCATAATTTTGGTATTTTTGTTTTATTTTAAAGGCACAATTCTTTGCTTCCTCTTTTCTGTGTTTTCATTGATTTCACACTGCTAGTATCTTTCATCATCCTGGGCTTAATAACAATTACATTGGCGTAGGAGGCCCTTTTCAAAACAGCACGGCAATCGCCCGAGGAGCCTTAAATAATCTACAGGCCCCGCTCCCAGAGACTCGGATATAACTGGTGTGGGATGCACAGTCCTGTTCTGGTCACTGACTTCCGCTCTTATGTCACCTTTAATCAGCCGCTCTGACCACAGCCCTCACACAGCTCTCTCCTCCCTCCCTCTCCTGTCTCCATTCTGCTCAACTGGCTTTGTTTCCTGATTTTTCATTTCCAAGGCCCCCTTGCTGCTGCCATCTTCCCATCATACCTCGAAGTCAAAGCCGGAGGCCCAGATGATCCCGCTTTCTCTGCACCTGGCGAACTGTGGAGCGCCTCCAGAAAGCGTCACATATATGGTAACACTTTGAACAGCGGTGCCAGCCTGGATTTGTGATCATCAACCTCATCTGGGCCTCCAAGTAAAGTCGAGCAATCCCACTAAGCTTTATTGATATCGTCCCTTTTCCGTGCTAGCCTTTCCTCTCCTCTTCAGATACCTGAAGTTATCTCCTTTCTTTTCCAGGAACCCCACCTCCTTCCTCTCTCACACCCGACTACCTTCCAAACCAGATAGAGGCCATCGAACAGAAACAGCTTTAACTTGGAGCGCCCACACCTACGCATGCGCACACATCTCTCCTCCTCCCCTCCAGGACAGGGAGGCTGGAACCCTTTCTTCTCCCCAGTTACTCCCATGTGCTCAGGACCCAATCACTCAATCACTCCCGTCTTCTCAGGAACGCTCCCTGATTAAGTATCTCCAAGCCTCCCCACTGCTTTTTCCCACCAACCCTTACACATACTTGAATCTCCCAACTCTAGGAAACCCTCCCTTAACTGTTTCCCTCTCCAGTGAATGCTCTGTCCTTTTGATTCCCTTGATAGTCAAATGCCATTTTTCTTTAAAGTTTTATTTATTTGACAGAGAGAGAGAGAGTGCGCACGAGGAGGGGGAGCGACAGGTAGAAGAAGAGGGGGAAGCAGGCTTCCCACTAAGCAGGGAGCCTGATACGGGGCTCTATGGAGGGCTCGATCCCAGGACCCCAGGATCATGAGTTGGGCTGAGCTGAAGGCAGACATTTAACCCACAGAGCCACTCGGACGCTGCAACAGTCCAATGTCTTGAGTTACCTCTATCTGTTGTCTTCCTTGCTTCCTACCCACTGTCCAGGTCACTTCATGCTGGCCTCGGCCTCCATCACTGCACCGGGATAGCTCTCCTTAAAGTGCTGAAAGACATCTATTCCACTAATCCAGAGGACATTTGTGGACTTTCACTTTACCCTTATCAGCATTTAAACTGTTCTCTTTCCTTGGCCTCTGAGATGACAACCTACCATCTACTCTGTCACATTTTTCACTGTTACCTGTCGACTTAACTGTCAACTTACCTTCACTTAACTTTTAAATGTTGAAGTTCCTTAGGGCTCAGACCATGCTTTCTTCTCTTACCGCATTCCCCCTCTGTGATCTAATTTTCTTGTGGCTTCAAGACTGTGTATAAACCACTAACTTCCAAATATCTCCAGATACCTCCTCAGATTGAGGACCCAAGACTGTGTTTCCCCGTGGATGTCTTAAAATGGCCTCCATTCAAGATGTCCCCAAACTAAGCTACTTTCTCTCAATCTCTACCTGGTGTCCCTCCGGTGTTGCCCATTCACATGAAGAAGCCTGACGCCTGGGAGTCAGTCACGACATCCCTTGCCCAGTAATATCTAAGTCAGCACTAGGTCCGATCTACTCTACTTCCTAAATAATGGTAAATCTATTGACCACAAATAATGACAAATCTCGTTACTTCTCTTCATCTTTCCCATCACCGCACTGGTCCAAGCTACCAACACCTCTGCCTGAGGTAATCTATCTCCCTGGATATCTCTTTCTATTCCTCCTCCACTTATTCTTCATAATAGAGCCAGGTGACCTCCTTAAAATGCAGACTGATTATGTCACCCCCTTGCTTCAAGACCGTCTATGGTTTTCTGTTGCTGTTATGATACATTAAGACTGTTACACGGTCTGCAACACCACGTAAGATATAGTCCAGTCTCCAGCCCCTTCCTAGCTCATGCTCCTTCTTACTCTCTGAACTCTGATCGCACTGTGTTCAGTTCTCAAAAGTACCAGGTATCTTCCTGACTCCCGTTCCCTCTGCCCAGACTGCTCTTCCGCCCCCCCTTCTACTCCTGTAGATTTCAAATGTCTTTTTTTTTCAAATGTCTTCTTTTGAAGGCCTTCCCTCACCACCGAGCCCCAAACAGATCAAGTCACCTCATACTTTGATTTCATTTAACTTACCGTCAGTTTTTAATTACATTGGTTTATGTCTTTCTCCATCCTAGACCATGAACTCCAGTAGGAAAGCGGTTATTTCTGGGTTGCTTACCAGAGAATTCTAGCACCTGGTCCACTATTCTGGGCAAAGGGTAGATTAAATTAATGTGTGAATTTGTGAGTAGGTGAGCATGTGAATGGATGAAGGAAGGTCTGCATTTTTGCGCTCAGGCTATCAACATTCCTCTTTATCCTCCCCTGCAGCACAAACCCGTGAATCAAGGTCAAGCATATGCTATCCAGTCCAGTTCAATGTAAAAGTGGTTTTGAGAGCTCTGGGTACAAGCCGCATGGAGGGAAAAACCCGGAAAGGGAAGGGCTAGGAGAGTCTGATCTGTGCTCTCCAGCTTAGGCAAGGAAAAAGCAGCATCTCCACTTTATTTTCATTCTGAACACCAAACAAGAACTAGTCACATCTGCTTCATGAGTGAATTCCTTAGCTCACTGAGATCGCTTTGGAAATATACAGGAAAAAAAATCACTTTCACATAGTTTTTATTTTTATTTATTTTTTAAAGATTTTATTTATTTATTTGAGATAGAGACAGTGAGAGAGAGCATGAGAGGGGAGAAGGTCAGAGGGAGAAGCAGACTCCCCGTGGAGTTGGGAGCCAGACGTGGGACTCGATCCCAGGACTCCGGGATCACGACCTGAGCTGAAGGCAGTTGCTTAACCAACTGAGCCACCCAGGTGCCCTCTTTCACATAATTTTTAAAGACCAATCAACTAGGATCTTCTGTAAGGACTAAGTGCACTCCAAATTCAGCGCCTTTGCACGCGCTAAAACCAACACTAATAGGCCTCCCTTCGGCTTTCCGAGTCCATCCTTAAATAAGTTTATACTGCTATATCCCCAAGTCTTATACAAATTCCTGGTCTTAAGCCCAAAAGATATTAATCAAAGTCCAAGTCATTTATTAAACTGCAAGTGGCCATAAAGCAGAGTTAATGCAATTTGCCAGGCCGAGCAAACCAAGAAACAGCTTGACCTCTGAGCTTTTAGGACCCTCTTTGAAAAGCTGGGTAAAATCACCAGGGAAGAGATTAAAATTCAACTTTGCTTTATGTCTCTCTTTAAATCACGGGACGCGCAAGCATGGTCCCGACAATTTACGATTATGAGTGCTAACTTACCAAACACAGTACTTCCTGAGTTTTCCCCTAAGGATTTTTTAAAAGTTCAAAACGCTACTTTAGCAATGTGATTATTATAAATAGCCTTCCTCTTTAAATCACAGATTTTTAAAGCAGTTGCCATTTGAATTACAAAATCCCAAATCCCAGAGAAGTCACTGTAATGATTATGTTAATTGGGTACTAATATATAACTGCTTGTATTTGGCAGCATGTTTTTTTTTTTTTTCTGGAAAATTGCTCCTGTGTATTTCAAAATTTAAGATTTAATGAAATTAAGACAATTTCTTATTTACTTATTTTTATTTTTTAAAGATTTTATTTATTTGTCAGAGAGCGAGTGGGGAGGCAGTGAGCAGCAGGCAGAAGGAAAAGCAGGCTCCCCTGCTGAGCAGAGAGCCTGAGGCAGGACTCCATCCCAGAACCCTGGGATTGCAACCCAAGCCAAAGGCAGCCTTTCAACCAACTGGGCCACCCAGGCGTCCAAAGATGACTTTTTTAAAAAAAAATAATCAAGGCAGTGGCCCCTGGGTGGCTCAGTCATTAAGAGCCTGTCTTTGGCTCAGGTCATGATTCCCAGGGTCCTGGGATTGAGCCTCGCATCAGGCTCTCTGCTCCATGGAAAGCCTGCTTCTCCCTCTCTCCCTCCTCTTGCTTGTGTACCCTCTCTCACTGTGTCTCTCTCCGTCAAATAAATAAATAAAATCTTTAATAAAAAAAAATAATCAAGGCAGTGTTAGGTGCCCTTACTTATCTATTGCTGCATAACAAAGGAGCGGCTGAAAACAACAAACCTTTATTAACATACAGTCTAGGGACAGGGACCCTGCAGGGGGTTAGCTGGGTTGTTCTGGCTTATGGTCTTTCATGAGATTGCAGTTAAGCCTTTGAGGGGATGGGCTACAAACATTCCGTGGGGGGACTGGGCCAAAGGCTTCGCCTCCAAGGTCATTCTCATGGCGGCGGTGGTTGTCGAGATGCTTTAGTTCCATACTAGCTGTTGGACTGGGGACTTGAGCTCTTCATTCGACACTGGCTGTGGGACTGCCTCGCTTCCAACTTCCATCTGGGCCTCTCCATAGGGCAGCTCAAAACATGGCAAATGCTTTCCCCAGAGTGAATGATCCCAAAGACAGAGCAACCGAGACAGAAGGCACGATGCCTCTGAAGGAGCTGGTCTCCAAGGTTGCACATCTTCCCTTCTACTTGATGCTGTCAGAAATGAGCCATGAAGTCTAGCCCGTGCTCAAGGAGAGGGAACTTGGACTCCACTTCTTGAAATACCAAAAAACTTGTAAAAAGTTTTAAAACCATCCCATAGTGTGGTTAGAATGATTAGAAGCATAGGAGTTAGATACACTTGGAATCTTCTCTGTGCTGCTTGCCAACAGTGGGTCCTTGCACAAATTATTGAACCTATGCCACAACAACTTGTAATCAAAATGTAGAATTTGGTGGCTCATGGGGGTTTCCTGTGGGATTAAACAATATAACATGAAAAAGAACATTGTAGAGCCCTTGATCATGGCAAGCTTCCTTAATGCTGCCTCCCCACCAGTAATCGGTGAAGCAAACTGTTGTGTGCCCACAAAGTAGAGAACAGGCAATCCTTTGCCCTGTAAGAGCTTATAGTCTAGAAGCTTGAAAGTAAATCCGAACGTGGACATAAAAAAGTTAATGAGATTTTTCTTCTAGAAATCTGAGGGCTTCGCAAAGGGAGGTAGTCAGAAAAGCAGTCTATTCCACATAAGGAATCGATAAGGTGTTTAAAACATTTTGGGGGGCTCACTTTCTTAAAGAAGAGAGGCGATTTCTTTAACTTTTTCAGTGTGTCAAGCAGATGAAAGCCTGGCCTCTTGCAGGGGTGGAGGCTTGCGGTGTAGCCGGCCTGGCCCGCTCTTCCAGAGACCCCCCCCAGAGCTGGGGCGAGCTGGCTGGAGCACAGCTGGCCAACCTGCGCGAACAGACTGTGCCTGCAACTGCATATACAAAGGATCGAAGGGCACATGCCACATAACCCAGCTCATAAATCCATGCCACATAAACCCAACTTAGGGCAGCCATTTAAGTCAAGAAAACGGTCTGATACACAGGTTCCGAAAGGTAATGGGTTTTCTCCTTTAAAAACGTGCAATGCTCTAAACATTAGAGCCTGAAGGGAATACCTTTCCCTTAACCCCTGCTTATTCCTTCTAAAAAAAAAAAACAACAAAAAAAACCCCACACCATTTTTACCATGATTGTCCCTTGTATCTTCTTAGAAGTCAGATTTCATAGTGAGCCAATAATTTGTGTTTTACACAGATTGTGTTATTAGATACTAACTCTAGGCTTCCAACAACTTGTAATCAAAGTAAAAACAAACAAAAACCCTTAAAGCCTATTCTTTTCTGAATGTAGAATTAGAGGTTAGAGGAATTTCAGCATTGGTTAGCCTAGATATTCATGTTGTTTATCTTCCCAGAGTCAAAGCCCAAATAATTTATAAGAATTTTTCCTTCTGAATTTCATGTCCTGAGTTCCAAGGCAGCCTAGGCAAATTTTCAGTTGGGCTACTGCAAGTATAAAGATTAGCCCAAGATTTCACTCAACGTTCCATATCCCTGATACAACACTAAAAAAGAAAAACCCTAATTACGGAAAGGCTGAGAAATGGAGGTCTATGATCCAAACTCAAACACATTATAGGATAATACAATATTTTAATTATTACACAACACCAATGCCCTGCTCTTTAGAGATGCTTGCTTCCAAGCCTGTTACTAACCCTGTAGCAAACTTCATTTTTGGAGTACGGGTGACTTTGTGAAGATCTCTGGGGTCAACGTATGTGGATATCAAGATAATAGGTTTCACAATTGTTCGGTGGGCTTTTGAAAAAATTCACAGATCCTAGGTGATGCTTCAGCCAGCGCACTTAGAAACACACCATGCATCCACATCCACTGCGGTTTGGGAATACAGACTTGAGGAAGACGACGGGCCTAGGAGAAGGGCACCAAACAGAGGTGCTGCGCAAGCAGAGAGGAATGGCAGTAACTGGGGACCGAGCAGGGAGAGTGCAGGCTCTGAAGGCAGAAGACATGTTTTGCAACTCAGTGGTGTCATTTACCACCTGCAGAGCCCTCAGCAAGTAACTTAGCTGCCCCAAGTCCAACAGTCTCAAGGCTCCGTGATTCACAGTTAGTGGAATTAACTGCGTCACGCACACACGATGGGAGGCATATGGGAAGGACTGGGCCATGTCTGAGTCAAGGGGTCCTGCTTCACATTTAATGATCAGGATACATGTTGAAAATCCAATTTCTTCCAAATCATCACACCGTCATGGGTATTTCTCAGCTAACTGATGGGGGCTCAGCTCCACATATGTCAATGGAATACAGTTTTGTTCTTATTGTTGTTTTGATGCATTTGTTTTGTTTTGAGACGGTAACCGTGTCTAACATGATGTGGGATGTCGTCAATGTCCTCGTATTTTTCACTCGCAGATCTTAACCATTGTAGTTACAAAGACTAGTTAGTTCAACATGAGAAGGCCCAAATATGCACAATCTTTAAATATCACAGGGGCACCTGGGTAGCCCAGGCAGTTAAGCATAGGACTCTCGATTTTGGCTCAGGTCATGATTTCAGGGTTGTGAGACTGAGCCCCGCCACTGGCTCCCCGCCTAGCACAGAGATCCTTCAGATTCTCTCTCTCCCTCTCTCTCTGCCACTCTGCCTCCCCTAAAAAAATTAATAAAAATAAAAAATAAAATAAAAACTGTAAAACTAAATGCAATGTGATATTCTGAACTGAATCCTGGAATAGAAAAAGTACATTAGTTGAAACAGAAAATATGAATAAAGTCTGAAGTTTAGTTAACAGTATGGTACTGATATTTGTTTCTTAGTTTTGATAAATATGCCAGGGTTATGGATATTAACATTAGGAGGAAATGGGCAAGGAATATCCAGGAACTCTACAATTTTTCTTCGCAAATTCCTGTTAACCTGAAATGAGTCCAAATAAAAGGTGTATTTAAAAAAATATCACATTGTATTATTCAGCGCAAGTTGCCTGTCCCCTTACCAGCCACATCCCCTCACCTCTACTACTTTGCACTGCCTAATTCCTAACTGCCAGCACCTGCATTTCTTCTCCTGTGAGTTCTTTCTTACATCTGAAGACTGAATGCTTTGCCCTCCCCAGCATGAGTGGCCAGGAACTAATGCGGGCAAAAGTTGGTGGGTGACTATTCAGACCTTTCAATCCTGGAAGGAGAGGACTCTGAGATAGATTTTTCCTGGGCTCCCAAAATCTCTCCGGGGAAAATCAAAAACTCCAGTTGCCAAAGGAACTTGCCACTATTGGCTTCTTTCCCTTCCTTATTTCACTTTCCTAAATAAACTTTTACCTGAATCCTTATCTTATGGTCTGCTTCTGGGAGAAATCCAAACCAAGACATTACTCCCAACTGTGTTTGCTGACAAAGTGGCTACTGGATATATTGGTTCTGAGATAATTTATGGGGAGATATTATAGCTGAGCTGGATTATCTTTGGTCCCTGGAAAGAGCGCCTCACTCCATACTATGAGGAAAATCACCAAATTATAAATATGTTAGGAATTGGCACAAGAAAGCCACACATTTTTGGGTGTGTGAAAGAGAAATGTTTGGAGGAATGCTAACAAAAACTTCTATTAACTACTAAGAGCCCATTCGTGTATTTAACCAAAAGTTCCTGAGGATTTTCTATGGGATATAAAGTGATTAAGACAAAAAAGGTCCCTACTATAAAGGAGTTTATATTTTTGTTGGTGGAAATGGACAAACAACAAGAAAATAAATTAGTAAACAAGATAACATCATATAATGATAAGTGATGTCAAAACAAAACAGGATCATATGATAGAACGACCTCACTGGGGGAAGGTTTCTCTAGTAGATTGGGGTCAGGGGGTTCCTGTCCTTTCTGAGACGGTGACATTTGAGCTGGGGCCTGAATGGCAAGAGAGAAACAGTCCTCTGAAGACACACACACACACACACACACACACACTGATTTTACTTTGTTGGAATGGCTCCCTCACCAACGTATCACAAAGCCAGGCCTGAAGAGTATAATGTCCTCCCATAAAGTATTCTCTCTCAACCCCCATAAAATATAGACTCTACAGTTACCAAAAAAGAGGCTTACTTGTTAGATATGCATGCTAAAGTATTTACATTTACAAATGAAATGAAAAGATGTCTGGGGATTGCTTTAAAATACTTGAAGGCAGCATGAAAAGATGAAACAAGATTAGCAAAATGCTGATGACTCTAGATGAAACTGAGAAATTATTGAACACTACATCTGAAACTAATGAAATTAATAAGTTAGCTAATTGAATTTAAATACATTAAATAACTAAAAAAATTTTTTAAAAAGCTGGGGAATGGGTACCTGAGGCTTGAAATACTATTCTCTTTATTTTGTATGTACTTAAAATTTCCCCAAATGAAAGGTTTTTAAAAATAAAGCATATATTTGGGAAAGATGGAGAATTCCAAAGGCCACAGGACTCCCACTTCCCCAAATATTCATCAGCAAATTAGGAGTTGGAGCAGGAATGGGCTAGTGGGATCATAAAGGTGTAAGGAAAAGCCTGTGACTTAGAAATGAGGGACGTTACTAGACACCCTTTCAGTGGAATGCTGAGGTCCCCGGGGATTAGCTGATCCTATGGGGATCTGAGCCTTTGTCTTTGAAGAGGCTACTTTTCACTTGGAGGAATCAGAAGTTAACTCACAGAAATGAGCCATAAAAATAATTTTTGTCCATATGGTGTAAGTCAGTTGTGTCCGGTGGAATGTAATTGATTATGTCCTCAGGACGGACAGATTGGATTTTGCAATTCTCTTCAACACGCCTTTATATACATCTGTGGTTCGTCAAGTTCTCCTTTGAAGTAGCTAGAATATCTTTTTAAAGTCACTTTACTAAGTAATATCTGTATGACTTTTACATCTGTTCATTTTTTATCTGTAGGAGAATCATCACTTTACCTTTTTGGAGGTGCCAACTACGGGAAAGTGTGTGCCGGAAGTGCGTCCAAGTCTGCAGATTTCCTCAAAGTCAAGGACTGAAACACCCTCGGGATTTCGTGTGCGTTCCTCCAGGTCCTCGTATCTTACAGCACGTGACCACAGGCTGTTCTTTACCCACAAAGGCCTTTTACCACACATGACCACCCCAGCCGGCCAACTTTCAATTCTCCCTGAACTTACAGACAGTATCACCTTGCCTAAGGAGAGTCTCCCAAGCCTGGTAAAATCTCCCTGACAAACAAATATATCCAGGAATAATTTAATATTGATTTTAAAATCCAAATTTCAGAAGCCACCAGTAACCATCTGGGCACACGGGTCATTTCTACTGTCTAGGCACGTTTCTGGGGAAGCCAGGATTAGAGAAACTCATCTCTGGCCCACAGTGCTCTTCTGAAGGAGGGACATTTCAATAGTTCCAAAAAAGAAACACTTCAAGGACTCACTGAAGCCCTAAATTTGGTTGAATGGGGAAAGGAGGAGGGCGGAAAAAGTAACAGTTGATATCAAGTGATCTTTTATGGGTAAAGGTATTAAGTCCCCAGGTGCACAGCCTCTCAGAAGGGTGAGCACGGAAGTCTTCTCTTCCTGCAGTATCCAACACGGGCCAGTCATGGTTTTGACTCACTTACACTACAACAGCTTTGCTTTTTTTCTTTTTTATTATGTTCAATTAGCCACCACATAGTACATCATTAGTTTTTGATACAGTGTTCAATGATTCGTTAGCTGCATATAACACCCAGTGCCCATCACAGCACGTGCCCTCCTTAATACCTGGTTACCCTGTCCCTGCCCCCCAACTCCCTTCCCCTCTGAAACCCTCAGTTTGGTTTCCAGAGTCCACAGTGTCTCGTGGTTTGTCTCCCTCTCTGATTTCTCCCCCTTTGGATGTCCTTCCCTTCCCCTATGGTCCCTCCGCACTATTCCTTATGTTCCACATATGAGTGAAATCATATGATAATTGCTGTCTCTGCTTGCCTTACTTCACTCAGCATAATCTCCTCCAGTTCCACCCATGTGGATGCAAATGGTGGGTATGCATCCTTTCTGATGGCTGAGTAATATTTCATTGTTTTTATGAACCACATCTTCTTTATCCATTCATCTGTTGAAGGACATCTCGGCTCCTTCCACAGTTTGGCTATTGAGAGCTACCCTGTGACCCGGCAATTGCACTAGTAGGTATTTCCCCCAAAGATACAGATGTATGAAAAGAAGGGGCACATGCACCCCATTGTTCATACAACAGCTTTGTAACGTAAGAATCACCACCCCCATTTTGCAGGTAAAGCTCAGAGAGTTTAGTTAACTTGCCGAGACTTGTAAAGGTAGTAAACGGCAAAGCTGGCTTCGGACCCCATTAACAAGCTCAGATTGGGTGATTCCAAAGCCTATCCCATCCCCTTTCCAGAATGCCGACCTATCTGTAAACTTTCACAGTGGTTGACACGTTAGAGGGCATCTGCTGGCCCTAATTTACAGGCAAATCTCAATGTGCTCCTAGTGAGAACTGGTCAGGTGTCATTTGCCTGAATTCTCAACCCACCCTCTCAGGTAGTTAACACAGCTGTCAGCCTCGCATATGAACGACAGACGTAATAACACTATTTCATGGTTAAAGTCAATGTCTACAGGTGGGAATGTGGTTTAGCAGAAAGTCCTGGAAAGAATGCTAGACAAGCTGGGTTACAAATCCGTCACTGTCCTGGTGGAGCTTTAATCCTAGAGCAATCCTGTCACTTCTCAGGGATTCCCATTTCCTCACCTATAAATAAAATAAGGATGCTGGAATCAGTTTTCAGCAGCAGTGCACTGACATTTGAGGACATATAATTCTTCCATTTGTAGGGCTGCTCCTGGCATTACAGAAATTAAGCACCCTTGACTCTGGGCACTAAAAAAAGTCTATAATTCCTTTTTGAAAAATTCCAGTTACCATACAGTGTTATGTTAGTTTCAGGTACACACACAGTGATTCAACACTTCCATACAACACGTGGTACTCATCACAACAAGCCCCCTCCTTAATCCCCATCACCCGTTTCACCCATCCCCCCACCCACCTTCCCTCTGGTAACCATCAGAATGTTCTCTATAGTTAAGAGTCTGTTTCTTGGTTTGCCTCTCTTTCTCTCCACCCCCCTTCCTCATTTGTCTTGTTTCTTAAACTCCACATATGAGTGAAATCATATATTTGTCTTTCTTTGGCTTATTTCACTTAGCATAATGCCTAATTCTCTCTAGTTCCATCCAGGTCTTTTCAAGTGGCTGGATAATACTCCATTATATGTACAGATATATAAATATATAGATACATCTCACATCTTCTTTATCCATTCATCAGTCAATAGATACATGGGCTGTTTCTATAATTTGACTATTGTAGACAATGCTGCTATAGACATCAGGTGTATGCGTCCCTCTGAATTGGTATTTTTATATTCTTTGGGTAAATACCAAGCAGTGCAATCGCTGGATCGTAGGGTACCTGTATTATTTTTTGGGGACCCTCCATACTGTTTTCCAGAGTGGCTGCACTAGTTTGCATTCCTGCCAACAGTGCAAGAGGGTTTTCCCTTTTCCACATCCTTGCCAACACCAGCTGTTTTTTGTGTTGTTTTTAGCCACATTGACAGGTGTGAGGTGGTATCTCACTGTAGTTTTGATTTGTATTTCCCTGATGATCAGAGATGTTGAGCATCTTTTCATATGTCTGTTGGCCATCTGGATGTCTTCTTGGGAAAAATGTCTATTCATGTGCTCTGTCTAGAACATTTTTAGTTCCTGTAACAATTATATTTCCAAATATCCCTAGCACAGCTTAGCAGAGAGTCAGTGCCTTCGTTGAGAAACACTGATGGATGATCTCAAGCTCCATAAGGTCCTCTGACTACTGGGCCAAAACTGTCATTATAACATGTGGCAGGGAAGTGGGGGTAAATGAGGGAATCACAGGCCAATTCTACCATTGTAGGGTTCAATTAAGATCACATTCCTGCAAGGAATATGATACCATACTGCTACTGATGATATGATACATACGGATACATACTGATACATACGATATGATATATACTGATACATCATATACTGCAAGGAATATGATACCATACTGTTGGTATCTTTTATAGATCTCCTGGAACACTATTAAAGAAATTTTCAAATTGAACTTATATAATGTTCATATAAGTATGCAGAAGCGTTCGGCAACAGTCACTCTCTTCCTTCCAGCAAGGAATCCCAAGAGCCCTACCCTAAGGAGAGATCTATACACAGCATTAATGATAAGCAAGGAAGAAAGATTCTAGTGTGAAACGAACCCATCACCTGGTCCACCCGGCCTACTCCCTTGAACCCCAGTGAGCTTCAGATATGTCTCCTGGTACTCAGTTCCTAACCTTCTCACACAAAATATCTACCTATCAAAAAAAAAAAAAAAAAGAAAAGAAAAGAAAAGAAAAGAAAAAGTACCATATGTAAAGTACTGGCTCAGAAGGCACTTTGCCCATAAGCTCTTGCCCCAAATACTTCAGCCTAAACAGATCTCCCTTCTCTCAAAATAAATAGAGCATTTGCGGTCTGTAACTGAATTTTTCATTAAATTGTATAATTGTCTACTGTTCCTTAATCACACAACAAACGTTATTACTGTTGCCTTCCTAGCTTTGAATGCTAGGTCCAAAGTCAAGGGTCACGTCTTCTACTACTTTTATATTCCCCAGAGTGTCTAGCACATTCCTGGGAACACAGTAATGACTCAATAAATATGTGTTCTGTCTTTGATTTTTCACAGTGATCCCAAAAATACCACTAGCTTGGCCAAACTTACATCCTGCAGGCTAATAAAAAATTTTATTTACTCAGCATCTTTTCCCAAGTAGTTTTCAAAGTGCTTTTCAGATGATATTCCTAATTCTCACATACCCTACATGAACTAGAAGGTATAAATAAAAACATTACAGTTTACAGGACAAAAGTAAAGAGAATTAAAACTGTCTGCTCTTTGATGAGGTATCGGTATACTGAGCTGGCAAACTGGATATGTCTCCCAAACCCTACTGAGTCCTACAGAAAAATTCCCACATGTTTTCATCTTGCTTCAAATATTAAAAAACTTCTTGACTTTGCCAAGGCCCTCCCCGAACAGAATCCACCTGGGAAGTCTGGTCATCAAGTTTGGATGTTATCATTAATCTAGGGAGAATAATACTAAATTCACATTTTGAGCTTAGATCCTAGTCAGCACCTGACTCCAGCCATATCCCCCCACAGCTCACCACATCTGTCTTATCAACACTTCGATTTCTCTGTTTTACTACAAACTAAGGTCACAAAAAATATTTATTAAACAACTTCTCTATGACAAGCAAAGCACCATTTTGCCAGTGTCTCTAAAGGTAATAAGACTCTATGCTGAATGCTAGTATGATATAAAAGAAATATTCCTCTTCATTCTTGCTCCACTTTCTTTAATCTTTCTGACTTGCTAGGCATCAAAGTGGTATCTTTTCTTCATTCATCATCACCTTGCCCAAGGATTCTAGTACCTTCTTCTACCCCTAGGGCAAGAGGCCGCTGTCGAGGCTCTGCCTTCAGTACTCTTTTCATAATTCATCATTCGCATCAGCTTTCCAAGACTGTTTTTCACTCTGCTTTGCCAAATTGAGGTTTTCTGGGATAACGATAATGTAGCTTGCAGATGTCCAAGAAGCGGCAGATAGGGTGAATTAGGCTCATAGGCCATCATCCTGACCAAGGACAAAGGCTGCCTGGCCAGGGACAGTCAGAACTGGAAGACTGACGGAAACTTATGACCAGCCATTGCCAAAGTTGAGATGAACTATTTAGTGCATCACTGGTAGCACCTTTTGTTTCAATAAGCACATGGGGAGAGAACTCTGGATGTCTATGTTGTAATGGTCACACTCTACTTTTTTTGATACGGCAACCCGAAGGAAAAAGGATAGATATGCTGCTTATTATAATAAAGTACATTTCTTAGGCAAGAAAAAAATCAATTTTTCTTTGGACCAGTGACTTAATGGTAGGAACAGAGTTCCTTCAGTTCTTTAAAGTTTTTTTTTAAAGATTTTATTTATTTATTTGACAGAGAGAGAGAAAAATCAGAAGTAGGCAGAGAGGCAGGCAGAGAGAGAGAGAAGGAAGCAGGCTCCCTGCTGAGCAGAGAGCCTGATGCGGGGCTCGATCCCAGGACCCTGAGATCATGACCTGAGCTGAAGGCAGAGGCTTTGACCCACTGAGCCACCCAGGCGCCCTAAAGTTTTTAAATTTATTTGAGAGAGAGAGAGAGATCACAAGTAGGCTGAGAGGCAGGCAGAGAGAGGGGGAAGCAGGCTCCCCGCTGAGCAGAGAGCCTGATGCAGGGCTCGATCCCAGGACCCTGAGATCATGACCTGAGCCGAAGGCTGAGGCTTTAACCCACTGAGCCACCCAGGCGCCCCAAATAATATACTTTAAAAGCTTCATTTTGTAAAAAACTGAGGAAATAATCAAGGAGGAGTTACTAGAGCAAATGTCTAGCCCAGCAGACTGTCCACCATAGGTAAGTACCTAAAAGCACCTATTTGATTTGCAAACTTCTTTGGTGTTCTACTACTGAATAAGGGCTCTCAGAGTATTCCTTACCACCTGTATCAAATCTCCATGAAGTGAGCATTTTCCCTGGGATACACTTTTCACTTAGAAGTCCTGCCAGCTGGAGATAGACTTGTTTATGTTTAAACAAATTCACAATCTAAGAAGTATAATTCATTGGGATTATGATGATATTATCCTAAAGAAAACTGACTGAAGTCTTGTCCATCACAAAAGAAGCAAAGCCTAATCAAAGCAGTGAACACATCTGGAAGTTTTAAGAACTCTGTAGGAGAAATTATCTACTGATTTTGAAATGGAGCATCTGAAGGTAGGTTTAGATGCTAATTAAAAACACGCAGCCCAACAATTTCTGACAAAATCACAGTCTTCTTATGAATCATTATTCGGTAAAATTGGTTCCTGACCTAAGGCTTCATTTGCCTCTCTATTAAAAGGTAGTGAAAAGCACTAACTGAATAAAGAAGTTGAAACAAGGATGCTTTCTTTTTTTTTTTTTTAAGATTTTATTTATTTATTTGACAGAGAGGAGAGAGATCACAAATAGGCAGAGAGGCAGGCAGACAGAGAGGGGGAGAGAGCGCTCCCCGATGAGCAGAGAGCATGATGTGGGGCTCCATCCCAGGACCCTGAGATCATGACCTGAGCCGAAGGCAGAGGCTTTAACCCACTGAGCCATCCAGGTGCCCCAAAACAAGAATCCTTTCTGTCCTTCTTTTAAGAGTCTAGTCCACCTCACAGAATTGTCTTTAGCTTAAAGCGAAAACAACAACAAACAACAAAAGAGAACTGCTTCTGAAGGCCTTTCTGCATCGGACCATGAGGAGCTACTATTGTTCCAGGAAGCAAAGTCGTGATTACACTTTTACCGGTTTACTTAATTGAATAAAAATATTAATGGTGAGGGAATAAAAAAAGCAAACACTATTTCTTCATGCTTATATTGAAAACTGTTGTAGCTTGTTAAATAAGTGCTCTAGAGTTCGACTGTCCAAAGCATTTCAATGTTAATGAGACTAACACTTTTTTACGACTGCTGTGTTTATAAGCATTCAGCAAAGAGTGGAAAAACATAAAAATGAAAAAATTTATTTCCTGTTTTGAGGAATTGTTCCTAGCAAGGAAGACGGATAGGGAAAAACAGGCCAGGAAACCGAAAACAAATGACATAGGTGTTCTTAGAAAGTTTCAATTAAAGTCCCAAAGGTGTTCAGAGAAAAGAGAAATTCAATAATTAAATTAATTCAAATCCTAGCCCCCCCAAAGAATCCTAAGAGGGCATCTTGTTTATTCCTTGTTTTTGTCGTTGTTGTCTGTTATTGACATGTGAGAAATATGAAGCCCAGGGAAGTTCAATAGTTTGCAAAAATGACAAAGCCCTCAAGGGGATCCAAGTTCCCTGACACTGAGTTTACTATCGTTTCATATTATGCCATCCTAATTTAAGTATTTCTTATATCAGAGTAGAACTTTGTTTTGGAAATTACACGTCTAATACTTGTCAGTGGGTCTGCTGTATTTTTTTCCCAGGGGGTGGGGGCTACATAGAAGGTAGAGAGTTGTGAAATGAATTTTTGAACTTTAAAAAAAAAATAAGCACTTTATCATTGATTATTTCCTCCCTTTCTATGAGAACAGAATAAAGTACAGAAGCAAATGTGATAGAGATGGAGATGGAGATCATAATGCAAGGGGATAAGTGAGGAATCTCACTGCAAACACACACACACACACACACACACACACACACACACACGAGAGGGACAGCATGAACAATGTCATCAAAGGGCACAGACTGTCACTGGCCCCTTGCTCTGACTAAAGGTCAATGTGCACAGGAGGACCTTCAGGTGGGCCCAGATGTCAGTTCATATCACAGGTTGGTTTTCTCTCTTTGCCAAGAAAAATGGCTCTTTCTTTCACATTCAGCCTTGCTGAGAAAAACAACATCATCATCATCATCAACCATAAACATTTCTTGCAAGAAGACAGAAGATTCTCAGCTGTGGCAAATTCTCAGCTGGTAGCCGGGGAAACATAACTTAGCTGGGAAGCCCCAGACAGACACATAAAAGGGAAATCCATCGTATCGGGCAGGTGTCTAATGAGCAGTAGAGGCCCTAAGTGCTGCAGGGGCTATGTGCCAATACCTCAGCCCTGGGTGTTAAGCATCATAATTTTCACTGAGGAGAAAAGTGAGTCTCAGAGGAGCTAACACGCCTCTTGGTGGTAAAGCTTAAATTCAAACGGAGGTCCAATGGGCCCCAAAGTTGTTTGCCCTTGAACCACACCCTCTCCCCCCATATATACCAGCTTTGCTTCTTTCCTCCAAGAAGGCTAGAACTTGGGTCAGTGAAGACCATCAGAGCCTGTGTCTGACTTGGATCCAGACACACAACAGGAGGCAGGAACCTGTCTTAGAACCGATGCAGTGATATATGTGCTTCTGACTTTCCTGAGACATGACCAGCCATTTACCTCCAGAAGAATGGAGGCTGACTCAGTCATGTCCTGTGTGTACATCTTCAATCCCAGTTGCCTGAGGAAGCATTTCTGTCAGATGTACTTTCACCTCCTTGAGGGCCAGATGGCATACTCAGACTCGGAGAGAATGAGCCTTCAATAAACGCCTGATTGCTAGGACTGACTCATGCTTCTGGAAGCAGACACAATAAGGTCCAGGAAAAGAATACCTGGCGGTCCCTACTTGTCTGTCACATGCAACTTCAATTTGTTTGTCTTCAGAACATTCTACATATGGTATTATTTTTTTTTGGCTTACTGTTCCTTTGATAGGGAGAAATTAAGTAGTTATGTTCATTGCATGTATGATTGTATGGACCTCACAGTATGACACTTTCCATAGATGGATAGGAAATTCAGGCATGAAAAAAAATTTTTTTGTTACTACAGTACAGTTAACATAAAAAATATTTTGAAGGATTATAATGCCTTTGACTACGGATGACTAATCTAGAAAGAGTAAGTTGCTATCTCGTTTATAGCTTTGAAATTAGTGAACCATGTACGGAGATGGTTAAAATAGCTCGTGAGTATTAAGCTGCCTGAATGGATGCAGAAAGTCCAGAACTAAGGATTTCACACCTGAGTTTAGGTGACAAACACTGTGAGGGGTATGGGGAATGTGGCCCCTGGGGCATGTTGTCAGGGCAGGCAAGGGTGGGACCCCACTGTGGCTGAGAAGAGTGGGCAAGGACAAGCAAAAAAAAAAAAAGAATTCAGGAAGAAGGGGCATAATGTTTGTTTTCAAATATAGCACTTAAAGGAAAGAGAGATTAGATTCATTGTGTTGCTCCAGCAACTGAACAGTAGGTCAATAGGTACAAGAAAATGTTGTTTTAGTGCAAAGCAGAACCTTCTAAAAATGAATCTCTTCTAGAATGGACTGGCCGGTGAGGAAGCAAGATTCCCAGTTGATTATTTTCCTAGAAGAGGAGGGCTGGCCCATTTTCGGAAAGGGCTACTGAGGTGCAAGTTCATGCATCTGATAGGTACCTCTGAAGTTGGTTACTATATTCAAAATCAACCATTTTATTGGGCACGATATTAACATTATACTGTTCAGGGTTGAAAAAAAAAATCCCTTGCCAAAAAGACACCCTCATTGCTTCGTTTACACAGTGAGCAGAGGGCTGACTCCAAAGCCTTAGTAAACTTCCATTCTGATCAATTCAACATTCAGAAAGTGACTGGATGAGTTGAAATCTCCTATTATTTAAATCATTACCACAGAGATTATAGGGTTTTCTCTTTAAAAAAAAAGTGAGGGTTTTATGGACACATGTGAACACACTAAGTTATTTTCATTATTGACATACTTTTAATTGTTCTCTAAAACTAAACCAAGTCTCCATTACTGTGCAATTTACCAGTGGAGTGACAAAAGAAGTTTAATCTTCAGGTTAGCAAATTTAATCAATATATCCCATGCCTGTTTTTCTAAGTTAAATAATTTGCTGTGCCACATTCTCACTGTATCACTCAGATTTACCTTTATATTAACAATGCTTACCAGTAGCTAGCCAAAAAGGCTCGCCAAGTTGGACCAACTTCAAGATTTGTTTCCATGCTGGGATGTTTCATGCACTTGGTAGAAGTAGTTTGCAACTGGGGCTCCATTTATTACATTATGCTATAAACATTATGTCCTGACCTAATGAAATACTCCACATGATAATACCATAGGTAATCAAGCACCTTAAACATCTATTAAACACAAGCACAGAGATAGCATAGAGAAGATACCTAGTATCCATTTTAAGTGGTTTATGATGTGGAGTCTGCTGTTTACGAGCTAATAATAGAAAAAACACAGCCTCAAACTCTGCCTCGAACAAATATTTACAAGGCAAAGTTATGCTCAGTTTGAAAAAAAAAAATGCACTGGAGAGTCATGGCTTTGTCATTGCATTTATAGACTTTCATTTCACACCTTTGCCTATTAAGTGTTGGCTTTCTTTCACATTCAGCAGACGAAAACTGTAATTCCACTGTGATATATTTACTCCAAATGGAAAACTAAATGTTGACTCACCAACTTCCCTTAGACTTATGTGAATCAAAAAGTTTACAGAGGTGGAAGCAGATAAAGGATGGGCCATGCTTAAACTACAAATAATGTTTTCCAGGGGTTTCTGGGTGAAAACACACCCTTCCAGCTCCATCTGACCCCATCTGAAGAGAAACTATAAATAACCAGAGACCCCTTGAAATATAATCTGGGAACACCAAGCTTTTCTGAAAAGGAAACAGAATCCCCAACCACAGACAAGATAGAACCAACAATACTGTTATTTTGTTTCTATCCAGCATTTTAATTTCTGGAAAATATTTCACACTAATTACCTCTAAGGTCTGTATAGACCTTAAGGTGGAAACTAGCCTAGAAAACCAACTGCCCACAGCACAGCTGCCACAACATGTATGAAGAAAGGTGAGTGCCTTCCCAGGCACACACGCCAGGGATTTTAAGGTAAACACTCCAGAGACCATCTAGTTTCTGGACTGTGCCCAGCGGCACCCCGGGGATCTCAGATCTGCAGCTTCAACTTGGGTCTGGGCCTCCAGGGTTCTGCACCTACACATACACCCATGTCTTAAAATCGCCCTCCTCCTTTGCAAGTCTCCTGACAGTTCCAGGAACCTCCACCTCCAGCCCTCAGCTCCTCAAAGGCAAGGGGTTTAGTGTTTTAAAAGTCCGTGATATTTAAATCATAAGCAGGAACTCCTGCGACTTCCCAACCCTCTGGTCTCCCGTTACCTTTCCCTGTCCCTTCCAAGGTCTCCTGGAGGCACAACGGGCGGGAGGCACCTCTCCGGCCTCCTCCCCCCCTCCCGCCCCCCGCCTCCCTGCACACCCTACTGGCCCAGGCGCCGACACGCCTCCCCAGGCGCACACACGCGCGCACACACACACAGCGCGCACGTACTCCCATAGAGCACACATACCCCGAGACAGGTTACCAACTCCCACAGCCACGCGGGAGTAGGCGTCGGGTTATATATAAAACACTCACCCCAAAATAGACTCCCCCACTCACCCGCGAGGGGGTGACCCTGCCGGGTACCCCGCGCGCGCCGCCAGCACCCTCTCCCCTGACGCGCGGCTACCCCACTCACCCGCAGCTCTCATGCCTCGGGCAGTTCTGTCAAAACTTTGAGCCTGGTTGATTTCATAACCACAAGTGTGTCAGGGACTGGGGGTGCTCGGCTCGCCACGCTGTCTACCCATTCCAGCTCCTGGGGACCGGTGGCCGTGACTCTACTGACCCCAGCTCCGCCGGTGCCAAAGCGTGGCTGCAGTCTGCACAAACGCGCGGAGGGCGGTGCGCTTTGGGGAGGAGCGCGCTGTCGACGCGCACAGCCCGACGACCTCCCCTCTCCTCGGGTCGCGCTGCCAGAGACCAGAGACCTCTCCCCGCTCGGCGGCGGCAGCCTCAGGAGTTCTTGCCCCAGCCTGGCTGACCTTGTCAAAGAGAAGCACTCGGAAAACTTTTACGACTTTAACAATACTGGCTTCAGAGGAAGCCCCTTCAGGCACCCCAAACACTGGTCACAGCAGGCGCCAGAGTGGGATGGTTCGCCTGTGGCCCCCAACTCCCTGACGCCCACCACCAAGGTACACACACACACACACACACACACTCACACATCCACGGCGTGGATCGGGTTACAACAACCCACACGCAGAAAACAACTTCTTCGCGAGGAGGAGGGAAGCACAGCCAACCCCCAAATCCCCCGGAAAAAAAAAAAAGATTCGTATTAAATACATAAGCCAGATTCCCCCACTTTCATAAACAACTGGTCCACTCCCAGGCCCCCAGGCACGAGAGGGGGAAAAGAAGAGCCGACTCCCTGGAACCACCCCCCCCCTCCAGTACCTCCGAGTTTCGCCTCCGGATAGAGAGCGCGGGTTCGCTTCCGCGCTGGGGCCGAGGGCGCGGGGGCCTCCGGCCTGCGCGGCCCCAGCCCGGAGTCCCCGCCGCCGCCTCGGCTCAGCAGCAGCCGCCGCCGCCACCGCCGCTCCAGCAGCCGCCGCTGCCGCCGCCGCCGCCGCTCCCTAGACCGCCTCCTCTTCCCATGGCTGCGCCCTGCTTGGCAGCTCGCGGGCTGTCAGGCTTGGGGAGGAGGAGGGGGCGGGGTGAAACGGGAAGGGAGGACGGGAGGGGATGGGTGGGAAACGGCGGCCGCCGCTCACTAGGGGTCACTCCGGGCCTGGCCCGCTGCCCCCGCGACCCGGGCTGCAGCGGCGAGGGGAAGCGGGAGTTCGCGGCAACCAGTTCGAGACCCGCTGCGGAGGCGCCGAGCGCGGTCGGGGCCAAGCATTCCGAGGAGCTGGGATGAAGCGTTCCCAGCGAAGGAGTTGGAGTTGGTGCGTGTCACTCTCTTCTGGGCTGCGCGGCTCCTCCTAGAGGAAAGTATTGGTAGTTGCAGGACGCTTCCTTCCTCTCCGCCCACCCCTGTTCCCAAAAAGAAGGCAGGACCTAAAAGAGCATTAAGTGCAGTCAACAAATGGAAAGGAACACTTAAAGAAAAGTTAGTTATCTGCCGGAAGGGGGGAAAAAGCGAGCCAGATCGCTTGAAAAGCGTGATTTGCCAACCGAACATTGCCTCTCTCCACCTGCAACCGATTTCCCAACTCTTGCTCCCTGTAAAGAGATGATCTTGTTTTAGAGGTTAGAAAACAGAGAGAGATGCAGTAATTTGCCAAAACCCCAAGGCAAGTGAGCAGAGGCGTTACGTCCCCAGGCCAGAGCGCAAGGGTGCGGGGTGTCCGGACGCAGGCCTCAGGGGGAGGACTGTCCTTGTGTATGCCGTAGGGAACTCCTTTTAATTGTCTTGAGTGGGACACAGCTCATCTGTCAAAACCGGAGCCGGTTCCCCTCATTCCACTGCAGGGAAATAAAGTGAGAGGAGAGGTGGTCAGAGTGTTTCAGAAAGTTAATATCTTTGTACAGGAGCAGGTCGTCTGGTAAAGCCTCCCACTCGCAGGCACCCACATGCTTTTCTCAGCAGAAAGTACAAAAGTCCAGTTCCCAGTTGTCTGTGATCTAAAGGAGCAGCCAGTCGAGCCACCTTTATACTATTTACTTTACTACTGACAGCCGGTTGTAATGCCATTTATCTAGCAGCTTCTAACAGTTTCGGCTTACTAAATGACTTTTTTTTTATTATTGTTATTACAGGGCTCCCAGACACAAAGCCAAGTTTATAACCAGAGACAAATGTTTAAACAATAATCTAAAGAAACCAAGATTCTTAGCCCTGGAATCAAAGATCCCCGGGGTGTGGAGAGAAGCACATGTGAGTGGTCCATGGCAAGGAGTCAGGAAGGAACATGGGCCGAACATGGGGGGCAGCAGATATCACATAAGATACTCCCATTTTTTTTATTAAAAAAAAGATTTTATTTATTTCTTTTCTCAGAGAGAGCACATGCACAAGCAGGGGGAGCAGCAGGCAGAGGGAGAACCAGGCTCCCCTCTGAGCAAGGAGCCCAGTGCTGGTCTCGATCCTAGGATCCTAGAATCGTGACCTGAGCCCAAGGCAGATGCTTAACTGACTGAGCCACCCAGGCATCCCAAGATACTCCTATTTTTAAAGGAATCAAAGAAGTGGAAAATTCTGTTTTAGAATTAGAGTCCTTTTTGAGTCTCAGCTGTGGCTCAACAACCCAGCTGTTCTAGGCAAAGAAAGAATGACCAGAGGAAAGATTCAGGAGTGTGTATCATCACTGTCCTATACCGTGGCAGGTGTCCCGTGGATGTTGATTTTGAACTGGTCCTATTCTATCCCACCCAAGTACAAGAAGGCTTTTTTCCCCTAAGACCCTTCCCCAGTCCCTTGATTTCTGGGCTTCTAGGCTTTGCTAGAGCAGTAAGAGTGCTTCCCAGTCTCTGGAGTTTTTAAAATGGGAGTTGCACACACAGAGAAAGCTCAGGGCAAAGGCAGGCCAGAACTCCAGCTGGGTGGTCAGAACGCGCCACACTGGCCAAAAGGGCAATAGTGACAGCAGTGGACACCAGGCACTGGGATGGAAAGCTGACTCCATTCTTGTCTGAGATGACCTTCCAAGTCAGCCTGCTAGACTCTGGCACCACTACATTCTCCCTTTGTGTCCTTTCTGTGCCTTCTCATCGTCTTTCCCCCATCCTCCAGCCCGGAGAATCTTGATATAGTCTAGGAGATGGCAGATGGACTCACAAAATATTTTCTAAGTTCTATTGTTTGTGGCCTGAGATGATTTAAGGGCCATGCTAAAAAAGAAGGATTGCTTCCTTTTTCTTCTGGGTTCATCAGTAGCCTTCATTCCCTAAGACAGGAAAATGTAGACTGAATGCTTTGGCTCCTGCTCCATCTTTGGTAAAAAAAAAAAAAAAGTCCGTGCGCACAGACAGTGCAGGAGAAGACACATTGGTTAATATAAAACCTTATGGAACCTTGCCACTTATGTGGAGGGCAGCCTTTATTTTTAAGTCCTAGGAATAAAGGTCCCTTGATCTCATATATGATGATATGTAGGTCTATAGCAGTATGTCCCTCTTTATATTTTCCAGATTATGGGGGGAAATGTATCAGGTCTTCACTGGACTAATTTGTTACAAATTAAGGCATGCCAAAGCACATTTGCCTCATTTGCACTTACTCATGCCTTCCCCTCTGCCTGGAATATCTTTGACCACATGGGGAGATTCTCCTCAACCTTCCAGTTCCAGTTCAATTGTTTGGCTTCTGTCTAAAGTCCTTCCTAGCTCTTCCCAGAGATAGAATTAATTACTTATCTTTGCATCTGCATCATCATAGGCCTTTACACCTACTTTATTACAGATAACTTCAGTTTATATTGATATGTCTACCGTCCCCATTAGTCACGAGAACTGTGAAGGAGGTACGGTATGTTCTTAGTATTTGTGCCTAAAATGTCTAGGTTAGTGCCCAGCAAATGGTAGAGGCCCAATAAATGTTTAGCCAAATTAAATGCAAATTTATACCACCTACATTTCTATCTCAAACTCAGATCTCTATACCGAGCTCCTAATTGCCACATTCAGAATCTGTTCACTTCTTATGAATCCCTCCACGATCACCAGCACCACAGTCTCTCACCTCGATGACTCCTGTGGTCTCCACTGGTCTACATCAGCACCCTCCCCCGCCCCCCTCACCAACCCAGAGTCCTGTGCAAACTCACTTACCAGAGAAACTTTTTTTTTAATATTTATTTTATTTCTTTTAGAGAGAGAGAGAGAGAGCAGTAACAGGAGGTGCAGAGGGAGAGGGAGTGAGAATCTCAAGTAGACTCCATGCTGAGCACAGAGCCCAATGCAGGCCTGAATCTCCTGACCCTGAGACCAATGACCTGAGCTGAAACCAAGAGTCAGGTGCTCAACCGACTGCCCCACTCAGGTGCCCCAATAAATTCATTTTCAACTAAGTCCCATCAGGGCATTCCTCTGCTCAAAACTTTCCAGTGGTTCTCCACTTAAATCAGAGTAAAATTCAAAATGATCCGTGACACCCAGTGTACCTATAGGGACTCCTGAGTGAATGTTCGAATTTAAATCATTTAAGTGTAAAGATTTAAAAAATAAACTATTTTTTGAGATTATTTCCCCCCCTTTCATCAAATACAAAATCTTGTTTTTAAAAAACCTGTGATAGAAAATCCTCTAGCTTCTGTCTGGATAATTATGTTGATGGATAATCTACTACTTCCCATACTAGGAAGCGAGAACATTCCATTTTATGACTACACTATTCATTAAAAGTACTTTAGCCATACTCTGCTACTCATTATTTATACCTGGTTCTATCTCTAGAACCCATAGGGACAAAATTCAACATTTAAATTCTTTTCTTTTTTTTTTTTTTAATGAGACACACTTTCCCATGTCCCACTGCAGGTTACTCTTCCCCAGCCAAATGCACAGGTATTTTCAATCCCTGTCAGGTGATGTGGTTTCCATAACCAACATCATCCTAGTCCTCCCCTTAGTGTTTGCGCTGGTTCATCAAACTCCTTTATAAACTGCTGTTCTCCTTATCAAGTTCAAACCTCTGATGGACACCACAAGATAGAGAACCACGAGCTTCCACCTCGATCCTCTGGAGTAAGGGAAATGGCCAGAGCCCTGGACTTTGGCAGATGCGGTGGGAACCCCAGCGCTGACCTAACTTCATCAGTCAGTTTACTCTCTAAGGAAGTGAATTTAGCACCCTTTCCTTGATTCGGCATTTCCATCTCCTCTTTCCCTTCACACTCAACTCTTTCCTGCTTTTTGTCTTCTCATATTATTTTGTTCTTGGGTTTTTTTTGTTCTTATTTTGTTTTATTTTTGGAAGAGGTGGAAATATAAAAGCCAAAAAGCATACGAATGAAAGGAATCTGAGGAGGTATGAAAAAATTTCTCTGAGGAACTTTCCTTTATAGAAGTTAGGCATACAGAATATTTCCAATTACTTAATGAACTATCAATTGAGTTTGCTAATCAGACTTCTCTGACAGCATTATGAAAACCCAAGGGGAAGAACACATGAAAGGAAGAGGCCTACCTACCACCTGGGGTCTACCCAGTGAAGCCAGGAGAGGTCAGGTGAGAGAATTCAAGGAGGATTCCTGCTGGAAAAACCCTTGGGTAGAGCAAGAACTGTATTGAGGAGAGAGAAGGCTTGCAGGGTAATGTACTTTTGTCAAGGTCACCGGCCCTCTAGCACTTGCTGAACCAAGTGTAAGGTTGAGACATCTTACAAGGTAAGAAGACAACTTTCCTTACCAGGAAAGCAAGGTATCTTTAATAAAAGAATTTGAGAACTAAGTAAAACAGGTCTCAACTATAGTAGACAAATAATAGATCAGAATGTCGAAATTACGTTTGCTTCATAAAATTTGTTTATCATAGGTTTTCCTAACACTGTATTCTAGGAACATTCACACAAATTATGTCAGGTTTTCTTCGCAGCAGTTCTGTGAAGAAAGTGCAATTATTCTCTGTTTATCAGTGAGGAAGCTGGCTTAGAGAAGCAAAGGGACTGGGCCAAGTGTATAATTAGATGCAGGTTTGGATGGGAACCCAGAGCCTTTCTGGAATGAGTCCATTCCTTGGACTCCTCTACCGCCCCTCCAGCTGTGGCTACCATCTTGTCCATCTTGTGTTTGTGTGTGTGTGCGTGTGTGTGTTTTATCTTAATTCCAGCATAATTAACATGGAGTGTTTTATTAGTTTCAGATGTACAATATAGTCATTCCTCAATTTTATACATTATCCAGTGTTCATCACTGTAAGTGTACTCTTCATCTCCTTCACCTTTCTCATCCATCCCCCCACCCACCTCCCCTGTGGCAACTGTTTGTTTTTACACCACCAGACCACAGGCATCTCTCTGATGCAAAAACTTTAAAATTTCCTCACATTTCCTGGGAACCAACCTAATGGGGAGGGTGTACATCTTCAAGATGTACAGTACCCACAAGTGAAAGCCAAGCGTTGTTTAGAAGAGCATCTTCCAAAACCAATACATTCAAGAAGTTGTTCCTGGAGGTCATCTTACGTGGATTTGACATGGAGGACTCGATAATGTATTGGTGACATTGTATAAGATGGGACTAGGGGACTTTCTCTCCTGAAAATTCATGTGGAGATATCCAAATGGGAAAATGCTGCCAGAAATTAGAGGCAATCTCACATTCACCTTTAACTTCTTTTCAACTCAAAGCCATTGGTAACATTTAATTTTAAGAAACAAAGTGTTTACTTCATAGTAACCACAGAAAGTTTGGTTCAAAAGTTATTTTAATTTACTAATATCTTAGATTCGAGAATATTGGTATTTAAATTTTTAATTGCACTCATAGTTCATGAAAATCTTAAAGAGTCTGTGGAACTCTGTGTTCTAGGGTTTAAGCAAAATCCATGCAGACAAACAAAAACCAAAATGAGCACGATATCTGAGATTTATTTACAATTCCCAGCTTTCTCAGGATTATTTGAAGTGAAAGGTTGACCTAACTACTGCCTTATCTGGGAGTTTATTAAGTTTACTAGAAATATGTTGATGATTTCATTTATGCTTATGACTCACAGAAGAGTTAATAAACAGTTCTAACCACATTTACATGCTTTATACATGAAGAATGTTGATTTCAAACTGAAAACCATCAAAACACCACCTAGAGCCTGTTTTTACCTCTTGAGATCACTATCTGAAAATAAGTTTTCAGAAATAAACAGCCTTAGTGACTTTAAATTATTATAAGTGTCCATGATAGGACTGGTAGAATCAGCAGCCCAATATTTACGGTCATCGAAGTTTCTCTGATAAAATTCCCACTATTCTCTCATGCTGCTCTGCTCCAAATTTATCTTTCTGAGCATGAAACTTCAATTTTAAAATCCCTTCTTTTAACCAAGGCTTAGTAAGTAGAGTGGTCTTGTCAAGATTCAAATATTTATTTGAGATGAGCAACAAATTAATTTACTAGAAGCTATTTATGTTTTCATAGGGACTAATTAAATGGTTATACATTTTTAAAACAAATTACCTATTTCGTTTGTTTTTCCCCAAGAATTCCTTATTTTGAAGGAGATTTTTTGTCAAATATTAAGTTCATTTATTCTCATTTTTATTAATCTACCCATACAAATACAAAATTAAGCTGCTGATCACAATAAGATAATATTGAATTAACGTAGTTTCATTCAGGGTACCTGGGTGGCTCAGTTGGTTAAGCAACTGCCTTTGGCTTAGGTCATGATCCTGGAGTCCTGGGATCGAGTCCCACATCAGGCTCCCATCTCTGTGGGGAGTCTTCTTCTCCCTCTGACCTTCTCTTCTTTCATGCTCTCTTTCACTTTCTCTCTCAAATAAATAAATAAAATCTTAAAAAAAGTGGTTTCATTCAATGGCGAGGAACTTGGTATTTTGTTTTCTATCTGGCTTTACTATGGATAGTGTATATTTTGCCTTAGAAGAAAGTAACTATACACAGATTTAGATGTAAATATGTCATAATACTACATGTATATACATATATATTCTAGAATGGTATTTTGAAACATAACTCCATGGTAAAAAAAAATCAAACAACACAAAAGGATATATAATGAAAAATTATTTGCAACAGATAAAACAGAAAAAATTTTCATTGACATAAAAGGAGATCTTAAAAACTGATTTATTAAAAAAACAAACAACCCAAGAGTAAAATTGACATTTCAAAAAGAGTTAGGAAGAGACAATTCATAGAAAATTAAAAATAAAGTATTATAAACATATGAAAAGATGCTCAAATTCATTCACGACTAAGAAAATGTAAATCAAAATAATAAACTTTTTTAGTCTATCAGATTGGAAGAGATAAAACATGTTAATAGCATACATTATTAGTCAGGGTGTGGGGACAAAGACACTCTTGTTAAATGTCAACTGAGAATAAAATCTATTTTCAGGACCATTTGGCATATCTATAAAATTTTAAATACATGTATCCTTTTGGCCAGAGATTCCAGTTTTAGAGGTGTATATTTATAGACAAACTCACGAAATTTTGCTAAATTACTGAATGAAAGCAAGTTAAAAATAATTCTGCTTTCTTTGTCTTTTAACTTATAAAAAAATGATATATTGTTTCTGTGCAGAAAAGTTTGATTATTATGTGGTCATACTTATCCATTTGCTTAACACAGGCAACTTACTCTGTCTTACGTGGTTAACTCTTACGAGATAGGACAAAGGACCACCACTTTTAATTTGAGGAAATGAAGGCTCAGAGCATTTACCTAGGCAGAATGAGAGTGGAGATTTGATCTCAGTTCTAATTGACTTCAAAGCCTGTGATATTTTCACTGCATCATACTGAATCTTGAAAAGTTGCAAGATGGAAACCTTGAAGGTAGCTGGGGCATCTCCACCACCGTTTGAATTCCTACCAATTTGAGGACCACCCGATGGGAAGCAACTTTACTCGTAGTGGCTGACACACAATTCCACTAGCAGGTTCCCTTATTTTACCTCTGAGGTTCTGGTATATCAAGTATGCACCCAAATTCTGCTCCACCTTAAAACGTTGGAACAAATGAAATCACATGTCCATATTTGGAAACGTATCTCTGAAGTTGCTAATGTTTTCAGAGATTTCCCAATGGGAAACTAGCATGTCAAAAACGTCGTGAGAGCAAGCACATGGGGAGAGGGACACCCCTATATAATGATGGTATTGTATGGTTCATAACATCTGTAAACAGCAATTTGACAATATGTATCAAAATTTAAATTTCACATGTTTCTAGAATATCAATTCTACTTCTGGGATCATCCTACAGTACATTTACCCAGTACAAAAACATATGGACAATGATATTTGTTTCACTTTAATGTAGTAGAGGTAACTGGATGACAAAATGTCCCTTAATATGGACCAGTTAAATAAAGAGTTCATGCGATGGAGTGCTTTGCAACCACATAAAGAATGAGATGGACCAGTCATCACTGATATGGGCTGCTGGCAGTGATTAAATAAAAATAGTTACGGGGAAAAAAAGAAAAAGAGCTAAAGTAGGAGCCAAATTCTGTAAAAATGCAGAGTAAAAAATCCGGTTACCCCTAGGGGAAGAAACGGGAAGGTACAAGTGGGGAAAGGAGAATGTTCACTCTTTATTCCATATTGTTCCGTGTGCTGTGTGAATTTTTTTCCCAATGAGTATGTAAAACTTTCACAAATTCACGCCTTATATAGTTTTATTAGATTTTTTTTCTTCAGTGAGCAAGGACAAGTTCTGTAATTTTTTAAAAAGCAATGACTTTTTAAAAAAGGTAATGATTTTTATAAAGATGAAAGTAGTACATATGCTTTGGTGTAAAAAACAGGTCCTGTGGTCAAGCTGTGTAGTCCACATATTGGAATAAACCTCTGAAGCAAAGTGAGGATGAAAGCTCTCTTCCATTAACCACACAAAGCAATAGATTAGAGAGCTTTTCTTTCAATAAGAAATGTTTACATTAAAATTTGACATTGTTCCGGCACCTGGGTGGCTCAGTGGGTGAAAGCCTCTGCCTCCGGCTCAGTTCATGATCTCAGGGTCTTGGGATCTAACCCTGTGTCGGGCTCTCTGCTCAGCAGGGAGCCTACTTCCCCTTCTCTCTCTGCCTGCTTCTCTACTTGTGATCTCTCTCTGTCAAATAAATAAATAAAATCTTTAAAAATAAATAAATAGATAAATAAATAAAATTGGGCATTGTTATTAAATCAACTTTCTTGAGATGGCCTAATACCCTTTAAGCAAAAATGAATCACAGAATGATAGTTGTGTTAAAAATTCCCATAAGGACTCCCTTGGGTTCATAGAGATTCAACCGGTTCGTATACTCTGAGGGAAGGAAGAACTCAAGAGGAGTGAGTCTGGTCATTATTCCAGCTCCTACTAGAGATCAATTTCTTTTCTTTCTTCTGAATGCTGGCACCCAACCCCGTGGTTGGCAGAGTATTTTCTCAGCAAAAGTCAGGGAGGAGTTGCACATTCTTTCTCATGGAACAGTTGTCAGGATTTTTGGCAAATTTTAGGTTAAGTTTGGATTATGCTATCACAATAAAAAGTTTAGCTCAGGGGGTAATCTGTACTTTGTTCATTTATCCAGGCACACGATTTACCTAGGAAAAACTCTCTAAGTGTTGCTCCCTTGTGAAGTCGAACCAGACAGAATAGCTTTTCTCTTGAATGCTTCGCGTGTGATGTGGTTTGTTATCCTACAATTGCTATCCCAAAGGAAAAGGTTTTAGTTGGAAGCTTGAGATGCTTGAGTTGGAAGCTTTTACAAATATAAATTCTAGACATGCTGGAAAGGAGGCTGGGCTGGCCAGAAAGTTGGGGGTGGTGCTGGTGTTGTTTATATTTAGTTGTTATGAATTGATAGGAATTCCTCTGGGGGTTGCAGTGAGAGGTTCAGCCGTGTTATCCAGAAGCAAAGCGTACTGACTATAGTCTCTTTCTTCTCGAACTCAGTCCCTGCAGTTACTTTGCCTTCCAAAGACCAGAAACATAAAACCCACACTTCTTCCACACCACCTTACCTTCTCTGGATAAAACAGAAGTAGCTCTGAAACAGAACTCTGTTGGATGCCGTCACCATTCCCACATAATGATCATTGTTAAAGAAGGAAGAAGAATCCTTTTTAAGTTTTGCGAAATCAGGAACAGTCATCAAATTATTGAAATGATGGACGAAGTCAGAATTCATGAAATAAGAACTCTGTGCCGTGGAGACTGATCTTTTTGGTAGCGTTATTGGTAATAGAGTCAATTATTTGATGGAAAAGCCATTTCAACGTAGAACTGCATGGAACTCAGATGGAGGGGATGAAGGAGACTTGGGCCAAGAAAGAGTAAAGAAGGAAATCTGATCTTATGCCATAAATTCAATGACCTAAGCCATGCTTCTGAGCCCCAGTGATTGTCTGTATCTCATTGTATGTAATACTATCTAGAGTAAACTGCATTTCATTATTTCAACTATCCTTAAAGACCCTCTTGTCTTTTAAAGGAGCCTAGTTAGACAACGCCGTGGGCATTATCTTAGAAAAGTATCTATTGCAGCTGTGGTGGTGCTCAGATTTCCCTTCCAGAGGACTTTAATGACTCTGTGTGTGTGTGTGTGTGTGAGAGAGAGAGAGAGAGAGAGAGAACACAAGAGGGCAGGGCAGGGACAGGGGAAGAAATAGGCTCTCCATTGAAGAGAGAGCCTGATGCAGGACTCGATCCCAAGACCCTGATTTCACAACCTGAGCCAGAGGCTGACACTTACCTGACTTGAGCCATGCAGACGCCTCTCCAGAGAACTTTGTATGCAACTACCGGGGTTGGCAGACAGTCTCCAGTGGCCACACCTTCGACTCCGCTGTAATGTTCATTCCAAGGTCACACTTCATCCAGGTTGCTCCCAGCCAGTGCCTGGCTACAAGAGCTAGGCCATGTCGGCCCACAAGCAGACTGTACTTGTGGCAGTCTGTGTGTGGGGCTCCCCATCCACCCGACTGAGGTGCTCTCAGAGCCGCATTGTAGTCTGAGGCTCTAAGCACAGGATCATCCCTCCTTCATCTTCTCCTTAGGTGCTCTAACTGCTTCATGGTGTGATGCTCTCCTCGCCTAATCTGCTCCCTCTCCCCATGTCGTTCACAGTTGTCTCCTAAAATAAATCCTTCTGACATCTAATTCTCTCGGCTTCCGCTTCTCAGACAACGTGAAGTGATATGCGGACTCCAACTTTCAACGACGATAAAAGTTCTCCTATGTAGTTTTTTGAAGAACTTTAAAGCGCTGCTTAAAAGCTTGCTCCAACAAGAGTCTTTGCTGTCTGGATGTGTTTTAGATTATTTACAAGGAGGCCTTGAGTAAGGGGCCCCTTTTGCTGAACAATGGAGCTATTGCTGTTTAGAATACTATTTTATAAGGGACGTGGCTTTCTTTCTGACCCAGGTACAACTTGCCTATCAGCCAAAAAGAGTTGCATCAAAGCCAGTTGGCTATAACTCTTTATTGGCATCTCATTGGCAATACTTTGCAAACATATGTTTGATGTTCAGGTTCAGAGTTCTTACATGTTGAAATATAACAACTGGATCCATCAAATTCTCAAGAATATGAGTATGATATTGGATTTTTCTTACATATGCCTCTGCCTAAAGTGATAACCTATTCATTGAGGATGCCAAAATCTGATTTTAATGTGATTAGATGCAGTTCCATTTAATTAAAAAAGATAAATCAAGAGGGCCAGTTTACTTAAAATTTTCAATTACATATGTATGTATCTATAATACATTCATTTGCCCTGCAGTTAAGTATATGGCATCATCCACCTTTTACCTTCCACAGACCTCCTTTCAAAGTCGCTTGGTCTTATATAGAAAGTGCCCCCAGGTTCAATATTATATCCTATGCAACTAATGAGATTCACAAATTTAAACAGCCTGAAGTATTTCTTGATAAAACTCTATTCAAATTTAATTTTTAAGTTATTAAAAGTAGATTTTATTCACTATGTTTTACAATACCGTAAGGAATTTTAGCATAATGAATTGATATATTTCCTGTGGTATTTTATTATTTTCTCCGAATGATGACCTATTACACTGATTAGCTCACAAAATTCACATTATGACCTTATGCGGTAGGCTATTTATTATCTCCAACCTAAGACACAGAAGCTGGGTTTTAGAGACGTTGAGAGACTTACTCAAGGTTACATAGCTAGCTATCAGTTTAACAAGGATTTGAATGTGGCTTACTCTGACCCCAACCTTATGCTTTTACATATGCATGGTACTTCATTCCCAAATGTCTTACCCAGTTAAAGACAAGGGCCATGCTCCACATTAATAAAACATTGTTTCAGTCTCTTAACTTCTCTGGGAGAGTTTATAAAACAGTTTATAAAATAAGAAGTTTGGGTTGGCCTCAAGCCCTAGACCCTCTCTAGGGGTCCCTTTTGTTCTCACATTCCATTACTCTAGAGCTAATCTGGATAAGTTCTTACCAAAACATAATCTGAAAGAAAAATTATATACAGTGTAGGGCACAAGCACTCGGCACATCCTGATTGGCTGTGCAGAGCCTTCTGAAATGTTCTCAAGTTTTATTCCTCCCTCTACCTTAAAATAGAGTATATACGGAAAGAAAAGAAACGTGTTTATAGCTTTGATGAATGAGTGTCCTGTGCTCCCATTGTGGAATGTGATTAAGTTAAAAACCATGAATAAGTCTCAAAACCAAGACATCATAATTGAAGATAAATGAATAGCTGTAAACTATATTTAAATATGCAAGTGAATTCATGCAAAAATTTAAAAAGGTTCTATATCCTACGAAATTTACATGAGTGTTCCTTATTATAAATTCTAGTTGAAGCAATAGTATTTGAGTGATATGTGCATTTCCTTACCTGCACTCATCCTGACGTTTCTAGCCTGATAATGCTAGTAAGTTATAATACCTGAGGTAAAGGCCATTTGGATCTAGAAATCTTCAATAATCAGGGAGTGATCCAAATGGAAAGTCTCCTACAGGCAATATGGTATAAATTGTCCTCTTGGAAGGACTGGTGTCTCAAATTTGTCTTGTACTTGAAAATACATAATTTCCATGTAAAATATAGTCAATCTCATGTTTGTATTAGCAAATTGGTGCCATTTGGGCAGACGATTACTGTATAGGCCAGGTGGCACTGTGACATAACCATGTAATTTACTCCCCAGAGTTCTCTTCAGTTTCATTCATTTACTCCCATTGTTGTATCCTGCTGGAAGTCTAGTATGAATTTTCTGCCATTTTGGACCGTAATAGATTGCTATTGAATAACTGGCTCATCCTCCACTTGCTATTATCAGACAAACAATAGGTGTACGGAAGAATGAAGTCAATATTTAACTCAGCAAAGCACCGAGAGTCCTAAAAAATCCTGAGCCCAGGATTTACTTTATAAAATTACTCTTTTCACGCCTTCTCCCTCCATCTGTTATTTTTTATCATCTGCTTCAAGTTAAAGCCAAAAATTTTGCCCAATGGACCTGCCATTGCATTTTTATTATTTGTTTAAAAATCAAATTGTGCAGCTTATTGAAAACATATTGAATGATCAAAATGAAATAAGTCTGTAAAGCTCAGTCTTCCTTTCCTATTTTTTTAACAGTAGCAGCTGGAAGAGAAGCTTTCATGTTCTTCAGGAACAGAATGAAATTGCTCCTTCTTTTTTTGGATACATTAAAACAGACCTGAAAATGTAATTTCCTTTTCTTTTCCCCATGAGGGGAGATAACCCAGATTTTAATATGGCAAATGGGCCTGTAAAACAAAATGGAGCTATCTCTGTTTATGTGGATGGTCTCCTTTTGATACACTGTCACCAAAATGAAGCAGAGAAACGTACGTTTTTCTTTCTAGTTGAAAGAAAGAATTAACAAAAGGAAAAGGAAGAAACAAGCTAAAAATATTTATTTTTCTCTCTTGCCAGAAACACAAATACCCACCCCTTCCCTGGAGGTGCCACAGAGCTGATATGACTTTTGTTAAACAGTAACTAATAGCAAAATGTCAAGAGTCTAAAAGGAAGTTGGTTTATGGTTCTCAATCCCAAAGTGAAATGCTGTAATGAAAGTCAAATACAGCAAACATGTAACTCAATGTCTTGATATTAAGTCATGGAAGATATCTGTCAGAATTTGGGTTTTGTGAGAGCAGTGAGTTCAGGTACGCCCATATTTTTCCCAGTGAATAATGCTTAAATTTTTAGCTCCTTAATTTTCTGACTAATGCTGCAATCCTCCCATTCTGAGCCCATTTAGAATGACTTACCCATCATATAAAAGACATAATTTCAGATAATTATTTCATATTCATTAATCTCCCTTTAAACCTGCCATGCCTCTTCTTCACCCTCATTTTTGGCTGGTGACATTGTTTCTTAGTTCACTAAGAAAACTGAAGTCATCGGAGGAGTGATTCCATAGACCTGCCCTCCACCACCTTCCAGCACCTAGTCACATGTATCTGTTAGGATGGGTCCGTTTTTTTCATTCCTACTAAATCCAGACTTCTTTCTTATACTCAAATTTCCATGTCATCTTACTCAGAACATTACTGTCTCCTCTCCTACTACCAACTTTTGTTTCCTCTTGAGTCATTCTTGTAAGTAGGCAGATATATTTTCATAATTTTTATATTAAGAAGAAAAACTGGGGGTGCCTGGGTGGCTCAGTATTTAAGTATCTGACTCTCAATTTCCGCTCAAGTAACAATCTCAGGGTAGTGAGGTTGAGCCCCATATCTGTTTCCACACTGGGCAAGGAGCCTGCAAAATTTTCTCTCTCCCTCTGCCTTTCCCCCTCCCCCAGCTCTCTCTCTCTCTCTCAAAAAAAAAAAAAAAAAAAAAAAGGAAAGGAAAAGAAAAGAAAAGAAAAAGAAGAAATGTTCTTGATCCCACTTCCCCTACCCGCTATTACTCAACTATTTTTTATCTGCTTTTGACAGCAAAACTCCTTGAAAGAGTTACTTATACTCACTATTTCCAATTCTTCTCAACCTGCTCTTAATTTCGCTCCACTCAGTCATTTCCTCCACCACTCCATTAATATTGGCTTTGCCTATGTGATCAATGAACTTCCATTGCTAAATCCAATGGTCAAATCTTAGTCTTCATCTTACTTAACCTATCAGCAGTATTTGAAATAATTGGGAGATTTCAACTCCTAGATATTGCTTCTTTATTAGGCAAGCAGAGACATACAGATGGTTTTGGAGACTTACTTGTTTTCCCTTCGGATAATTTAGTGAGACTGAATTAGCTCAATAGAAGAACTGGCAGATACCAGAGTGGACTTTTTAGGAGAGTCACTTTCTCAAGAAGGAAGCTTTTTCATTGCTACCTGGTAATCTAGACATTGCTGCCTATTCTTATACATACATAGCACATTAGAATGATGGTGTCTTTCTCCTGGAGTCTTGTCTGTGGAGATGAGACCTCAGGGGCCCCCTGTGTGCTTTGCTACTTCTTGTTTAGTGAGATTTTGCCCACTAAAACCCATTCTGAATGTAACACAGTGCTCACAGGTAGTACATGCATGAGACTTTTTTGCTGCCAACTGGGAACTCTTCACTCAAATATTTTCTCTCCTACCACGGTGGCCTCTTTTTTAATGATTTCATTCAGTCTCATGACTTCTGTTGCTAGACCAAACCTCTCTATTGACCATGAGAAGGCAAGACTGAGGATATTGGGGGTGCTGATAATGTTCAAAACCTAGATATGGGAATGTCAGCATTTACTGGATTGTCCACCAATTATCTGTTCGTATTTCTATATGTATGTTAGCTTTCAATAAAAATGTATCCAAAAAAGTCATGTTGGAGGTTTTTATCTTATCTCCAAAATGGAAATAATACTTCACAGAAATGCTATGATTATTAAAGGAGGCAACATGTGTGCAAAATACTGTCAGTTTGTAAGGTGGCTAATAACTTTCAATTTACTCCTTCAACTTTCTTCTCTTTAACAGACTGATGTTTATTCATTTTTCTATAAGCAAAACTTCCTTAGGCATTTCAAGAACTAATGGGTCTTATGAGGCTACTTTTGTCACAGGCTAGAACTCTGGCTAGCCATGAAAACATTAGTAAGTGATTACGGGTATCTTGAAGTTAAAGTTAAATATTGATTCTAAGAAGAAGGTGATCATGTATGTGTCTGCTTAAAAGGAAAAAGATGTGTCTCTGTGTGTATGTATGTATGTGTGTGTGTGTGTGTGTGTGTGTCTGGTTTAAAAATAATGAGATGAATTAATCTGTGCTCTTTGGAGCTACTGAGTAAAAAGTGAATTGCTGAATACTGTGTAGAGTATATCACCACACCATACTGTATGTGTGCATGCATGCACACATGTGTGCATGTGAAAACACAAACACACACAGATCCTTATATGTCTGCATATACACAGAAAGTTAACCAAGATGCTAATTACCTCTGTGAACAAAAGTAAGGGACAGGGTTCCCTGAAACCATGCAGCTACTGTATTAACTCTAGACTGCCTACTTCAGACATTGCATTTGTAAGAAAAATAAAACTCTATCTTGTTTAAGCTATTGCTATTGTAAGGTATCTGTCATATGTGGCTGAACCTAATACCATCTGCTACAATTCTATTTCACGCTGATTAATTTTTTTTTACTCTGAGTGGTAGTTTTTGAAAACAGTAATATAAACAAAAAATTGCCTTTTAAATCTATGCTGAGAAACCAAAAGAAGATTAATTGATGGAAACAAAGAAATCTAGGAAAATAGGTGGGACTGTAAAAAGGTCAAGGGAGATGATTTAGGTGAAATTAGCACATAGGTAAATTTTTTCCTTTGTGTTCTATCAATTGCTTTCATCTACACTTTCTCTCCTTCTTCTATAATCTCTAGTCTCTCTCCTGCCCCTAATCATTATTATCCCCAACCCCATTTTTCCATGTTCATTCTTGTTTTTTTTTTTAATATTTTATTTTTAAGTAATCTCTAGAGCCAATATGGTGCTCTCAAAATCAAAATGCCAGAATCAATAGTCAATGGTCCACTGACTGAGCCAGCCAGGTTGCCCTCATTCTTGATCTCTGTTGACCTCCGCAAATGCCGTCTTAAGAATTAATAATTAAGGGCGCCTGAGTGGCTCAGTCGTTGAGCGTCTGCCTTTGGCTCAGGTCATGATCCCAGGGTCCTGGGATCGAGTCCCACATCGGGCTCCCTGCTCTTCAGGAAGCCTGCTTCTCCCTTTCCCTCTGCTGCTCTCCCTGCTTGTGTTCCTTCTATCGCTGTGTCTCTCTCTGTAAAATAAACAAATAAAATCTTCAAAAAAAAAAAAAAGAATTAATAATTAATTAGCAGAAGTGTTAAAAGTGAACTGTTAACATTGGTTATCTGCTGGGATTGTAGAGAGGTGGATGTATATGGAATGAGGTACTCTGGTGTAGCAGGAAGAAGCTTCCATTATTCTTGCCTCTTCTCTTTGATATGCTTGATATATACATTCTAAGTTTCAAGGCACTGTTTTTTCATCAGAGGCTTATGCTCAATTAACAGCTGTGCATTCAGTTTAAGAGGGCCATGACCAAACTAAAAATGGAAAACCAAATAAAATAACATTTATTTGTAATAGATTCAAACTGGAAACAATCCAAATGCATACCAACATGTTAATAGATAAACAAATTGTAGTATATCCATATAATGGAATCCTACTCAATAAAAAAAATGAACTGCTGACAAGTACAACAGCATATATAAATCTCAGAATAATACATAATTAGTGAAAGAAGCCAGACCAAAAATGCATACTTTATGATTTTATATTTTTAAAAATCTAGACAATGAAAACTAATCTATAAGTGAAAGAAAGAATTAGTGGTTATCTGTAGGTGGGGGAGGGAATAAAGGAGAGGAAGTTTTAACAAAGGAATGTGAGTATGTTGGATATATTTTTTTAATTCTTTATTTAAATTCAATTTAGTTAACATATATTGTATTATTTGTTTCAGGGGTAGAATTTAGTGATTCATTAGTGTGAATCACACTTAAATAACACCCAGTGCTTATTACATCAAGTGCCCTCCTTAATGCCCATCACCCAGTTATGCAATCCCCCTACCCACCTCCCCTCCAGCAACCCTCAGTTTTTCCCTATTGTCAAAGAGTCTCTAATGGTTTGCCTCCTCTTTATTTTTTCTTCCCTTCCCCTATGTTTATCTGTTTTGTTTCTTAAATTCCACATATGAGTGAAATCATAGGTATTTGTCTTTTTCTGGCTTATTTCAATTAGCATAATACCCTATAGTTCTATCCATGTTGTAAGTGACAAGATTTCATTCTTTTTGATGGAATACCATTGTATGTAGTGTGTGTGTGTGTGTGTGTGTGTGTGTGCATACACACATACCACATCTTCTTTATCCATTTATCTGTTGGTGAACATCTGGACTATTTGGACTCTTTCCATAGTTTGGTTATTGTGGACATCAGGGTACATGTGCCCCTTTGAATCGCCATGTTTGTATCTTTAGGATAAATATCTAGTAGTGCAATTGCTGGGTTATTTGGTAGCTCTATTTTTAAATTTTTGAGGAAACTCCACACTGTTTTCCGTAGTGGCTATACCAATTTGCATTCCCACCAATAGGGTTCCCCTTCCTATGCATGTTTGCCAACATCTGTTGTTTTCTGAGTTGTTCATTTTAGTCATTCTGATGGGGGTGAGGTGGTATCTCATTGTAGTTTTGATTTGTATCCCTGATGCCGAATGATGTTGAGCATTTTTTCATGTGTCTGTTGGCCATTTGTATGTCTTCTTTGGAGAAATGTCTGTTCATGTCTTCTGTCCATTTCTTGACTGGAGTTTTTTTTTTGTTTTTTGGGTGCTGAGTTTGAGAAGTTCTTTATAGTTTGCATACTTGTCCTTTATCTGATAAGACATTGCAAATATCTTCTCCCATTCTGTAGGTTGCCTTATAGTTTTGTTGACTATTTCTTTTGTATGCAGAAGCTTTTTATCTTAATGAAGTCTCAATAGTTCATTTTGGGTTTTTTTGTTGTTTTTATTTTTGCTTTAGAAATGTGTCTAGCAAGAATTTACTGTGACCTAAGTCAAAGAGGCTGCTGCCTGTGTTCTCCTCTAGGATTTTGATGGATTCCTGTCTCACATTTAGGTCTTTCATCCTAAAAGTTTATTTTTATGTACGGTGTAAGAAAGTGGTCTAGTTTCATTCTTCTGCATGTGGCTATCCAATTTTCCCAACAGCATTTGTTGAAAGATGAGTATGTTGGATATTTTCATTATCTTGATTGCGTTGATGGCTCTACAGGTGTAAACATATGTCAAAACTTATCAAAATGTAGACTTCAAATATGTATAGTTTATTATTTACCAATTATATCTCAACAAAGCTATTAAAGAAAATGATAACATCAGAGTATCACAAAGTGAGTTTAAACTTTGTCTTCATTTGCCCGTAGGTTCATTTGCCCTTCAGCCCTTCTTTGCTGTATTTTGCAGAAGGCCAGCCCCTACTGAATGCATCCTTTAGCTTCTTTTGCCCTCTGGTTCTGATCATCAAGAGAAACCAGCAAGAGATCAGGAACATGAGGAGTGAGGTTGAGGTATTTATTTACCTGCTCCCTTCCATCAGCCTTGGTTAGGGCAGAACCTGCATTCCTCAACCAAATATAATAGTTCCTTTTGCATAGCATCTCTCTCATGGCTGATAGAGTAGAAAGATAATAAATGATGGGGTGTTGTGGTAAAGAATATCTCCAGGAGTCTACCTAAGTAAGCATGGACAAGGAAACCTTCCCTCTGAAGGTTTAACTCTTAAGCAAAAAGATGAACAAGACCAGTTATATGACAGCTGAAGAAAGAATGGTCCAAACAGAAGGAAATATAAAGCAAAAAGCTTTTGGCATTCTAGGAATGAAAAAAAGTCCAATGTGACTAGAGCAGAGTGGGAAAGGCCAGCCATACATGAAATGAAGAAGACAAGTATTTAAAATGTAATGGAAAGCCATTTGAAGGCTTGTTACCAGAGGGAGATACACGTTCTTAAAGGACTGCTTTGAATGGAGAGTGAATAGGTTGTAGAAAGACAAAAGCAAAAATGGTCAGTCCAGTTAGTTGGCTATTGCTGGAGTTAGTGTGAGAGATGTGGCTTGGACTAAGGTGATAGCAGCATATTATCCCTGAAAAGATTTGTTGATTTACTGGATGTTAATGCTAAAGGAAGAAAATGACTCCACAGTCTTTTGCTTGAAAAAATGGAACCACTTATAGTGATAGGAAAGACAGTAGAGAAGCAGTTAGGAGGTAAGCCAAAAAGTATTGGATATGTTAAGAGAGAGTTTTTCATATAAGACAGAATCTCAGAGGAAAAGGCTGTTCTGGAAATATAATTTCAATATTGTTAACACACTAGCAATGTTTAAACCAATAGAAGATCTGGAGAAAGTATAGATAAAGGAAAATGGCTCCATTTTAATTCCTGACTAACTACAGCACTAAGACATTGGATGGAGGAGTTGACTGTGAAGGAAATGTAGAAGAAATAGTCAGTATGATAAGAAAAAAATCCTAAACAGCAAAATTTCAAAAAGTAGAAAATGGAAATATTTTCATTAAGAAAGGAGTACCAAGTATATCAAATACAGCTGAGAGGCCAATAAAGAAGAAGGTGTCTATTTTGGATTTTGCAATGCATAGATCATTGTTGTTTCTGATAAAAACTGTGTCAGTGGAGATGTTGGGACAGAAGCCAGATAAGATAGATGGAAGCATGAATATTTGATGAGGAACTAGAGAAAATGAATGTAAGGAACTCTGAGATGTTGTGTTATGAAAAGTAGGGAAAATGGTGTGGAAAGTGGAATAAGAACTTGTGTAGTAAAATGAAGTCTCTTATTTAATTATTGTTATTTTTTCAATCAGAGAAACCGAAGTATGTGTTTAGGCTTATGGGAATAATCCAGAATAAAATGAAAGCTAATGATGAAGGAGACAAAGAAGAAATTTGCCTGAGTAAAGTCCTTGATTTGGCAGATGGTATAGGTGGAGGGATTGTGAGATTGATCTTTGATGGGAATAGGGACATGTCCTACACTATAAAAAGAGGGAAGAAAGAAAAAATTATAGGGAGCATTGCATAATGTATAGAATTGTTGAATCACTAGGTTTTACACCGGGAACCAATATAACATAGTATGTCAAATTTACTTTAGTAATAAAAAAATTAAATATAAGCAAAGTTTAATGTTTAGGAATCTATGGCCTGGAGAAAGAAACTATTAAGAAAGTAGTTACCATAAAGATTAGAATAGTGGTTATCTTGGGAGAGAGGATAATAATGGGGGGAGGGGAGGGGATTTGGGGATACTGGTGAAGTACTATTTTGCACATGGATGGTGGCTACAGAGTTGTATACTCTGTGATAAATCATTGAGCTATATATTTCATTTGGTGTATATTTCTGTATGTCTGTTATATAACTAAAAAAGTAAAAACAAACTTCTCAGTTAAAATTTTGAGCATAAAAAGGATTTTAGGTTGAAAAAAGCATTTTAGTTTAAAGAGGATGATTCTTTGCATTCTTTTTCATAATGATACAGATCTATACCAGTCAAAAAAAAAAAAAAACCAACAAACCAAAAACCAAAAACAAAACTGTAGGCAGGTCTGTATGTTTGGTAATATCATTTCTTATTCTTCATCCATGACCATAACGTTCAACTGAACTTTCATTAAAAAACCCCCTTTTGAATGCATATGTTCTTTCATATATCCAGGGAGGTTTTGTTCTGTTTTTTAAATTCTTTCCTCATCCTTTTAAAGGGAGATCCATGACTGTCAAAGTTGGGAGTTAAAATAGGCTCTTTCAGATATCATGTGACTTTCTGTTCATTCTTTAGAGTTCTGAGAGAGAAGAGAGAAATTGGGAGATTGTTGCGGCTAACTCTGGTAATTCAAAAATCCAGAAGTGTAGAGGGAGTGGGACGAGAGAGACAGAGCTAGACAGAGTAGTGACAAGAATCTTTACCTATATAAGGAATTATTTCTCTGTCATTATTGTGGTGTTAGGGGATAGCCAAAGCAAGATATCTATTCTTTGCATGGGAGTTCTTTTATTAAGAGCCCAATGCAGTTGTGTCTGTACTTTCCATGAGTCATGGTCCATAGAGAGGCTGACCTGGCCATAAGCACCATGGTTGTCTCACATACTATGGTCCTGGAAACTGTTGTGCTTCCTAAGACTATGGCATGGTCCTTCTGGGTTTACTGTGCTTCCCCTCCACTCCTCACTCTCTAATTTAGAGTCAGAGCAGGTTTCTTGTTAGTCTGATCCCAAACAAGCTATTGGGTAAATTCTTTTAATCTGTTCACATATACAACAAAGTATCTGGAGAAATCCCTCCAGTGTTCTGATTGGGAATATTACTGCTTACCGATTCTCCAGGCTGAGTGGGCTTTTCCTTTGTTATTATATGAGATGACCATTTGAATGGGAATCTGGCTATGAGGGAGCATGGTGGACCTCTGTTGTTCTGGAGGCCCTACATCCAGTCAACTTTTTGTTGTAACCATAAATCATCTTTCCTCTGTGGAGCTAATCTGCAAGAATCTCAGTGCATGTGCTTCAGGACCAGTGAGTGAGACAGATTAAGACTTTGCTGCACTTTCTGGGAAGAGGTCCTTGCTCTCTCCCCAAGGATCTGCACCTGAAAGGATGGATGCAGATACACTGCATCAGTGCTGCTTGCAGTTGTGAGGGGAGAAGCTAAGTAAGAGTAGATTTGCCATAGTCAGTAGCAAAACCTCAAACCAGAGGCCTGGCACCATCATCTGAGCCTTGTAGTGTCAAGAATCTACTCTCTACATTTTTCAGATATGTGAGTCAATTAATGTCTTTTCTGACTGAAGACAGTTTGAGTTGAGTTTCCTTTTTTGTAGCTGCAAGATTCCTAATTGATAAACATAGAAGTAGGAAGCTAAGCTCAAGATATCATCTTACCTAGAAACCTTTCCTTTTATTTTTTTGTATAAACTAATTTAATATTTTTAATGAATTCCCTTTGATGATTAAGCATTTATGCACTGAAATCCATGCTAAAAAAATTGATTTAAAATCAAAGGACTATAAATTTGAATTTCATTTTTTAAATCAAATGGAAAAGTATGACAGCTGAATGTTGTTACTTCTGTTAGAATTTTAGTCAAATATCATTTAATAAGTCATTCAAAAAGTTTTGTCAATAAGCATATTCTAAAACCCATTTATCCATTTATTTGTCTGCAACCTTTCAGTTTGCTGTAAATTTGAGTAGTCGCGTTATGAGACAAAATGCATCTGAAATATTCTTACCCACTTTCTTCCTCAAGGTGCCCATGTGGTGCACTTGTTTCAAGATAACTTGGGGTGTAGAAAGAGTACCTACTTAAAGTCTGGAAACTGTCAAGAATTAGATATGTAACCTTGGATACATCAAAGAATGAAATTATATTTATATGCTTATACATGTAGAAAAATGAGTTTCAAATGGACAAAAGAACTAAACATGAGAAACAAAATTTTAACCTGCCATTAGGATGCAAAATTTTAATCTGCCATATGGCTGTAAATATTTATGTGTTGGATGGAGAAGAGCTTTTTAAACAGGGTCCAAAAAGGACAAATCGAAAGAGTAAAGTTTGACTATATCACCAATTAATCCTTCTATATAATTAGTAGTCCCAGAAAGTGAAGAGGCAGTAATTAAACTTGGAGGAAAATATATTTTCAATGTGTGTAACAGATAATGGGTCAGTATCTACAGTCTTTTGAAACAAATTTTAAAAATCAAAAAGAAAAAAGACAACTAAAAGAAAAATGGGGGAAAGACAAGAACAGGTAATTCACAGAAGAAAAAGCTTGAAGCATCAAACAAAAAGAAGTGCTCAATTTCATTAGTAATCAGAGAAATACAAAGTAAAAGCAAAAATGAGATTTCACTGTTTACCCATCAGATCAGGTAAGTATTTTTAAATGGATAAGATCAAGGCTGACAGAGCATGAAAGTTTTTATTAAATGCTACTGGGAGCTTAAGTTACTATAGTCACATGGAAGAATATATTGAAAGATTTATAAACTAGAAAAAGCATGTAACTTGTGGCCCAGTAATCAAGCATCAAACTCTTGATTTTGGGTCAGTCATGATTTCAGGATTGTGAGATTGAGCCCTGTGTCAGGCTCTGCATTGGGCATGGGGCCTGCTTAAGATTTTCTCTCCCTCTCCTTCTGCCCCTCCCTCCTTCCCCTCTCTTAAAAAGAAAAGAATATTAATTTCATGATTGTTTATAGCAATGAAAATTTTAAAACAGTATGTCTGTAGTGACCATGAAAAGCTCCAGCCTGCCCTTTGAATCCATCATTGCCTTTATGCTAAGATCAGACTTCCCACAGGCTGTTCTTAGCCAATGATTGGACATAATGACAATACTAAGGCAGCTCCTTTTTTGTGAAATCTAAGACATATCTGAAGGTGACATTGGGTCAAGAACTCCCTATAAACATTCTTGGAACTGCAGCACATCTCGTTTTTTTTTTTTCCTTCCTTCTCTCCTTCACAGGGGCCAGCCCTGCATCCCAGTCTGATGGCTCTCCCAGCCTTCTATAGCTACTTATGCATGTCCTTCATAGATAATTTCCCAAATAAATCTGTTGTATAACTAACTCCATGTTGGCATATTTTTCTTGGGAATCCTGAGCTGACACAAGGGATGCCAGAAGTGGTCCAACAACATAGGTGGTAAGATGCTATAGAGCTTGTTACAGTCCCAGCTGCTAGAAATTTCACTGAAAGCAACCTAGAAAAATTTCTTATTTGGGCAAAATGCTTTTATGGGTGCACTGACTCATTAATTTAAAAGATGGTGGTGGTAATGTGGGTGCTTACAAAGATATCAGAGCTGGCTGGTTACTGCTAAATTATACTGAATTATATTGATACTCTGAAGGTATCCTTCAGAGTAATAATGAATAACTTAGATCTACTAATAACAAGCTATACATTGAGTGTGAAGAATAGAAGTCCTCTCTAATGACTAACAAAGACGCCCATATCAGCTACAGTGAGATTTTTGACACAGTTAAGCAGCAGACAGTTGGTGTTTAGAGTTACAGGGTTACAGAGATGTTCAAATGTTCAGCCAAGGCAGAACTCTTACACTAACTGACCCCAGTTGGGAAAACCAGGGACCCTGAAGTAATGGATAGAAATATCTGGGTGGATGCCCCTAAGAAACCCTCCCAGCTTACAGAGGTACCACAGTCCTTAGTAAGCGTTAGCACTTGCTGTGTGTTGCAGAACACTGCAGAGGTCCCTCTCCCACAAGGCAGCAGGTGTCCACCCCTTGGAGTTGTCTGCATCTCCTCCCCTGGCCACTATACCAATAACTAGCAAGGCTTTGCCAGGGCAGTGCTGAATCTATAAAGAAGGAGAAAATATTATACATTAAAGGAGCTATAAGAATTAGCCAGGTTGTATTGGCAGGAGCCATTGGAGTACCACTGGGATTGGATTTTGAGGGCTCACGATCAAGGAAGCCAGCATGTTAGACTAAGCAAGAATTTACTGACTTAGGGTCAGTTTATCAATACACAGGATTTATCAATTTGCCCAGGCCTCAGTGAAAGGGGCAAATTCACAGTGAGAGTGGTTCTTAGAGGTCTGGAAGAAGCTATAACCAGTGCTGAGTGAAGCAGAGATGCCCAAACTGCCCTGGCAGACAACAAAGGAAGAAATGAAGAGGCTGCTGAAAAGAAGGACTACCAAAATGGATACATTATATGAGGCCAGAAAAGCCAACAGAGGACTGTCTTCCACCAGAGCCCAGAGGTCACACCACTCACTAAACCATTAAGAATGTACTAGTGAGAAGGATACCGGCAAGCAACACCCAAAAATATAGTAGTAGCTCTCCTTTGTTGACCTGTGTTAGTAGTAGAGGAAGTGGTCATAGAGCTAGGTTCGTTAATATCCTGGGGAGGTGGGACCTGAAACGATAAAAGCCAATTGGCCATGCTTAACTGATAGGAGCCAGGCAACTGAAATTACCAGAATGCCTGGCAAGGTTGCAAAGGTAGCCAAGAGGGCTTACCTGGTAAGGAGTTGCAGAGAAGGTAAATAGAACATGACATCCCCAGAAGCACATTTGAGGGCAGTCAACAAGGGTGCGGCTTACCATCTAAAACCAAACCAAACCAAACAAAAAACAACCAAAGTAGTTCTGAAATACTGGCTAAAGTCCAACTCCTAGTGAGCCCACTGTGATTATTTCCCCAGTCCCTGAATGTATTATTGCAATTGTTACACTTGGCATTAAGGTTATACACCCCACGAATCCATATACAAAATGGTCCTTTGCGTCTGCAGTAAGAGCCATCATAAGCAAAAAACTCTGAAACTACCCTCCACCCTGGGTAAGAGAGGAAATCAAAAACAATGTGACAGCTGGGTGAGATGGCAGAAATAAGTGCCTCCATTAAAGACCTAAAAGATTGCAGGGTTGTGTTCCCTTTCATATTTCTGTTCAGTGTGCCAGTCTGGCCACAGTAGACTGTATGAATCCTTGGGAATGACTGAGGACTATGGCAGCTTAACCAAGTAGTAGCCTCAGCACAGTGGGTGCTTGGGTGGCCAAGGAGGGCATCGCCATTGGAAGAACAGATGAGTAATGCCTCAGGTACATGTATACAATCATTCATCTGCAGAATACATCCTTTTCAATGCGAATCAGGAGAGAGGATCAGAAATGAATTGCATTCTTGTGGGACAGCATAATTCATTTATAGTTTTGCCTCAGGGCTCTGTTTGCTCTTCTGCTCTCTGTCATGATATGGTCTGAAAAGCCTGGGCATTCCACAGAACATCACACAGATTACATAAATGACATCATGCTAATTGGACAAAACAAACAAGAGGTAACTAATATGCTGAAGCATTGGAAAGATATACACGTTGCACAGGGTGGAAGGTAAACCTTACAAAGATTCAAGTACCCGCCATTCAATGATGAGCTTAAGGATCCATAATCAGGGGCATGCTGTAATATTTCATACAAAGGAAAAGCCAAATTTTGCACTTCTCCTGTGCCCCCCACCCCATCCTCTGTCCCAGCAAGAAGAAAGCGTAAAGCCTGATGGGTTTCTCTTGCTTCTGGGATCACTGTGAACTTCCATAACTGGGATCTCTGGGCTGGGTAACTGGTAGAGGGTAAAGTCATTACATGAACTAGGAGAGGTAGAGGAAGACAGTAGTTTTTTTGTTTTGTTTTGTTTTAGTTTTTTTATTTGACAGTTTTGCTTGAGGGTTGAGGGAGACTTGAGGTTGCAATACACATAACCTCTGACTCAGATGAGAACAGGCCCCAAGACACAGAAGGGCTGTTTAAATGTAGGTGTAAATGGGGACAGATAGCCTTATCGAAGAGAGTTGCGGGGATAGAAACCCAAATGAACATTCTTCTAGCATGACACTGCTTAGAATGTGTGACGGTTTTGAGGGGAGTTAGTTCACTAAAGCCATTATATGACGTTGATGTAAATAATGCTTATTTACTTTAAGTTCTTACTAGTTAGTAAGTAATAAAGTAATAAAAATTACATCTTATAAGGACATTGTAAAGCTTTGTTTACTCATCAAGATCAAACAAGTTTATGAAAACATCCTGCATTACTACCAAATGTTTTCAGTGAGTTCAAGAAAAAGGTTGAACCACCAGAAATGATGGCTATATCGAAATCTAAACATAATTAAATGACAGTAGGTTGAAAACCCAATGTAATATCTTTCTGCATCATGTATGTAATTTATATTTATGACGTGAAGATGAAACTTCTTCAGTTTTAAAGGTGTATAAGGACCTTTTATAAACCATACAAGGGAGGAAACCAAAGAAAGGTGTTGGAGGAATTTTTTACTGGATACTCTTGAGAACGTTTAAAATTTTGATCCATGTATATCCATGTATCTTTTATTTTGAAACAAATCAACGTTTAAAACACCCAGAAATGAAAAAAAAAAACCAGTCATATTCACAAAGTCCTCCAAATTATAACATGCATAGGAATAAAATTTAGCAAGAAAAGAGCAGGACTTTTATAAGAAAAGCTACAAAATATACTTTAAAAGCATACAATAAAACTTGAATGGGAAACAAAATCTATGTTCCTGGTTGAAGGATTTATTTTAAAATATAAATCCTTCCCAAATTGAAAAAAATAATTCAAAACAATTCCAATCAGAATTTCAATGGGTTAGGACAAAAGCATTTTAAAGTATATATGGAAATATAACTGACTAATAACCAAGGCAATTAAGAATAAGGAATATTGGTGAAGAATCTGATGTTCTAGATATTAAAAATTTACTATATTTTTTAACTTATTATTTTGAATAGTATACCATTGAAATTTGTTTTTATTTATCAAAAATGTACAATGTCATACATTGTACAATGTACAATTGTACAATGTCGTAGATAGATTTTTTTTTAATTATTTATTTATTTATTTGAAGAGAGCATAAGAGAGAGAGCATGAAAGGAGAGGGAGAGCACAAGGTGGGAGGGAAAGGCAGGCGCAGACTCCCTAGTGAGCAGGGAGCAGGATGCAGGGCTGATCCCAGGCCCCGCCCCCTGCCCAGGAACATTACCTGAGCTGAAGGTAGACGGTTACCCCGACTGAGTCACCCAGGCACCCCTTGTAGACATAGTTCTAGGTGCTTTATAAACATTAACTCACTTCATTCTTAGCTGCATAAGAAAGATACTGTTATTATTTCCATTTCATAGGTGAAGAAACTAAGGCCAAAGAGCCTTGCGCAAAGTCACGCAGTTAATACATAAGAGAACCTGGGTTCAGACATGCCCTTGATTAGCATATTATGCAACTTCTCAAAAGCAAATAAATCAGTGGACCAGAACGGAGTCTAGAAATAGATCTGTTACTGGGTGGTGGGTTATGGAACTCCTCAGTCCTTGACTTCTCGTAGGAAAGAATTCAGCCCCAATACTCAACGGGGAGTTAAAGTAGTCAAGTTTTTATTTAGCACAAAGCAGAAGTACTGACCCGAGGATTGGTGGCAGAGCGCTGAGCTTCTGTGTTCTTTTATGAGGATTGATTTAGTGTCCTCCCTCCCAACTCATTTCATCACTCCACCCTTGGATCTGCCTTTTTTTCTACCCTTCAACCTTTTGCTCAAGTTTGTGTTAGTCATTTTCCCATGAGCGTGGAAACCCAACCTATGGCAGTGCAATGATATTATATTATAACAGCCTCAGGGGAATTAGCAGACAAGGTCTTTCTTAAGTGAGCATGCTCCAAAGTTGGGGAAGTGTCTGTAGCCTGTATCTTCTGCATGTCAGTCTCTGCTAAACCACAAAAGGGGGTGATTTAAGGGAGTTGGGGTGGTCTCAGGGTAGAGACCAGGTGGTCTCTGGCAATTGTTCATTTGTTATTCTGTCATTTTCCTTTTTCCCCTCCTGCTCCTGTCTATCTATCCAACTACTCTAATAGATCAATTGGCAAACTGGATCTTATTAGATGAAAAGAATGTTTCTATTCAGGAGAACATGGTTCTCTGGTGCTGTTACAACTGGTTCTTCAACAAAATAACTTGCTCAGAGTCCTATCTGTATGATCAGAACTGGGGAATACTGAATCTTCATCAGTAATAGAATTGCAGAGTAAATTATGAGATATTAACACTACGGAATGACACAACTATTAAAAAGGAGTCGTATCTACTGACCTGAGAGAATAGCTACCTTTTTAAGTGGAAAAAAAAGAGCAAGCTGAAGGATAATATGTATTTAAATATATAAAATATAAAGATAAATGAATAAATATGTATATATATGCATTTGAATGAAGAGGGAGAATTGTATATAAGGATATACACCATGGTATTTCATTGCCAACTTCAGGAAATAGTAAGTGAGAGAATGTTGGTGACAGGGGGACTTGTTAATGATTTCCACATTTTTTTTTTGTTCTTCACTTGTTACAATAATTTCGACTTTTGAAAAAATCCAAAATAAATTTCAGACTTTGTAAAAACTGAGCATTTTAACTGAGTATTTAATAGTTTATTACATAAAATGTTTGGTTACCGAACATTTTTTAAGATTTATTTTTTAAGATTTTTAAAAAGATTGATTTACTTATTTTAGGGGTGGGGGAGAGGGAGGGAGAGAGAGATAATCTCAGATAAACTCCACGTTGAGTGCTGAGCTGGACACAGGGCTTGATCTCAACTGACTCAACTGACTGAGTTAACTGACTGAGCCACTCAAGTCCCCAGAAATTACCAAACTTTTAATCTCTGCTTCTAGTATACAAATTTTATGTTTCAACTCTCACTTTCATCTTTAGTTATTTACTGTAAATATTAGTATCTTTTATTTGAGAAAATTTTCTTGTAAAATCAAAATATTCATGTATGAAGTTGAATATAAAATGTATTCTTATTCTGAGCAACGAAATGAGGGGTTTGGAGGGGAAGGGGTGGGGGTTTGGGCGAGCCTGTTGGTGGATATTGAGAAGGGCACGTATTGCATGGAGCACTGGGTGTGGTGCATGAACAATCAATCTTGTAACACTGAAAAAAATAAAATAAACATATTTGGGGATAAATAAATAAATAAATAAATAAAGATAAAAAAGTAAACTTACTTCTTTTTTTAAAAGATTTTAGTTATTTGAGAGGGAGAGAGCATGATTGGGGGGGAGGACAGAGGGAGAGGGTCAAACAGACTCCCCACTGATAAAGTAAACCTACTTCTGAAAAAAGAGCCAATACCATTCTTTCAAAAGATGCTAGTAGCATCTAAGTTTGTTTTAAGTAAAAAGTTATGTCATTAGGGAGATAGTAAAGTAATGAATTTAGCAAGAGGGAAACTAAATTCAGATAGACTGGGATTGTTCTCTATCTCCTCTATGCTGGATAATTTCTGTTTATGCCTCCAGACCACTGTTCGTTCTTCTCCACCGTGCTCTAATTCCAGGAGACTGGCTTTTATGGCTTCCAGTTGGGTTCACCCAATGGGAGACATTGGTGAGACACTTGAGGCCAAGAAGAGACAATGCTCTGAGTATTTATTGTCTCCACCCCAACCCCACTTCCTCTCTACTGGGCTGATAGTAGCTGTGTTTCTCCATGCCAAGTGAAGGGTGATCAGTCTCCCATGATTTCCGCTCTTTTTGTGTTCTGGTCATTGTAATCCTCTCCTTGGCTCTTGCTTCCTCCTACATACCGTTTGGGGAAACCATATGTTCTGATTTCCTTTAACTTTTTCCACATCTTTGTAAATAGCCTCCTCAGTCACTCCTTTAAATATGCCATCTGATTCCTTTGGGATGCTCACTTATATGTTCTCTCACCACTTACATGTGGTAGTAATCTATATCACTATTTTTTCATACTTTTTTCCTCTGGTTAGATGATCCCTTCCTGAAACTTCAACTACAAACTTCTTAGTCAAATAATGTTTCTTCTGTTCTAGATAGCATAATGCCAAACCTGTGAATATACCACTGTGTCTCTATAAAGAGGAAGGAGACTTAATGGTCTGATCATTGCCAATATGTTCTGATAATGTTCAACAACTGGAACTCCAGAGATGGTTAATTACTTTAACTTTGCTTTCCATCTATGGAAAGTTCATTGTGCATGACCTTGACACTGTAGGTGTCTGGCCTAACCAGTTCTAATTAATCTCTTAGTTGGGGATTGCTGAGGGACACATTTGCTCAGCAACTCTCCTTTTCTGAGAGTTGCAACTGCAGCAGTGAGACTTAATCCATTGCTGTTATCGTGAGAAAGGGGTAGAAACATTATAGGGCACTGATGAAGAATACTTATTGGGAATCACTTGAACTTGAATCATCTGGAGAAATAAATCTTGGATGCAGCCATTTTTATGGAGTAATCATATCACCTCAAGCAAATATGAACCTTTTCAGTTAGAAGCATTTCGTGCCATCAGTTTTCTGAAAGGCTCTGATAGCTGGACTTCCTTCGTAAGCTCTCTCTAGAAGATGTCTGGTTCAGAATAAAATATGATAAAACTTTAAATGGTGATGAAGAATTAGCCCTTAGAAATGGAGATCTTATAGGCTTCTACTAGGCAAATCCTAGTAGATCTTTTGTCAGATTTAGAAAATGCACAAGAAAAGTTATTTACTTATTTAATTAATTTAATCGTTGGTAAAATCTCTTTAGTCTTTTTTTTGCATGATCTTATAATGACTAAAATCATTTGAAAAAGAGGTTGCCAGAAAAGGTCTCTTGGAGGTGAGAAGAAGGTAAGGGATGATAGTTTTATAGTTTTCTAATCTCCTTATCATAAGCATTCATGTATGGAAGAGCGTTTGCACAGATACTAATCCTCTGGGTGGGGGTTATGTGGTAGAGAACCCGTGAAAAGAAATAGGATCTCTAGTCCTGACCAGCTGGACAGGGATGTGAAGGTCAGAGAACTACCTTAATTTCAAGCTATTGGTAGTAGAAATAATGCATCCCAACAATCAGCACAAAAATATACAGGAATTGACTAACTATGGTTACTACCCTGCTTTTTTCCACAGGCAATTATTCTATTCCTTCTGTTATTTCAGCTATAAAAATAGGATTTTGTTGATGCACTTGAGATCGTCCAACATAAGACATGATACGGCCCACTATATAGTTCAAATTGGAACTGCTTCCAAAAACTCACTACTATATCATATGGCTCTCCTTATCTATTTCCACATTTACCCTGATCTTTGCATTTCATTAAGAGAAAGAAAACACATTCAAGCAGCTATGTACATGCATTCCCATGAAAGCCAAAATAAACTGAACAGACAATGAAGATACATCTTGTTATAATGCATGATTTCATTGCCTCATTTTCTTTAGAGCTATTCTGAATCCTTTTAGATCTTGACCACTTCTCCCCCACCAATGTTCTCCCTCCTTCCACCTTCCTTTCTCTCTCTCTGTCCATGCTTTATTCCTCCCATCAACTGTCTTTAATTTAGATATAACTCAAGGCTAGAGCCATCTTTTTATTCTTTCTCTTTGGAAACACTTTATCTTGGTGACAGTGTTTCTCAAAGTGTGGTCCATGGACTACCTGAAGCAAAAATACCTGAGATATTTAATGCACAAATGAAGATTACCATGTTCCACTTTGTACAAACTAAATCCAAATCTCTGGGAATGGGGATCCAGATTTATAAGTGTACCATGCAGAGATGTGATTCTCATGCAGAGAAGTGATCTGAACATAATATTCAACATGGATGAATTATTTTAGAAAGCTAATGATTTCCAGATGAGAAATAGTCCCAGCAGTCATTCCTTTAATCAGCAACTATTTAAAGGACAGTTACTATGGGCCAGGAACTCAACTGGGCACAGAGATATGATAGTGAGGGAAGCAGACATTGTCTTGCCTTCATGGTACTTTCAGACTAATGGGAAAGAAAGATATCGATCAATTAATCATCTAGATTAGTGTAAAACAAAACTGCGTTATGCTATGAAGTAGTATATAGTATATAGTCTCAGGCTTGGTGCCAGTAAGTGAGTGAACATCTCAGAGTTGCGCTTTCTAGACCTCTGCATGGCAGATTGTAGCTGTGACTCTCTTTATCTAATGGCAAACTTGACGTTCAACAGTTTCTTCTAATTCACTAAAACTTATTTCAGGTTTAATGGGGAATTAAACTCCCTCCCCCTTCTGCTCTGTCTCAAGGCCAGGCACCATTCCTTGGCTCTTTTGGTTCATGGCAAGTTTGTTGCCTTCTCTAGAGGATTTGTTCTTCATTTCATTCTGGCAGGGTCTCAATTCTGGAGGACTTGGCAATAATCCCCAAACGCTTTGCATATGTTTTCCCATAAAGACTAAAAGAAACTTAAACAAATTTAGGGACAGCCACATCCTACAGTATAATGTAAAAACTACACATAATAAAATTCATCATGGTCTCAGCTTATTTGGTTATGAAAATTAGTTTTAGTTCATGTGTCCAATATCTAAATAAAACAAATGTGGGCCAGGAAAAAAAAAGGTAAGGCCCATAAAAACCAGACAGTAGCTCTTGGAAGACCTGCCTTCTTCTATTTTCTCTGTGACCTGAGACGGAATTGGTATAAAGGGAAAAATCAAAGTAGAATTTATCTGCTGAAGGAGGGCAATTATGGTCTCCTGGGTTTTGTCTGCATGGAAGTGCCCAAGTCAGTTTAAGCAGAGTCAAGATGGTTGTTTAGGGAAATGTCTTACTAGTCAAAAGAGTTGAAATGACTAGATGTCTGTGCTATTATGCTATCATTTTGATTTTCTATCTTTGGGATAAATAGTTTTTTAAAAGATTTATCAATGAAACATAAGCATGACCTAAAAATCAAGTTTGTGGAATTATTAGTCCTACATGGTTGATGGAAACTACAGAATAGATAAGAATAAATCTGGCTTTGAGGGTCTTATTCTCCAAGGGCTGGGAATTGTAACTTGCTTCTAGCCAATAGAACACACAGCAGATATATCACAAAACCAAATAGTAGGGGATGGAAGGAAAGAGGAAAGGAGCTCATCAAAGTAGCTTTGAGAAATAATGTTTTAACTGAAAAGAAGTAGATTAAACAGAAATTTAGAAATTCTGATGTTGTTTTTATACAATAGTTGATAAATAAATATATGTATTGTAGGTAATAAGAACCAGGTTTCTGACTGTCAGAAAAAGAAATTACAAATAAGGAAAAGGAGGAAAGTAGAATGAATTCTATAGGGGTGGATTGGTATCAGAGGCATTAAAATGACTCATGTTTGTTTTTAAATACTTATGCAGATAATGAACTAACTAATTAGAAGTTACTTTATTAGCTTTATCCACTAAATGGCTAGAATAGTGACCCCCCCGTAGCAACAAGCACATCGAACACCCATATTTTGTTTTCTAAGTACCACTCTCTAGTTAAAAACAAACAAACAAAAACTGGACTCCTTGGAGAACTGGTTTATTCCAGGACTGAGTCAGGGAAAACACAAGATTAACCTGAGCATCTTGTAATGTCTGAAATAAGGAATTGTTAAAAAACAAACAAACAAAAAGGAGATCATACCAAAAAGACACAGGACATACACTAAAAAAGTTCCCAATGACCAAACTTAGAACAGCTTGAGAACAAAATAAATAATGATGGTATTGGATTATAACCCAAAGAATAAAATAAATATCTATGAGTGCGTACTGATACAAATAAAAATAAACAAATGGTTTAGAAGTGACAGCTTATGAAAGAATTCCAGTTAATAAATGGAAAAGGAATGATGGAAACAGAAAAATCATTGTTAGCATATCATGGTAAGAATTGCTTCAAGCAAGGTCCGTTATGGATGCTTAATCTGTTGGCTAAAGTTTAATTGAAACAGAGTATTTGCATAACCTTAAAGCATTTTTGTCAAAGTAGTCATTTCAAAAGGAAAAATAGCATGTTTCCACCTTGGTGATCAAGATTCACATCATTATTAATAACAGTGACATCATGTTTGATGATATGATACCCTGAGAAGGGCACTTCATGCCTTGGTAGCTTTCCCAACAATACATAATTTCAATCTAATCACAGAAAACATCTGATAACCTTAAATTGAAGAACATTCTTCAAAAATGATGGGCCAGTACTTTTCAAAAATGTCAAGGTTGCAGCAAGATGGCAGAAGAGTAGGAGACCTACATTTCGTTTGGTCCCAGGAATTCAGCTTGATAGTTATCAAACCACTCTGAACACCTATAAACTCAATAGGAGATCGAAGAAAAGAATAGCAATTCTATGAACATAAAAATGACCACTTTCTGGAAGTCTCTTTTCTTTAAAAAAAAATGTCAAGGTTATGCTACATAAGTATAGACTAAGGAATTGTCCCAGAGTGGAGGAGACCAAGGAGATACTACATCTAAATTAAGGGTGGGCAAAGTTTTTCTATAAAGGGACACATTGTAAATATTTTAGACTTTGTAAGCCACATAGCCTTTGTACAACTATTCATTGCTAACAATTTAATATAAAAGCAGATAGAGATAATATGTAAATATATGATTTTGGTCATGTTCCAACAGAAGTTTATTTATAAAAACAGACCATGGGCCAGTTTGGCCTGTGGGGCCATAGTTTGCTGACCTCTACAATGCATTGTAGTATCCTTGCACAGAAAAAGAACAGTTAGTGGAAAAAACTGATAAAATATAAATGAGTTTTATTTATATTATACAAAGATTAATTTCTTAGTTTTCATAAGTGTTCTATGGTTATGTAAAATGTAAACATCAGAAAACTGGGAAATGGTGCATAGAAACTATACTATTTTGCTACTCTTCTGGAAGTCTAAAATTATCTTTAAAAAACTAAAAAAAATCACTTAGTCAAATACATACATTCATATTTAAATACATACATACATAAATGGAATTGAAGATGGCTAGGAGAGAGAAGAGCTAGAGTTACTTACTACTGGAAAAGTCAATAATACAAACTTAGCCAGAAGTGTAATCTTTATTGACCTTGTGAGCTTTGAAAACTACTACATATTGAACTCTTACTTAAGTTTTTGTTCAAGTCACTAAAATTTTTCCTCATAAGCAATGTAAGCATTTTTATTTTTTTCCAATGATAACAGATGGGCCAGGCGCCCTTAGGAGTCTTTTTGAGATAACCCACATAAAAATTACTCACTCGCACAACTATAAAGAACTACTAAAAGATACACAGTTATGAGCTGGTCAGAGCAGTTTCTTATCATTGTTGAATGAGCCTTTGATTGACTCCAGGGTGATCAGTCAATTTATTTAGAGACTGAGGCCTTTTGTGTGATTAGGAACACAAAAAAGTCCTCTCAAAAGAACAAAGGAAGATCTCTCTACATATACACATGCACAGATTTCATTCTACATTCTCTTTAAATCCACTTAAAATGCTTAATTCTTTTCCTAGGAAATATAGAAATATGGGAAGGAAATGGAGAGGGGTTGTGGCATTTGGACTTAGGCTGGAATTGACACAACAACTTCTTCCCTTGGTGAGAATCATGTATATGTATCTGTGTGTGTATATCTGCATATCTACATATAGGTATTTGTTTGTTTTTATATTGTTAGATTATACTTGGAGGATCTTAGATGACTTTCCTTGGAAGCATCTGAACACACAAGCCATCAGCCATTCAACAAATCCTTACTGAGTAATTGCTATGTAATAACTCTCACACCCCATTTTATCCAGTACGAATCTTGTTGCTAACTCTGAAATCTATCACAAATGTAACCATTTTTCCACTGGATCCTAAGTCCAAACTAGTACAAACCACCATTATTCCTTGCCATTATTCCTGCACCACCTCTTACTTTGTCTGTCAGGGGCCACTTTTCAGTTTGTTCTTCATATAGTAGCCAGATGGTCTTTCAAAACTGGAATTCAGGTCACGTGACTTCTTTAATTAAAACCCTCTTATATTTTCCCATTCATTAAAAGTAAATCTGAAATCCTTTTCAGTGACTACACAATCTTACACAGTCTTCTTACTTACCTCTCCAATCTGATATTGTTATTGCCTTTATCCAGAATATCATTCCTCCAGATCTTTTTGTGGCTTGTTTTAGATCTCAGTTTAGATGTCAGAAACCCTCCCTGAGGGTGCCTGGGTGGCTCAGTGGGTTAAAGCCTCTGCCTTTGGCTCAGGTGGTGCTCTCAGGGTCCTGGGATCGAGGCCCCACATCGGGATCTCTGCTCAGTGGGGAGCCTGCTTCCTCTTCTCCCTCTGCCTGCCTCTCTGCCTACTTGTGATCTGTCTCTCTCTTTATGTCAAATACATAAAATCTTTAAAAAAAAGAAACCCTCCTGAGCAAAAATAAAGTTGATCTCACCCCATCAGTCTCTATCTCATTACATTTTTTTTTCCTTCATAGTACTTGCTATTCTCTGCAATTATCGTCTTTGTTTCCTTTCATCTGGCTATTTTCTCCAACTATTTCTCCAACAGACCCTTAAGCATAGGGACTGTATCTGTCTTGCTTGCCACTGTACTTCTAAAGTCCAACATTGTATTTGGCACAAATATGTGGTCAATAAATATTTCTTGATGAAAATAAGTAAAGGTGTAAACGAATTAATGTAAAGCACTGTGCTAAGCAACATAACAGGTGTTCAATATTGATTTCTGGACTCAGTTTATAATTTGGTAATAGTCATATTAAGGAACACAAGAGGGTGCATCTACATGGCATACTATAAACTATAAACTATAGTCTATACTATAAAGGTCTTAGAAGACAAGGGTAATGCTGGGTTAGGATTCATAGGGAGGACGGATGGATTCTGACCAAGGTGATCAAAGTGGTGTCATTCAGATTATGCTTTAAGGAGCGAGTAAACTTTTAAATGCAAAAACCTGCAAAAGGGATGGCTGCAAAAGGGGTGGGTAGACTGTCCTTTCCATTCAACCCTCCAGACCAAAAGAGTAGCAGTAGTGTGGCCTATCAGTGAATATAGTGTAGATGCAGACAGTGGGAAATGGGCGCTAAGGATGCAGGGTTTGTGAGGTCAGTTAAGAGGTTATCTGCTCATAGGTCATAATTGGAACTGTGGAACTGGAAGTTGAAGGGATCTGGGGGGCAAAGAGGAAAAGTGATACAAATGAAGGTAGCATAATTATATGTAGGGAAAAGGTAAACATAAAGTCACTACCAAAGAGAGGCAAAAGAGAGAGAGGGAAAAAAGAGAGATAGAGACAGAGCAAGAATGGTCAGAGAGGTAGAAGAGAGTGTGTAATGGGAACTCATATTATTTATCAGCTCTTTGTGGTCCGTTTTGAAACTAACAAGCAAATGCAGACACTCCTTAGTAGTTTAAGTAAGAGTATTATAGAAACTAAGGGAAAAGAGCTTCAAGAATGAAGAATTGGTCAACAGGGCCAAAGAACAAATTATAGAGAACTGGGAATTGGATTTGGCAATCTGGAGGTTATTGCTGACGTTCTGGGAACAGAGTTTCAGAGGAGTGCTGGAGGGAGATGCCAAAGTGCAGTGGGGTAAAGAGTGAGTGGCAGGTAGTCAAGCAGAGGGAAGGCAGTGAGTTCAGTTTTGTTTTTCAAGAAGTTTGGTGGTAAATAAAGTTACAAAAAGGTGTGATTTATTTTTTGTTTTGTTCTGTTTTGGCGAGAAGACTCATAGCAATTTCAAGTTATCTTAGGGAAAAGGGAGGGGTGGGTACCTGAGCCAGCTGCATCACTGAGTGAGTCTTACTCAGGGAAGTCACTTTTGCAATGCCAATATGCTGTGCTGAAGGAAAGTAAGTGGTGCCAGACAATTTCACCTGTCAAATTTATTAAACTGAGTTAAATTGGGCTCATAAACATATGCTTTTAAACTCATTTTTTCTATATTCTTTGTTTTGTTTTGTGCCCTCTTGGTTTTTTTTTCTTCCCTTAAAGATTTATTTTAAAAACTTTCACTTCAATTTGGCTGAAATAAGAAGAAAATTAATTTTTTTCTCACTTTAGTCGAGATAGACTAGTATATAGTTGGAGAAAGTGTGTGTGTGTGTGTGTGTGTGTGTGTGTGTGTGTGTGTGTGTGTGTGTGTTGGGGGAAGCACAGGTAATAGTTAAAATGACTGAGAGAAGATGGGTGGGAATTATACATCATGACTACATGTGTTTTATCCCAGGTATGTAAGACTGATTCAACATTTGAAAATCAATTAAAGTAAGTCATTACATCAATAGGCTAAAGAAGAAAAAATCACATGACCATATCAATACATGGAGAAAAAGCACTGGCCAAAATCTAATACCCATTCATTATTTAAAAAAAGTCTCAGCAAACTAGGAATATAGAGGAACTTCTTCAACTTTATAAATTATATCTACAAAAAGCCTACAGGTAACATCATACTCAATGGTGAGAAATGTAAAACTTTCCCAGTAGGATTGGGTATAAGGCAAAGATGGAACCTATCACTACTCCTTTTCACTATCTGGGAGTTCTAGCTAATGTAATAAGACAAGAAAAGGAAATAAGTATACAGATTGGGAAGAAAGAAATATAATTTTCTTTGTTCACAGATAACATTATGATCCATGTAGAAAATTTGAAGGAACTGACAGAAAAAAAAAACTTTCCTGGGACTAATAAGAAATTATAGCAAGATTGTAGGATACAAAATCAATATATGAAAATCAATCTTTTTTTTATTATGTTATGTTAGTCACCATACAGTATTCATTATTTTTTGATGTAATGTTCCATGATTCATTGTTTGTGTATAACACCCAGTGCTGGGTGTCCTTAATACCCATTGCCGTGCTAATCCATCCCCCTACCCCTTTCCCTTCTAAAACCCTCAGTTTGTTTCCCAGAGTCCATAGTCTTTCATGGTTCATCTCCTCCTCTGAATTCCCCCCTTCATTTTTCCTTTTCTTCTCCTAATGTCCTCGGTGCTATTTCTTATGTTCCACAAATAAGTGAAAACATACAATTGTCTTTCTCTGCTTGATTTATTTCACTTAGCATAATCTCCTTCAGTCCTATCCATCTTGATGCAAAAGTTGGGTATTCATCCTTTCTGATGGCTGAGTAATATTCCGTTATATATACGACCACATCTTTCTTATCCACTCATCTGTTGAAGGCCATCTTGGCTCCTTCCATAGTTTGGCTATCATGGACACTGCTGCTATGAGCATTAGGGTGCATGTGGCCCTTATTTTCACTACATCTGTATCTTTGGGGTAAACACCCAATAGAGTGATTGCCGGGTCATAGGGTAGCTCTATTTTTAACATTTTGAGGAACCTCCACACTGTTTCCCAAAGTGGCTGTACCAGCTTGCATTCCCACCAAGAGTGTAAAAGGGTTCCCCTTTCTCCACACTGCTCTAACATTGTTGTTTCTTGCCTTGTCAATTTTTGCCATTCTAACTGATATAAGGTGGTATCTCAGTATGGTTTTGATTTGAATTTCCCTGATGGCTAATGATGATGAACATTTTTTTCAGGTATCTGCTAGCCATTTGTATGTCTTCTTTGGAGATGTGTCTGTTCAGGTCTTCTGCCCATTTTTTGACTTGATTATTTGTTTTTTGGGTGTTGAGCTTGAGAAGTTCTTTATAGATCTTGGATATCAGCCCTTTATCTGTGGTGTCATTTGCAAATATCCTCTCCCATTCTGTGGGTTGTCTGTTTGTTTTGTTCACTGTTTCCTGTCTTTTGCAATATGACTTTGTAATTCCTCCCATTAAGAGATGGAGTCTCACCTTGTTTCCTGATAATAAAATGTGACAGAAATGACAGCATATGGGTTCTACATTTAGGCCATAAGAAGTTTCTGCTCTCTTGAACCCCCCATGAGAAGAAGATTGGAATAGTCTAGCTCGGCCAACCCCTGTTGATTAGCTAGTTGACCACAGAATGAATTAGAAGCAAATATATTTGAGATCAGTTTAAGTTGTTCTAGATCAACAATACTGCCCAGCCCACCCACAGCTTATGAGAAGTAATAAATGATTATTATTTTAAGGCTTACAATGTAAGGCAGTAGGGTTGGGGATGATTGGTTATATAGCGGTAGCTCACTGATAGAAATATGAAAAATATTTGTGGCTATGGAATATGGCTCTAGAAAGTCAAGTCCTTCCAGAGCAATTCAGGAAGTTTCAGCAATTGGGAACCCATAAGAATATTCCGGGGCATATATTTGGTGGAGAAACACTGAAATGAGGACAGTTGAGGAATTATCAATTCAAACTTACCAACCTCACAAGCTTTTCAAAGTCAGAGCCTTTCTAGGTGTTGCCAGGCTTCTAAATGTCTTTGTTTATGCTTATGACAATCAGTTTTTATGCTCAAAAACCTAGTGTCAAAAGACCATAGAATGTGAGAATTGATAAAACTTCAGAGATTTAACACCCTCATTTTGTAAATAAATAAGAATAGTGACCCAACAGTGATCAATGACCTGTCCTCAGTCATACAGATAACTCTAAGCTCTCATTCTTTCTTTCCTTTTTTTTTTTTTTTTAAGATTTTATTTATTTGACAGAGAGAGAGATCATAAGTAGGCAGAGAGGCAGGCAGAGAGAGAGGGGGAAGCAAGCTCCCTGCTGAGCAGAGAGCCCGATGATGCCGAAGCCAGGCTGGATCCCAGGACCCTGAGATCATGACCTGAGCTGAAGGCAGAGGCTTTAACCCACTGAGCCACCCAGGCGGCTCTCTCAGCTCTCATTCTTCTTTGTCACTCTCACTTAGCTACAATGATATCTCGAATCTTGTCAGTCTTCTATGATCTATGCCTCCGTTTCAGTGCTTCCTCCAAAAGTTATGGCTTCATTGGTATTTGATTTACTTCAATAGATTATCTTGGTATTTCTTCTTTTTGCAGTGTTTCATAATAGGAGCAGCACTGGCATTTTAGGTAGGAAAATTTCCCACTGTGGGACACTGTCTTGTGTATTGCTAGACATTTCATCTCCTTGATCCCAAGGTAACAAGTGGTTTTTCTTCCTGGTATGTTATGTATCTTTTGCCACACCAAAAAAAATAAAATAAAAAAAAATACCCCCACGTCATTGCAGTTATGCCCCTCTTCCACTGGTACTACGGAGAGTATGCTGAGCCACAACAAACACTCTTTGAGAAAATCTTTGTAAATTACTCCTTTTAAAGCCTTCCTTGCTGAAGCTAGCCCATTTTATTCTTTGAATATTCCGTTTATAGCAATAATTGACACTGTTATATCTATTCATAGCTTCAAATTATTAGTATCATGTAACATGTTATATTATTTTTTACATTTTGTTTCATTAAATGACTCTTGTGGATAAGCCCTGTGTTCTGGGCTAGACCTTAAACTCCTTGGGCTTTTGTCCTTCTCAGAGCACCAGGTCATGGTTTATATTCCATGCACTAGGTCTGGTTTATATTCCAGCACTAGGTCTGGTTTATATTTCACTTGTACTTGTAGATCAATTGACTATAGGCGACTTTACCAGAGAGCAACATACAGCTACTGGAGTAGTGGTTACTCTGAATTTAAATTTGCCATATTCTGTACTTTGTTTGGCCCTTGTCTGCATTTTCTACCTTGCTACAGCACCGTGAGCTGCTGTTCTCTTACAGACGACAACAATATACCATTGTCCTATGGGTTATGAGTCTTGCTGCCTAGTTATTACTGAAAATCATATCATAGAGACCTCTTTAAGCTAGGGCTCCCTTTATCAGGTGACACACAAGATGGCTTTTAAATCGAGTGTCTTTTCTAGGTCCTCCTGGGGGAAGCATCCCTTCAGTTATCACATTCATTAATAACACCAAACCTTTCCCAACTGTTTGCATTAGCCTTTTCATTTACTGTTCTTTGGAACCATTTCAATCTTACTGTCAAATAACAATCTGCCATCATGTAACTGTGTACATTATGGCTGTGTTCTCTCCTCCACATCTTTTCTCTCTCAAACATTCAACTCTCCTCCCCACTCCAATCCTTAAGCTGGACATCACTGCAAAAGAGCCATGAGGTTCTCCAGCATTTCTCTTCCCCAACCATTCATTTTCAGAATCATAATGCCTTTCATCTTTCTAAATTTCTCTGACCTTCTTAGGCTTTCATGCAGGAACATAATGCTGGGTTTGTCAGAGTAAGTAGCAGAGCATAAAAAAACCCCTTTGCGGTGGGGTGCAGGGAAATGGAACCCTGAAAATCTATTTGAGGCATAATCATCTGAAAATTGTTCAAACCCCACATGGAGCAAGTCAGGTTTATTACTGCTCCAAAATACACCTTCAATTTTGATAGAGTTTCTATACAAGAAAAACAGTCATTTCATGCTGATGTTACTTCTTACATTTTTTGTTCAATTTTAACAGCCTATGCAAGAGCAATAACATTTGCCCCATTTCTGCCCTTCCTATTCAGAGGTCATAAACCCTACCAGCCATTGATGATCATCCTGACTAATTTATTTAGCAGAACTTTTGGTGGGCTCCATGATTTTAGCTCACACTGGCAATGAATTATACAGGTCCTGTTTTCAGCACGAGGCCATGATTCCCAGTGTTAACTTGAACATCTGTTGATTTTGATATCTGCCTGCCCGGAAGGCATGTGGTCCTCTTTTGAGGAACTCACATTAAATGTTAATTGACTCCTTAGGGGAGTCTTCTTTATGTAAATAGAAGATAATTTGGACTTTGTACTTAACATTTTTCTTCCTGTTGCTTTTGGGATAGAGCTGAGGGGAAATACAGTGTTCCCTTTAGCCACAGGGAAGAGATGAGGCTGGAGGGGTAGAAGGTTTTATTTACCTGTTTCCTGAATATACATTTATTTCCAAGGCAATGTTTCAGGACAGTAGAATGTCTTCTTGGAGGACAAATGTTGATAATACATTTTTCAGGGCAAAATATTTAGCAAGGTCCAAATCTATTTTTGTTGGGGCTGTATCAAAGTAGTCCTGCTACTATGGAATTCCATGCTGCATTAGGAAAAGGTGGCTATAAATGTGATGGAGAAAGAGGCATGTGTATGTGGCACGTTTGTACATGCTTTCTAATGTGTGATCTGAATAAATGACGAGGAATGTATAGAAATCTCTATGTCTCTCCATCTTCTAACAAGTTGACTTCTGTGCCCTAGAGTGAACAAGGATGGACAATTCTTTAAAGGAAGATAAGTTGTTATGTTGGCAACTCTGTCAATAAGTTGATCCTTAATTATTCCTACTGACTTGATCAACACAAATGGCGAATGTTTTTATGAATCCAAATCTGCCAGGGATTGAGGTCACAAAGAATTCTATTCACTTCATGAATTGGTAGTCTCTGCACTGCCAATCTCATTATTTTAAAATTAGGGATTATTGGTCCTCCTCGTCTATGTCTGTGGTGTCCTAAAAAGTTGCCCAACACTATATGAAACAAACCTACATCTGCTGCATAGGCATCGTAGGCTGACCCTTTACTGCGTGTTTTTGAGTTTCATGGGAGAATTACAACATAGCTTAAAAATGTGTGAGCTGTGAATTCATCTGTGTGATTACCATACTATAAATCATTTTATGGCAGTTCTACAAGTCCAGTGTGGACAGAGACTGCAAGCACATGTGTATGTCCTCTTTCTTTCTGGCAGTTAGATTCAAAGTGACTCCCATACAGTCAAAATGATCCTCCTCAGATGAGAAAGTGGTGATTATTCTTTTGAAAGAGAGAGAGAGAGAGAGGCCTTAGATTATACTCTGGAAACTTCTGGTGATGGCTGTGTATGGTTGGAGGTCAGGCCAGCTTCAGCCACAGCTGGTCTATCTTGGTGTCATCTACCTACTGATTTCATGTATAAGCTTTTATTTAAATTAAGAATCCAAAAAGTTAAATCCATGACAAAAAAACATAAAAACTACTTCTTAGTGTACTACAGTTGGCAAAATTAATTTTTGAATTCATGTCTCACTTCCACTCTCTATGTCCTCATTTTCTTGATCTTTATTCCAGTCAATCAATCAATCAATCAAGCCTCTGTGGCCTCCTTTTAGAAAGCTTAAATTGTAGTAGTAATCAAAGATGGCACCATTTTTATGGCTCAGAACCCTTTGTGCAAGACCCTTCTCACTACTCCATAATCTTCCCTTTCTCTGCCTTTCTCACTTTGACTTCTACTTTGTCCTTTAGTACCACAATATTCTGCTTTCATCTAAAATGCTCTCTTTCTTTTTCTTTCTGTCTCTCTTCTCCCTGCCCCTCCTCCTTCTCATCCTCCTCTAACTCATTTCAAGTGGAACCATAAAAGACAGTGATGCAGAGAGCAGGAATCAGAGATAGAAAAAACTGTGTCTATGGTATAGATATAGCTATTCTTTCCTTGTCTTCTGTATCCTAACATGTTCACTTTTTACTGGATCTTAGTCTTTTCCATGAAAAATATGCACAGAACTCTTCAAAGGAAAGCAAAGAACAGCTTTAGTGGCAGAGAATCTGTGACCCTGGCAAGTGTGCCTTCTAAAGCTCTGCCATGTTTTTCGTGATTTGCCTCCTCCATTTCCCAACAACACTGGGCCCGTCCCACCTGTGCTCCACTGCTGCCTATCACTTGGCAAGAATGAATTCTCAGTGGATAAGGAAGGGAGGCTGACAAACTTTTCCCATAAAGGGCCAAATTGTAAGTATTTTAGGCTTTGCAGACCATCCATGGTTTCTCTTGCAACTACTCAATTCAGCAGTTGGGCCACAAAAGTTGCCAAAAGCAATACATAAATGAATGGGCATGGCTGTGTTCCAGTAAAACCATATTCATGTATAGTGAAATTTGAATTTCAAATAATTTTCATGTGTCACGAACTATTCTTCTTTTGGTTTCCCCTGAACGTTTAAATGCATAAAAACAGGGCTACTTGGGTGGTGTGGTTGGTTAAGCAGCTGGCTCTTGGTTTCTGCTCAGGTTGTGATCTCAGAGTGGTGAGGTCGAGCCCTGTGTTGGGCTCCACGCTCAGCATGGAGTCTGCTTAAGACTCTCTCTCTCAGGGGCACCTGGGTGGCTCAGTCAGTTAAGCGTCTGCCTTGGGCTCAGGTCATGGTCCCAGGGTCCTGGGATCAAGCCCCATGTCAGGCTCCCTGCTTAGCAGAGAGCCTGTGTTTCCCTCTCTGTCTGCTGCTCTACCTACTTGTGGTCTCTTTATCTCTCTGTCAAATAAATAAATAAAATCTTTAAAAAAACAGACTCTCTTTTCCTGTTCCTCTGCCCCTTCCCCACTCATGTGCACCTGCTTTCTCTTTCTCATATTAATAAATCTTAAAAAAAAAACATAAAAAGCAGTCTTAACTGGTAGGCCAATTAACAGCAAAAAGAAACAAACAAACAAACAAACAAAACACCTACCAGGCTGTGAGCCAGGTTTAGCCTGAGAATTATAATTTGCAGACACCTAATATAAAGGATAAATTCTCAGAGGCTAGGAATTTTATGTGAATGGCATGAAGTTTAATCTACTTCTATTTTGGCATGGGTCACACACTCAGGGGGGGCTGTCTACATATGATACATCTCAAGGCTCCCTTATGGCATCCAAATATCTCAAGTTGTAGGAGAGGAGAGAGAAATATTCCATCTTGAAAAAACAATATCACTCAGGAAGCCAGATTTTAGAGTATTATGATCCACACATGACGCTGTCTAAATTCTCATGACCACAGCTGGTCTCTTTCCTGTGGTATGTTTTCCATCTACATTTACCTCCATCTGAAAGGAGCCCGGAAAGGGCTGCTACCCAAGTGATGTTACTCCCTTCTAAGCTTGAAAGAGGGGGAGCAGCAGGGTTGGGAAAAAATTACATGAGGCGAAGAAAAAATTTTTACCCCCTGACAGAGGTTTATATCCAAAACCAATAACAGCCATGATCCAAATCTAAAATGGGGATAAAACAGAGTGCCTGGGTGGCTCAGTGGGTTAAAGCCTCTGCCTTCGGCTCAGGTCATGATCTCAGGGTCCTGGGATCGAGCCCCACATTGGGCTCTCGGCTCAGCAAGGAGCCTGTTTCCCCCCTCTTTCTCTCTGCCTGCCTCTCTGCCTACTTGTGATCTCTCTCTGTGTCAAATAAATAAAATATTTAAAAAATAAAAAAAAATGGAGATAAAAGTTCAAAAGTTGACTCCAGTGACCTCTAGGATTATTATTATTATTTTTAAAGATTTTACTTATTTATTTGACAGAGAGAGATCACAAGTAGGCAGAGAGGCAGGCAGAGAGACAGGAGGAAGCAGGCTCCCTGCTGAGCAGAGAGCCCCGATGCGATGAGGGCCTGGATCCCAGGACCCTGAGATCATGACCTGAGCCTAAGGCAGAGGCTTTAACCCACTGAGCCACTCAGGTGCCCCTAGGATTATTTATACAATACCCCACTCTCCTCCTCTCCCTTCAGTAAAAACTGTTTTCCAAGTATAAAATTCCCAGGGCGTGCCTTTTGTGGCACTCATTGGCCAACACTGCTTTTCACCTGCGCTGGCCTTTGATCTCTTCAAAATACAAAGGGCCTGCCTGGACAAAAGATTAAAAGGAGAAGTTAGCTTCTGGTGAGCTTTTCACCAACTTTGTTGCTTTCAGAGCTGAAGCCTACCATCTATATTTAAGCAACGAAAAACTGCATCATTTGAACAGCAGAAAATTGAGTAGGAAAATTGAATTCTGAAGCCGAAGGACAAAGTACAGAATCAAAGGCCCTTGCTTAGAAATGAGTTCTGTTAAATCTTGCTTTTTCATTTATCTTCTTTTTGTTGTTGTCAGACTATTTTCCCAACTAGATATTCATACTAGGAAGTTCTGCTTAAAGGCAATTTGATATCTAGAGGGGGAAAAAAAAACAATATACAGCTTGAAGAAGAGGTGGGTTTTCAAAGAAATTAAAAGAACCATTTGTTGCAAGGGCTTGCGAAAACCCTGTGGCAACGATTTTATTAGTACAAAGAGTTCCCGACTTATAAGTGGATTGTGAGCCAAAAGTTTATAAGTCAGTTGTTTGTAACTTGGAAGGCATACGCTTATAGGAAGAATATTGTAGGTGGTGGCCGAACACTGGCATTTTGTACCACAGCTTGTGTAATACATGGTCTTACATTTGAAACAGTAAAAATAACACTGTTTGAGGCTCTCAGACTGAAGTATGCAGGGACGGGACAATGAATACTTCTAGCCATGGAATAAACATGGTGCATCTTTCTGGTATGCTCATTTTGCTATTAAATTTAGGGAAGTATCCCTTCTGAATTAAAAATAGGTAATGCATAATTTATTCAATATAATGTCAAATCCCCCCAAATTTTAAAGATAAAGGCTGGGACTTCAAAAAGTATCCTGGGCTTGTAGCTTGAAGACTTCCCAGACTTCCCTGATTTCCCTATTATACAAACTGGAGATGTATGAGAAGCAAAGCAGTCCAGCATTTATCTCCACCTTCATCTGCAGCATGAAGTAGACTCCACTGGCCACAACCAAGCTAAGACAATGAATGAATCTCAGCTTTTCCTAAAGTGTAAGTTACCATCTTGCTGGGTGAGAAGGAAAGAAAGTATCCAAAGATGTCTGGAGACTGGAGCAGACAAAGGAGACATGATAACCACATGCAGTGTGGATCCTAGACTGGATTGTGGAACAGGAAAAGGGAATTAATAGAAAAACTGGTGGCATTCTAGTAAGGACCAGAGATTAGTTATAGCATAGTAACAATGGTGGCATACAGAAGAGTGGAGAGGCTAGAAGCCCATGCTAAAAATGAAACTACTAAAACCAGTGCTCATACCAATTTCAGTCTTTCTCCATTTATTTGTTTATTTATTTATACTTTTATTAATTGGTAAGTTATGGGGATATTCGCATATTGTTTCCACATCCGTCACCTCTAGAGATAGGGATGGTGAAGCAAAGCTGGAAGTAGTTGGGGCTTTAGTGTAAAAAGAGCTTTCATTTTTTTTTCCTATCTTTTTTATTTTTTTAAAGATTTTATTTATTTATTTGACAGAGAGAGATCACAAGTAGGCAGAGAGGCAGGCAGAGAGAGAGGGGGAAGCAGGCTTCCTGCTGAGCAGAGCCCAAAGTGGGGCTGGATCCCAGGACCCGCGCTGAAGACAGAGGCTTTAACCCACTGAGCCACCGGGGCGCCCCTAAAAAGAGCTTTCTTTGGATGGTTCACACAACCGAACTGGATAGTGCACGGAAACAAATGAAGTCTTCCGGACCCTACTATGGCTGCAAGGCTTTGGGGTGAAACAAAGCTTTGCTGGCCGACTTTTTGGTTAACTTTCTAAGTTCGAGGTCTTGTTCCAAGACAGCTGGCCTGAGAGCTCAGTCCTGCCCTCAAGGCATTGGTGGAGTCAGGAGCATTTCCTGCTCACTGGGGTTAATGTGAGACTTAGTAACATTTTGGCATGATGTGCAATTTACCAAGCCCTAAAAAAACTAGTGCCATCCATGAATGGAAAGGAACTGTTATATTAGCCTAACAGATACACTGTTGATATAATTAGTGCTATTGAATCTCTTTCTGCTTTAGAGGGAGTGGGAAAGACAAGGCAGAAAAGAGCTGGTCCTGTAAAATGAAAAGGCAGATGGGGGCATGCCATTCAAAGAGAAAAGGAGAACAAAAACAGGCTACAGCAACAGGTACAAACTTACTGACTGCATTTTTGCTTTTCTCCTGTGGATGGGCAAATAGAAATTTGGAGAATGGTGTCATGAGAACTCCTTAAACAACAGACACACATGGACACTTGCATACACACACATGTGCACATTTAATGGAACTTCTTCTGACCGATGCTTACTTTACTTTCAGAGAGTAGAATCTATTTAGAGAGGGTGAAAAGGGCACGATGGAGGAAAGACTAAGGTATGGTCAAGATTCTTAAGGTAAGCAGAAGGGACAGAAAAAAACTCTCAATGTAGCATGGAAGGCTTCCTCTTGTACACAGGTATGCCTAAGAATGGTCCTTTATGTCTCCAACTATTTGAGAATGAATAAAAATTACTCCCAGAGGTGTTCTAAACCATTCCTGGAGCATAAAAAAACAATTTCTCCACTTTACTATTCTATTGCTGGTTCTGAAGGCTACAAAGCATTTAATGAGACTTTGAAGTCTCCAAGAAAATGCCTTCCTCTGCAGAGCAAATCTCCCCGTCCCAATATAGCCCAGTCCAGTCATCCAAAAGGGGAGTTATTTGCAATGGCTTTACTAAAACCAGGATATACTTATGCATTGTTGGAAGAGGTTCATTTTTCCTAAATGTTTAAGGGTGTTTTTTGAAACAATTTTAAACTTAAAGAAAATTTGAAAAAATAGCACAGAAATTTCTCGTGTACCCTTCCTTCATTGAGCTATTCCCAATATTAACATCTTACATAACCATGATACAATGATCAAAACAAGAAAATTAATGTTGGCAAAATATTGTAGATAATCTACTGATTTTACTTAGATTTCCTTAGTTTATCCACTGATGTCCTTTTCCTATTTCAGGATCCAATCCAGGATCCCATGTTTTATTTAGTTGTCATGTCTCCTTGGTCGGCTTTCTCTGTGATAGTTCCTCAGTCTTTCCTTGTCTTTCATGACCTTGACACTTTTGAGGAGTACTAATTAGTACTGAACTTATGCATTTTGATCAGGAGTACCACAAAAATGATGTAGTACCTGTCTTGGAGCATCAGGTTGGGAGTTTATGATATTAGTATGTTAGTATGTTTTATTATTAATGATGTTAACCTTGGTTAGGGTGGTGTCTGTGGGATTCCCCACTGTAAAGTAACTATTTTTCCCTTGTTAATTGGTGTCTTATAGTGAGATACTTTGAGGTTCTTAAAATATTCTTTTTCTTTACATGTTACTCACTAATTTTAACATCCATCAATGGTTTTCCTTTGTAACAACCATCACTATGACAATCACCTAAAGGTGATTTTCTATTTCTCTCATTTCTTCTACATTTATTCTTTGGAATTGCTACTGCAAGGAGGAACTATCCCTTCTCCCCCATTTATTTACTTATTTGATTATTTGTTTATATCAAGTGGATTAGGGAGGTTTTTTTTTAATCTATAGGTTATAAACCAAAATTATCATCATCCTCATATAGTTCCTAAAAATGAAAATTGGGAAAAAAGATCCTCTCATCTATCTTTAGATATTAAATTTTAGTGCTAGACTTGAATGAATCTCAGAAATACTAAAGAGACTGCAAGGCATGGGAAAATGTTTGGTACATTTTGGTAATACATAATTCTAGAGAGCCTTATCTCAAGCAAGCAATTTAAAGCTTCCCTTAATGGCTAATGATAAGATTTTAAAGCAGGAAAAAGAGAATACTTTTAATTAGGAAGATGAACTCCTTATTGGAATCCTCAGAATTTGGCTTTGAATGTTTGGAATTGTCTAAATTATAAATGTACAATTTCTTTGCTTCTAACTGAATCCCTCTCCCTGTTGTTTCCCACTTACTAGGGAAAAGGGAAAGAACACAAATCCACAAGTATCCCATGTAGAAGAGGGATTTCTTCCTATGTACTATTTCAGAGCCACTTTTCTGAGAAAAGCCAAAAACAAACAGTTGTAAAATGTCCTGAATGTTAATTCTTTCCCTTGGGTGAGATGTTCTTTAATACTGGAAATCATCCCCTTTCTCTAGATTCCCAAAGCTCCTTTGCACTTTTCTTAGGACTGTTACCACATTAAGTCTTTTCTTGTAACTTCTGTATATGTCTACACTTCTCAATCATTCATACTAAAAAATAAGCTGCTTTCATTTGATATTAATAAACCATTCTTACTTTTTTTTAAAGCTTGATAATGTTTTTTTAAAGCTTGGAATTGTTTTTTAAGAACTCATTTTTTTGGAGATATATACCTTAATATTTATCGATTTCATGGTATGTCTCAGATTTATTTCAAAATCATCCAGATTAGAGGTAGGAGGAGTAGGTAGCATATTTAGAAAGTGTAGGAGAATATCCTCATGACCTTAAATCAAAAAGAACTTCTTAAGTAATGTTTCAAAACCACAAGCCATCAAAGGGTTTATGACTTTGATTAAATTAAAATTAAGACTTTTCTTTTAAAAATGGTGGAACAGAGATTCAAATCAAAAATACACTGAGATACCACCTTACACCAGTTAGAATGGCCAAAATCAACAAGACAGTTAACAACAAATGCTGGAGAGGATGTGGAGAAAGGGGAACCCTCTTCCACTGTTGGTGGGAATGCAAGTTGGTGCAGCCACTTTGGAAAAGTGTGGAGATTCCTCAAGAAATTAAAAATAGAACTACCTATGACCCTGCAATTGCACAATTGGGGTAAATTGGGGTATTTACCCCAAAGAAGCGGATGCAGTACAAAGAAAGGCCACTAGTGCCCCAATGTTCATAGCAGCAATGGCCACAATTGCCAAACTGTGGAAAGAACCAATGCCCTTCAACAGATGAGTGGATAAGGAAGATGTGGTACATCTATACAATGGAAAATTATGCCTCCATCAGAAAGGATGAATATCCAACTTTTGTATCTACATGGACAGGACTAGAAGAGATTATGTGGAGTGAAATAAGTCAAGCGGAGAGAGTCAATTATCTTATGGTCTCACTTACGTGTGGAGTATAAAGAAAATCATGGAGAGCATTGTGAGAAGGAAGGGAAGGGTGAATGGGGTGAAATCGGAGGGGGCGATGAACCAGGAGAGACTGTGGACTCTGAGGAACAAACTGAGGGTTTTGGAGGGAAGGGGGTGGGGGGAGGGCGAGCCTGGTGGTGGGTATTGAGAAGGGCACATATTGCATGGAGCACTGGGTGTGGTGCATGAACAATCAATCTTGTAACACTGAAAAATTAAACATATTTGGGGAGAAAAAAATAAAAATGGTGGGACATGGTTAAAGGTATAGACAAATTTGGAATGACAAGACATATTTGCAATATCAAAACTGATATGAGGTTAATAACTAGAATTTACAATATATAATCTTCAGATCAGCTAGAGTAACAAAAGGACAGTCATCCCATTAAAAAAAAGATAAAGCAATATTCAGCAGAGAAATTCCTCAAAACTAACAGGCATTTTAAGAGAGGCTCAGTGTTATTGGTAGGTCTAAGAAATACAAGACAATAGATATATTACTTTATTAAAGTGGCAAAAATCTGAAAGTTCTTTACTGTCAAGAATTAGCAGGGACATGGGGCTCTCATGGTCTTCATGCTTAGTTGCTGGGTTGTAGGCTGAAATGGTCATTTGAGACAGCAGACAGGCAGAGCTTGGTCACATTAAATGTACAAGTACCCCATGATTCAGCAATTATTCTACAGCATGTATCTCCAAGGAAATCTCACACAGGTCTATTAGGATGTTCATTGTAGCATTACTTTTAAATATGAGGATTTGTAGTCTCAAATGATCTTATAGGCAACACCAGATATTCAAGGAACAGATATTCTATTTCTACAAAATTATTCCAGGGAATGGAAAAGAAGAAATGCTCTCCTACTCATTTTCTTAAGCTGAGATAGCAGCAGTAGATCAGTGGTTCCTAGTTCTCAATAGTTCCTAGCTTTTATGTACCCACTTCCCAGTCCTTGGTAACCCTCTATTCTCTGTGTCTATGAGGATTCTGTTTCTATATACATAAATATATATATCCTATCTATCATCTATCTATATCTATATCCTTTGTATATTATACCCAAAAGTGAGATATCTGAATCATATGGTAGTTGTATTGTAATTTTTTGAGGAACCTCCATACTTCTTCCATAATGGCTGTACCAATTTATGTTCCCATTGGTAGTATAGGAGGATTCCCTTTTTCTACATCCTCACCAAAACTTATCTTTTGACTTTTCAATAATAGCCACCCTAATAGGTGTGATATAGTATCTTGTGATTTTGATTTGCATTTCCCAGATATTAGTGATGTTGAACATCTTTCGATATACCTTTGGGCCATTTGTACATCTTCATAAAAGTGTCTCTTCAGAACCTCTGCCCATTTTAATCAGATTATTTGTTTTTTTTCTTTTTTGTTTGTTGCGTGAGTTCCATATATATATTTTTATATTAACCCCATATTAGATATATGGTTTGCAAATACTTTCTCTTATTCCATAAATTGCCCTTTCAGTTTGTTGATTCCTTTCTGTGCAAAAGCTTTTTAGTTTGATGTATACCTACTTGTTTATTTTTGCTTTTGTTGCCTGTGCTTTCTGCTGTCAAATCTAGAAAATTATTGCCAAGACTAATGTCAAGGAGTTTTTCTCTGTCTTTTTCTAGGGTTTTACAGTTTCAGGTCTTATATTTAACTCTTAAATCCACTTGGAGTTGTTTTTTTGTATGGTATAAGATAACAGTTCAATTTCATTCTTTTGAATGTGGATAACCAATTTTCCCCAACACCATTTATGAAAATGACTATCCTTTCCCTACTGTATATTTTTGGTGTTTTTGTATAAAATTATTTGACTCTATATGTGTGAGTTTATTTGGGGGTTATTTTATTCTATTTTTCTATGTCTCTGGGTTTTTTTAAAGATTTATTTATTTTAGAGAGGGGGAAAAATGAGTGGGTGAGGGGCAGAGGGAGAGAATCTTCAAGCAGATTCCCCACTGAGTGTGGAACCCGACATGGAGCTCAGTTTCATAACCCATGAGATCATGACCTTAACCAAAACCAAGAGTTGGATGCTTAACTACCTGCGCCACCCAGGAGCCCCATCTATGTGTCTGTTTTTATGTCACTACCATACTATTTGATTACTAGTTTTATTATAATTTGAAATCAGGAAGTAGGATGCCTCCAGTATTGTTCTTCTTGCTCAAAATTACTTTTACAGTGTAGCTTTATGGTTCCTATGGATTTTAAGAAATTTTTTCTGTATCTGTGAAAAATGCCATCAGAATTTTGATGGGAATAGCATTGAATCTGTAGAACATTTTGGGTAGTGTGGTAAGTCTGACAATATTAATTCTTCTAATCCATGTACATGGGATATCTTTCCATTTATTTGTATCTTCCCTAATTTCTTTCATCAGTGTTTTATAGTTTTCAGTGTATAGGTCTTCAAATCCCTTGGTTTAATTTATTCCTAGATATTTTATTTTTACTGATGTTATTGCACATACGATTGTTTTCTTAACTTCTCTTTTGGATAGTTCATTGTTAGTGTATAGAAATGCAACTGATTTTTTTTTAAGATTTTTATTTATTTATTTGACAGAGAGAGATCACAAGTAGGCAGAGAGGCAGATAGAAAGAGAGGGGGAAGAAGGCTCTTTGCTGAGCAGAGCACCTGATGCGGGGCTCGATCCCAGGATCCTGAGATCGTGACCTGAGCTGAAGGCAGAGGCTTTAACCCACTAAGCCACCCAGGAGCCCCACAACTGATTTTGGTATGTTGATTTTCTATATTGAAACTTGATTGAATTTATTTGTTAGTTCTAAAAGTCTTTTTGGTGCAGCCTTTAGGGTTTTCTGTATGTAAGATCATGTCATCTGTAGATACAATTTCATTTCTTCCTTTCTGATTTGGATGTCTTTTATTTCTTTTTCTTGTGTAATTGCTCTGTGCTATGTTCAGCAGAACTGGCAGGTATGGTCATCCCTGTCTTGTTCTTGATTTAAGTGTAAAATCTTTCAACTTTTCACTGTTGCATATGGTATTAGCTCTGGGCTTGTCGTATATGGCCTCTACATTGAAATACATTCTTTCTATATCTAATTTGTTAAATTTTTATTATGAAAGAATGTTGAATTTTGTCAAATGCTTTATCTCCATGTATTGAGATGATTATATAATTTGTATCTTCATTCTGTTAATGTGCATTATCACATTGACTGATTTGCTTATGTTGAACCATTCCTTGCATTCCGTGGATAATATCACTTGATCCTTTTAATGTGCTATTGAATTCAGTTTTCTAGTACTTTTTTGGGGATTTTTGCATCTATGTTCATCATGGATACTAGTTTGTAGCTTTCTTTTCTTGTACTGACTTGTCTGGCTTTGGTATCAGAGAAATACTGTCCTTATAAAACGAGTTTGGGAGTATTACTTCCTCTTTAATGTTTTTGGAAAAGTATGAAAGGAATTGGCATAAATTCTTAAATGGTTGGTAGAATTTATCTGTGAGCCATCAAGTTCTGGGCTTTTCTTTGTTGAGAGATTTTTGATTACTTATTCAATATCCCTACTTGTTATTGGTCTGTTGATGTTATCAATTTATGATTCAGTTTTATTAGATTGAATGTCTGAAATTCATAGATTTCTTCTGGGTTATCCAATTTGTTGTTCTATGATTACTCATAGTAATTTCTTATGATCTTTTACATTTCTGTGGTATCATTATCATATATGCTATTTCATTTCTGATTTTTTTAAGTCTTTTCTCTTTTTTCTTAATCCAGCTAAAGGTTTGTCTATTTTGTTTATATTTTTCAAAACAACCTGGGTTTCATGTATCTTTTCTGTTTTTCTAGCTCTATTTCATTTAATTCTACTCTGATCTTTGTTATTTCCTTCCAAGTTCAAACTTAGTTTGTTCTTCTTTATCTAGTACCTTGAAGTGTAAATTTAAGTTGTTTATTTGATATATTTTTTATTAATACACATATTTATCATTATAAACTTCCCTCCTAGGACTATAATTTTGCTGCATCCCATAAATTTTAGTATGTTCTGTTTTCATTTTCATTTGTCACAAGGTATTTTTTTGTTTCTCTTCTGATTTTTCCTTTGACCCATTACTTGATCAGGAGTATGTTGTTTAATCTTCACATATTTGTAGATTTTACAGTTTTCCTTCTGTTATTGATTTCTAGTTTCATACCATTGTGGTAAAAAAAAAAAATACTTCAAGTGAGATGCTTAATGACTGAACCATCCAGGCGCTCCTTGGCTTTTACATTTAGACCCTTAATCTACCTGTGATTGTTTCTGTGTTTAGTGTGAGGTAAGAATTAATCTTTCTTTAAATTCATGGATAGTTAATTGTCCTACGACGATTTATTTAAAGGTATGTTTTTCGTTGAAAAGAGAAGTGGTTGCCAGGAGTTGGAGGTAGGAGAAAGGGAAAGTAGAGACAGAGCACAAGAGATTTTTAGGGCAATGCAACTATTCCATATGCTATAGAAATGATGGACACATGTCATTATACATTTGTCAAAACCTATAAAATGTGCAACACAAAGACTGAACCTTAAAGTAAATTATGGATTTAATTAATATACAAACATTGGCTCATCAGTTGCAACAAATGTTATAGTTACAAAACAAATAATAGAGGAAATTGGGGGTGAATTGAGCAGTATTTAAGAACTCTCTGTTCTGTAGTCTTTCTGCCCAGTTTTTCTATAAACCTAAAACTGCTTTTAAAAGTTTATTAATTTTTTAAAAAATTTATCTTTTCTCAGTCGTCTGAAGTACTGTGTCTATTATAAATAGTATATGCATGGGACTATTTCTGGGTATCCTGTTCTATTAATTCTTTTTTGTCTATATTTGTCATTAAACACTGCCTTGGGTGCCTGTGCGGCTCAGTTGGTTGGGCAACTGCCTTCGGCTCAGGTCATGATCCTTGAGTTCTGGGATTGAGTCCCACATCGGGCTCCCAGCTCCACGGGGAGTCTGCTTCTCCCTCTGACCTTCTCTCCTCTCATGCTCTCTCTCACTTTCTCTCTCTCTCTCAAATAAATAAATTCTTTAAAAAAAAAACACTGCCTCAATTATCAGAGCTTTATAATGTGTCTTCCTGTTGGGTAGTGCAAATTCTTCCACCTTTGTCTTTACTTTGAGGAGTGTTTTGGTTAATTTGGACCTTTTGAATTTTCTTACATTTTTTTGGCAACAATTTTTGAAATCACACACACACACACACACACACACACACATTTGGGATTTGGATTGAGATTGCTTTGAATTTATAAATCCATTTTAGAGAATTTATACTTTTGTAATATTGAGTCTTCCTATCTATGAACAATGTATATTTTTCTATTTGTTTAATTCCACTTTCATATTTTTGAATATGGTTTTAGAATTTCCCTGTAGAAGTCTTGCATATGTTTTGCTAGAGTTATTCTAAGCACTTTTTATTTGTTTATATATGCTTAGAAATTCTCTTTTAAAATGTTAATTTTCTGTTTGATTCTGTTATATTAAAATATGATTTATTTTTTGTACAAATTTTTTTTTTTATATTCTGAGACTTTTCTCAACTCTATTATTAACTTAATAGTTTACCTGAAAATTCTTTTGGATTTTCAGTGCACATAATCATATCATCTGTGAATAATGGCAGTTTTATTTTTTCCTTTCTAATCTGTAAATGTTTTTAAATTTTTTATCATCTTGCCTTTTGGTGCTTATTAGACGTTCCAGTGCAATGTTGAATAGAAATGGTAATATCATGCATTCTTTTCTCATTTCTTATCTCAAAGAGAAATATTCAAAACTTTTACCATTAAGGATAATATTTATTTTTATTTATTTATTTATTTATTTATTTATTTATTTATTTATTTATTTTTTGCAGATATGATTTATTGTATTAGGGAAGTTACCTTTTATTTCTAATTTACTAAGAGTTATTTTCTTCTCATATTGTTGAATTTTATCAAATTATTTCACTGTATTTCCACTCCTAGGTGGAAAAGAGGCTGAAAACTATAATTATTATGCACTATAACCATTTGCCTGGCTAAAAATAGGGACCGTAGTGGAGAGGAAAGGGGAAAGAGGGAAGAGAGACTGGGTTGGGGGGCCACTGGCAATCTCTGCTGCAAGTTCCAATGTATAGTGCTTTTTTACTGTTTAGAGTTGTTTTTTATTGGTAGCTCTTGATATAGGTATTGGTATAGAGCTACCATAATTTTCTAAAGAGGAATACCTGTTCACTGCATATTTTGGATCTCAAATCTTAAAATACTAAGGACAAGGCTCCTAGAAGACTCTTTCCTGGGACCCAGAGTCTTATATCAGAGAAGGAATTTGCCAGAGATGCAGTATTCCTTTAAACCTGGATGTATAATGTCTTTTGGACAATAGGCAGCTAGCTATTCATTCCACTGTTGACTCTCCTCTTCCTCTTCTCTGACTTTCACTTCTCTAGTCCTCTGTTGTATTTTGAACTAAATTTGACTTTCATTTCTGGAGCTTATTTTCATGGTTCCTGAGTTACTCAGAGAAGAGACATAATCTCAACAAATGACTAATAGAATTGAATTTTAATAAAGGTGGTTGCAGTTTAAATTTTAATAAAGATGACTGCAATGGCTCTTTTAAAAGCTAAGTGCTCATCCTCATTTGGCCCTTTCCCTTAAAAGTTAGTGAAGGAGAATCACTAGGTTTTCAAAAAGATACTGAATGCAGTTATCAGATGCAAGGATAGAAAAAAGCTCTCTGGCCTCGAAGACTTTGGATTCTTTGCAGTGAACTTCTTATCATAGGCCTCAGGTCACCTGATCTTACCTGGACTAACCAGGTATATCATTAGCATGATGATCTGCATTTAATGGAAATATATTGAAACAGAAATTCTTAAATATTTCATGGATATAAAAAGTATGAATTCATCCAAGGTTCCAGAGTCAAAGCAACATTTTTAAATTTAAATTTGTATAGCTTTATTGAGATGTGACATATAACATTCTGTAAGGTTAAGATGTACAGTTTGATGATTTGATATACACATATACTGCAAACCATGGATTTGATAAGGGGTCAATATCCAAAATATGTAAGGAACTCATACAACTTAATAGCAAAAAAACAATCTAATTAAAAATGTGAATACCTGAATAGAAATGTTTCCAGAAGACATACAAAAATGGACAACAGGGTATGTGAAAAGATGCTCAACATCACTAGTCATCAGGAAACATAAATCAAACACATATTAAGATATCACCTTACACCTGTTAGAATGCCTATTATCAAAAAGACAACTGATTTCACTCTGATAATGTATCTAGTATGTCAAAAAAGAAAAGAAGGAAGGAAGGCAGTCAGACAGACAGACAAGAAATAACAAATGTTGGTGAGGATGTAAAGAAATGGGAATCCTTGTGCACCATTGGTGAGAATGTAAACTGGAGCAGCCAATATGGAAAAAAGAATGAAAGCCCCACAAAAAGTTAAAAATAAAAATATTATGTGACCCAACAATTCTACTTCTGGATGTATATCTGCAGGAAATATCACTCTCTCAAAGACATTATCTGCACTTCAATATTCATTGTAGCATTATTCAAAGCAACTTTTAGTGAAATTTTGTTCTTTATTCCTCTGTGCCTTGGCTTTAATGATTTAAAAAGAAGAAACAACATATTTTTATGTATTTGTGAATTGAGGGTTCCTGATATTTTATCTTTAAAACCATTCCTTCCCTAACCAAATTATCTCCTTTCTTCGTGTTGGTACCTTTAGTGACTTTTTCTGCAGCTGTATTGTGAGTTCATTGGCAGATAAATTCATGTCTTTTCCCCTCAATGATTTGATGTTTATAAAAACTATCAATCAAGTTCTGGGTTATTTTGCTGGTTTTCCATTCATCTCTGAGAACAATAAAAGATATATTGATCATTGTTCTCCTTGACTTGGAGATTTCACAGCCTGCAAGCACCTCCTTTTTCTAGATTTACATATTTTTTGGGTGGATTCAGAGAAGTAGAGTTTGGCAAAACCTTTTTTAAACAGAGAGAGATCATGTAAAGGAAGGATTTTAATATTCTTTTAATAAAGAGACTCATATATATTCATATAGTCAATCAACAAGTCTGTGCATGTGCGTATGTGCATACAACAGAAAAGAGATCCTTCAGGGCAGGCAACTTAACTGTAGAGACCTTTACCTCCCAGTGCATTAGCTAGTGATTTCTGGTAGATGTAAATTAGAGTAAGAGACTAGATTGCATTATACATATCGACTTGAAAATATTTTCAGAATTCAGATATATTTTTTCAATATTTCTGTTTAGGTTTTTGTCTTTTATATGCCCTTTATATGCCCTGAAAGTATAGTTAAAAAGTCTCATTGATTATATATTCTGGTTTTCTGGTTAACTAAAGTTGTACTACACACAATTTTTACCATTTAGACTCTTCCCAATAAAACAAAGAGCAAAGAAATAATAAATAAAAGATTTAGTCAATTTCTATTCAGAACTATTATGCAACTTAAAGCCTTTGGTTTAAAATTCTTTAATACTTTGGTCTGAATTAAAATTTGTAGATGGCCAAATTACATAATTTTCACCCATTCATTCTTTCATCCACAAATATGGATTGTCTTCTATCTGCTTTGCATGGTGTAGAATTGGTACACGGAGTTCAGAAAAACAAATACATAAAAGGAGAAGTATGGTCCCTGCTCTCACTGAACTTAATGTCTTTTTAAGTTTAGTTAGATACATTAGTTATTTATGTCCTTCAGAGTCTCTGGAAAAATGATTTGAATTTGCTGCGTTTTAAAGAGGTGATTATAGTTGAAATGTACAATCTGTAGCCTTAAAGGATAAAGATGAATTTTATGCTAGAGTGTTATAGCTGTAGTTCCAAGATGGAATCCTTATACCTTTGAAGACAGTAGAGGCAGTTCAGGGGCCCCTTCCCCCAGGTCTGACCAAATTACAAAAAGATGTGAAAGTTCTCAAAAAGCATAGTTCTTTGAAGTATTTCCTTAAATAATAAAGATGTCAAGAAAACAGTGAAATAAAAGGAAACAAGAAATAGAAATAAAGAGAAAAATGTACAAAGACTAAAAGAATGGATTAAAGGAAAAGAAAGGACCAGGTAAAAGAGAAAGCAGAGAAGAGAAAAGAGAAGGGTGGAGGAGAAGGAAAGGAATTTGTGAAGAAAGGGGATTCAGAAAGCACCGGTGGTTTCCTGAGACACATGGAAGGAAAATGGTCACTAAAAGAATTTTATTTTTTTTAAAGAAACATTGCACAGTCATCTCTTCCTTCTCTGGGGCTCCTCTCCAGTCCTATTCTTATCTGCGGCATTTCCAGGGGAGCTTAGGTCCCCTTGGGCCGCTTGACTGTTTTTTCTCCAAAGTATCTTACTGGATGCTTTTACCCTTCTCATTAACGAACTCTAGACATTCTGGCTTTGTAAGTCTTTGGGAAGAAAAGTATTTCTGATCTAATTCTGAAACAGATTTAATTAGATAAAATAAAACCAGCCTTTTAAAAACATGGCTTCATTAAATCACCTGCTTTTTTATTTAAATAGCTTTTCTCTGAATTCCTTCTATGAGGGACCATGCAATGAAAAAAGGTCAGGGAGAGAGCATGAGTACATTTTAATGAATATCTTTTATTTTGGCAACTAGACTTTATGGAGTCACAACATTTAAGCACTGAATGCAATCTTCAAGATATTTTTATCCAAAAACTTTGTTGTGTATGTCTTTGATGAGGCAACACATCTATATATTTTGTTTCTTAATGATTTTTGATGAGAAGCCCATTTGGGAGGAGGAAAATGTTGTCATTTATAGACCTATTGACTTATGTGATTTGTACTCAGTGTGGATTGCTGCCTAAGTCTAGGCCAATTGTGTGATTCAAGGCACAGAACTCAAACTCTCTGAGACTCAGTGATTTTTACATATTAAAACAGAAGGAATAGCATTTACCTTTCAGGATTATTAGGATTAGGGAAGATATATTCAAAGGCAGTGGAAAGCAAAAAAATAAGTGCCACTTTCTTTTTTTTTTCTCCCCAAATATGTTTATTTTAATTTTTCAGTGTTACAAGATTGATTGTTCATGCACCACACCCAGTGCTCCATGCAATACGTGCCCTTCTCAACACCCACCACCAGACTCGCCCACCCCCCCAACCCCCTCCCCTCCAAAACCCTCAGTTTGTTCCTCAGACTCCACACTCTCTCCTGGTTCATCACCCCCTCCGATTTCCCCCCATTCACCCTTCCCTCTCACAATGGCCTCCATGATTTTCTTTATACTCCACACGTAAGTGAGACCATAAGATAATTGACTCTTTCCGCTTGATTTATTTCACTCTGCATAATCTCTTCTAGTCCTGTCCATGTTGATACAAAAGTTGGATATTCATCCTTTCTGATGGAGGCATAATTTCCCATTGTATAGATGTACCACATCTTCCTTATCCATTCATCTGTTGAAGGGCATTTTGGTTCTTTCCACAGTTTGGCTATTGTGGCCATTGTGGCTATGAACATTGTGGCTAAGAAGGGTACATGTGGCCCTTCTTTGTACTGCAAAGTGCCACTTTCTATTAGGGCGCTTGCCCTAGGTGCTTCCTTTTCTTGACCTTCTAATTCTAACTTTTCTGCTTCTTTGGGGGCCTCTGTGGCCCAGGCATCATACCAGCAAGTGTGTTAGACAATGATAGAATTAGAGTTAACAACAGTTGAGAAGCTGTCTTAATGGCAAATTGCATCAGCTTAACACTGCAAATCCTTAACCTCTATTGGGCTGCTCAAAAGATTCTTTTGCCTTTTTCCTGGTCCTCAGCCAAGTTCAGCAATCTGTAAGTGGTCTCTGCCTAAGTAACCTATGGCTATAGCTTTGGTAATCCACTGGGAGGTTTTCTGATTCAAGTGCAAGAAGTTTCATTTTGGTTTAGAAACTTTGAAATCTTCCCCATGGGGAAATCTCACATATTTCCAATCTGAGTAAAGTAGTATTAAAGAGAGATGATGTAGCTCTCAAGAGCAAGTTGTCTTAAATAAAAGTTTCAGATTCTCCCATGTCTTCTAATAGGACATTTCCTCAAGATGTCAATTATATTTTGTAGTGAGACTAGTGACCTTTATTCAGTCTGGGTTCCACCAACCTCTAACCTGTTTATTTTAAATAACATGGGTAAATGCAGACAGATATTAAACACTCCAAATGGATTTTATGTATGTATGTATGCATTATTTTATTTAGTTTCTTTTTCATTTTCTAGCACAGAAGGCAGTGTAAGTTACCAAATATATATAAAATATGCATACGAATGTATTCTCTGTTTCCCCCATTCCTATTAGGGCCTTTTAGACTATCACAAAACCCCAGCATCTTTTGAGACCCATGACCTTCCAAAATCATCCTCTCTGGTCTGCTCTTCCCAACATGGCTCTCTTATTCAAAAATCCTTGTTCATTTCTCATATCAAAATTTAATTTGTTTGTGCTGTGCCCTTTTTATATATTTATATAATCTTGGAGATTAAAGGACATGATTATCTATTAGAATTAGGAGTTCTTATATTGATAGTAGTTCTGAGCTGGCTTTTTGTTTGTTGTTGTTGTTTTGGCTTTAGTATCCCTTTATACTCTTAAAAATTATTGAGAACCCCAAACCTTTGCTTATGTGGGTTATAGTTATCAAGATTTACCATATTAGAAATTTGAACCTAGATCTGTTACATGGTAAGATAAATAATATTTTTTATGAGAAAGAACTGTATTTTTCCAGAAATTTGTAAGAGTGGTGCTGCTTTACATATTTATAAAATATTTTTATGTTAGCTTAATAGAAGACAGCTGGATTCTCATATCTGCTTCTGCACTTAATCTGTTGTATAATTGCATACAGATAGTTTCTGGATAATTCTGTCATACACTCATGAGAGAATGAGAATGGAAAAGCCAAATAATATCTTAGAGTCAAAGTTTTCTACTGCTGCTATAATAAACCACTACAAACATAGTGGCTTAAAACCACAAATTAAATATTAAAAAACCACAAATTTATTGTCTTATAGCTGTGGAGGTCAGAAGTCCAAAAAGGGTCTCACTGAGATAAAATCAAAGTGTTGGCAGTGTTGTGGTCCTTCTGGAGGGTGTCAGGGAGAATAAGTTTTTTGTCTTTTCCTTCAAGCTTCAAGAGGCCACCAACATTACTAAACCTATGACCGCTTCTTCATCTTCAAAGACAGCAATTGTTAAGCCCAGTCCTCTCATATTGCCTTCTCTCTGGTTTTCTTCTTTAGATTCTCTCTTCCACATTTAAGGACCCTTATAATTACATGGGGCTCACCTAGATTATCCAGATAGCCTATTTTAAGGTCAGGTGATCAACAACTTTAATCCATTACAATCTTAATTGCCTTTGCTATGTAATGTTTATATATTCACAAATCTCTGAAATTAGACCATGGATATCATTGGGAGAGCATTATTTTGCCTACCACAGTATTATTATTAAATTCATTTTGACTTCATGGATCCCTTCAAAGATGTTCAGAGGTTCCCAGATCCTACTTTGAGAACCACTATTCTATGATATCCCTTATAACATGTGCCTGAAAAAGTCTTTCACAAAGCACTGGGTATGGTGCATGAACAATCAATCTTGTAACACTGAAAAATTAAAATAAACATATTTGGGGACAAAAAAAACAGTAAAAAGAAAAAAAAATAAAATAAAATTACCATACACTATTAAAGAAACAACAACAAAGTACCCTTTTAAAAAAAAGTAAACAAAATAAAGACTTGAAAAAAAAATCTGTCTTCTGTAATTCCCACCTATTAATGTTCTTTTATTCTTTGAAGCCACAAAGAATAAATCTACTCCTTCTATAATATTGACAGTCATTCAAATATTTAAAGAACATTAATGTGCTCCCCATTATTTTTCTCTGCATGTTATATATAGACAGATCCTTATGAGAAAAATTATGATGACATTAGCAGTGATAATATTTGTCCAAACTCTACTACACTTCACAGCCCAGCCTAAGTGTTAAATTTTCCACAAACTTCCTCAGATGCCTCTAATGGAAAATTATTTTTGCTTCCTCTAACCTTCATTGCACATTATCAGAGAAGTCATTTACATTCAGGGCTACTCTTTAATGTGACTGTAAATTTCTTGAGAGCAAGCTCTTTCACTCATCTGTTCTTACATTATAAATTGCTTAGTATCTATTTGAAAAGGAGCACCCTAAGTGATTTTCAATGAAAGGAAAAAGGAATTGGAGCAGGGGTCCCAGACAGAGCCAATGTTTACCCTTGGTCTCAGGCACACAAGACATGGTTGAGGGTTCCACACAGTAAGCCTGAGAGTAGAGTTTCCTACCTGCAGGGCATTTACCTCAAGATAAAGGAAGATGGGGACCCACTCCGATGTGAGGAGTATGCCACAGGTTTGAGGTTAGAAATGACTGAGCACAACACAGTGTCTATCACTGGGGCTGTCTTGAATCCTAGAGAGAAAGGACTCAGAATGAAAATGAAAAGGACGATTTCCTGAAAATCCCTACAAGAACAGATAATATAGTGCAGCCGCATTCTGGGCCCGTGTTCTAGTGAGTATCACATGATGATACAATGCACAGGTTCTCTGAGGCACAGACTGGTGTATCATTACACCAGTACAATGGGACCTCCTCAAGACTTCTGCTCAGATGGAGCCAGCTTCTCAAGGATGGGCAATAGCAGTTTTAGCAGAGACAGATTATTTGCTAAAGTTCCTTTACCTTCAGATACCTTCCTATTTCCCTCATCCCTAGCCCCAGTAACCACCATTCTACTCTCTGTTTCTAGGAGTTTGACTTTTTCAGATGCAACATATACGTGAGACCACATAGTATTTATCTGTGACTAGGTTATTTCATCTATCATAATGTCCTTAAGGTTCATCCATGTTGTTGCAAATCAGGATTTTCTTCTTTTTTATAAGGCTGAATAATATTTCATTGTGTGTGTGTGTGTGTGTGTGTGTGTGTGTGTATACCTTAGACCTTTGAACAACATGGGTTGGACCTATATAGGTCTACCTATTGAAAAAATTTTGAACGTATATAGGTCCACTTATATAAGCTGGGGAGAAAACTTTTTTCTTAATGAATCAACACAAATGTTATTTTTTATAATATGACTGAGAAGAAGAGGAGAAACAGCACCAGTAGCTTCCTAATCTCTCAAGCAGAAGCATTTCCCTCCTCCGAACTCACGCAAGGAGACAGGAACAAAGGTGGCTATTCCTCTGTTTTCAGAGGCATAAAAAGCAACAAAGCATTTGGGTGCAAGAAGGAGAATGAGGACACTTATCAGATACCATATGATAGTGCAGGAGCCAGAGCTGACAGGATACAATCTAAACAGAGGAATTGGGCTTTGAATGGGGCATGGAGGCCCCAGAACTGTGAGTAGGGTAGAGCCAGGAAAAGAGAAGCTATGTTTCAGTTCCTGTTCATTATCTCCAGAATAGTGTAGCCCACAGAAATGCAAGCTCCAGCTGCTAATCCTGACTTGACTTGCTCACAGCTTTGCTTAACCAAAGGAGGAATCTTGGTCTCCCCATTTCCCACTTATTTCCACTGTTATAGCAGTTCCTGAAATGTCAGACTCTTTTCCCAGTTGGTGAAATCTAGCACTTTGCCATAGGGCTAATACTTAGCTTCTTCTACAAACACTTGAGTCAGTTCTTATTGGAATCATTTTTTTTTCTTGAAACCAAATCTGTTTACTATTAACAACTTACAAACAATTCAGACATATTAGCTTCAAACTAATTAGAAACATACATAGTGTGAAAAGCAAATAAATATTGTAATTCATTCCTTGCTTATTCATTAGTGAACTTGGATGAACACGCTGATCTTAGTGTTCTAATGGCTTAAGTATATACGTGGCACTAACTACATAATGACCCCCAAATTAAGTAATCAAGTTTTCATTCAACAATCATAAGCATTAATTTTGGTCCAAGATTAGTGATATCAAAAACACAAATGCTGCTCTGCACCAGATGAGAAGAGCATTGGTTAACTGCCTTATCCTCCTTGTCCAGACATCTGTGTCTGTACCCATCTTTAGTTATTGAGGTCCCTATCATCATTGAATGCCTACTGCAGCAAGTACTGAGGTGTCCCCTGTCCACACTAGGCTTTGCTGTGGTGTAGCTCCTCTTCATGTGTGCACTTTGGTGTGCTCTGATAGCCGAGATGTGGTTAGTCCCACCTGGTTTTCAGACACTGTGTACTGGCTGGCATCACTGGTAACTAGTGTCCATGGTTTCTGCCCACGTCTCAGGTCACAACATCATTTAGTGTCATATTCACACAGACACCAGAATCCTGTGAGTTCCCTAACTCATTCCCAGTCAGATATTTGGATGTTGTATCATATTACACTAAGTCAATCTGCCAAGATCCCTTAGTTTGTCATTGGCATTTGACCACCTATGTGTTGTATTAGACTTGAGGCTTGACTCCTGGGCTTGCACTCTCTCAGGTGAGAAACAAGGCACAAGTCCTCTCTGCTGTAAGATTTACCGTAATCTGATATGGGTTTCTGTGGTGATCATGAAAATGTGCCTCTCAGATCTCTGACTGTGGAGAATATTTCTGATCCCCAATTCTACCTGCCATGTTCAGAAATGCATCACTGTATTTGAGTGAGGCTATACTTTCTAAGGACTGCTCTCAGTCAGTAAGGAGCATGGCTGGGATATTAAGTCAGAAGACCACCTGGGAGTCACAGGGCTCATCTGATGGATGACCTTGGCTTGAGGATTCCCTGTAGGCTTTCCCAAAATCTTCCTAGATTTTGCTGTTTATGTCTTCTCTCCTTCCTTCTCTCCTATTCTTCTTCACAGGATACAGATCATGGTCTGACAACTGTCTTGGCTTTCCCCACCCCCTAAGTTTCCTTACTCCAATAAATCTCTTTTATTTCTAATCCCATCTTGGCATTGTTTCTCAGGAGACAAGGACTATAACAATTTAGAACAACTAAAATTTTAATCTTCCTGCCTTATTTCTTAGGGATATTCTCTTTAGGATCTAAATTTTTCCAATCTCTTCCACTTCCTCTCTTCCTTTTTTCTAATTGAACTTTTCTCATGGGTGGGAGAATAGCTAACATTATCATTCTGTAAACATTTCAATTTTATTGTTTATTTTTGAAACTCTATAATCTAGTTTTCAGCTTTCATCTTGCTTAGAATACTCATGTTTTTAGAATTTCAGAAAACAAAATCTCCAAACTAAGCAAATCAAACAAAAATATCTTTGCTTCCCACAAAACTTGGCTCTTACTTTCGCTTCCATACAATGTGTTTAACAAAAGTCCATTCAGAAATTCATATATCCCTTGGTTTAGGGATGTCTTCACTCTCCTTTTGTGGGCAGAGCAATGAAAAAAGCTATCACTGATAATTAAATGGTGGGAGAGGTATAAAAGAACTGTGGGGAAAAAAAGTGAAGTAAAAAGAATAAAAAATAACATATAATTTAGAATCAAAATTACTAAAGTATTATTTAATATCAGAAAATTTATTTTAATTTTTTTTAAAGATTTTATTATTTATTTGACAGAGGAGACACAGCAAGAGAAGGAACACAAGCAGGGGGAGTGGGAGAGGGAGAAGCAGGCTTCCTGCTGAGTAGGGAGCCCGACTTTGGGCTAGATCCCAGGACCCTGGGAACATGACCTGAGCTGCAGGTAGACGCTTAACTAACTGAGCCACCCAGGCGCCCTAGCACTGAAATATTTTTATTCCCATCTAGGCTTCATCCTTTCTTTGTGATTCAGGACCAAGAGGAGGAACTGAGAGTTCCTTTCTAGGTATAGTTTAGTTGTAGGAAAAGATTATATCTATTTTTGCCCCCTTCCCCTCTATTTCTTTTGGGGACATCAACCCAGAATTTCAAAAACTCCTGTGCAACATGGACTATTACAAACCATACATGAGAACTGGAGCAACTCAGCTTGAGGCCAGGACTTTGATCCTAGGAGAAATGATTTATATAGAGAGGAGCCAGATTTGAGTTTTAGAATAGTGGACTTATTAATATTTAGCTTGAAAGTATACAACAGAATGCTTTAAATCCCCAGTAATAATGAGCAGAAATAAGAAAAGAGGGGAAGGGGAGCAATGTCATGAAAAATTAGGATTCTATCTTAGACTGTGAACCTTGACAAAAATTAAAGCTTTCCTTTAAAACACTGATTCCAATGATATGAGCCCAAAATGCAAGAGAAGGATCTTTAAGAGGAAGATTTCCATGGTGACAATTAAGAGTTGATCTCCTTTCTGGTATCTTTTTGGTAGGAAAATGGAACTGTGATAGCAGTTTTATACCAAAAAAAAAAAATGGGCAGCTAGGCAGAGTTCAGATGGGGGTTGGGAGTTCTCTGGAAGTCAGAGGGATATCAGAGAATGGAGCCCATATCCTGGGATCAGGCTAGGCTCAGCTGATGTCTACTGTCCTTCTAGGTCAAGGCCAGGATTTGAGCAGTGACTCATAGTCTGGAATAATCCTTTGATTTAATCCAGACAAAGTCTGGAATAATCCTTTGATTTAAAAGAAAATTTCCTCATGATGCCAAAAAGAGATTCCTTTCTGAATTGGGAGAAGGATCTTGTAAAGGAGAACAATAAGATTTTAAATGTCAGTGTTGGGCTGTGTTCCCTGCTCCTATCCTCTCTAAGAGGTGAAACACTGGTGTGTGTGTGTGTGTGTGTGTGTGTGTGTGTGTGTGTGTGTGATGGGGGTTATGTGGTATGTGACAGAAATCTCTAGCTATGTTTGAATCTCTGAAAGCTGATAGGTCTTGTGTTTCATTTTTATCTCTGAAACTATAGGTGCTAAGATTATAGGTTTAAGTTTGTTTCTTTCCTGATCCCACTTAAAAGATAAAGAAGAATGGATAAAGAAGATATGGTCCATATATACAGTGGAATATTATGCCTCCATCAGAAAGGATGAATACCCAACTTTTGTATCAATATGGACAGGACTGGAAGGGATTATGCTGAGTGAAATAAGTCAAGCAGAGAGAGTCAATTATCATATGGTTTCACTTACATGTGGAGCATAAGGAAAAATATGGAGGACATTGGGAAAAGGAAAGGAAGGGTGAATTGGGGGAAATTGGAGGGGGAGATGAACCTTGAGAGACTGTGGACTCTAAGCAACAAACTGAAGGTTTTGGAGGGAAGGGGTGTTGAGGGTTGGGTGAGCCTGGTGGTGGGTATTAAGGAGGGCACGTATTGCATGGAGCACTGTGTGTGGTGCATGAATAATTAATCTTGTAACACTGAAAAAATAAAATAAACATATTTGGGGAAAAAAAGAAAAAAAGAAGAAACTTGAAAAAGAGCAGCAGGTAACACCACTAATGCCTTTGGGCAGTATAATTCTTTGTGGTGGGGACTGTTTTGTGCATTGTGAGACTGTGGGGTTTTTAGAGTATCCTTGGTCTCTATCCCCTAGATGCTAGTTGCACACCCTCTTCCCTAGCTGTGACAACCAAAAATGTCTTCAGACATTGTGAAGTGTCTCCTGAGTGGCAAAATTAACCCTGGGTAAGACCCAGTGCCCTTATAGTAAATTAGAGTTGGTTAGATCATTCTCCTTCATTCTATGGGGACCAGGATGTCCCAAGACAGTAAGGACAAGAATGGAGAAAGGGCATGGAGGGAGAGGTTGAGGCCAAAACTCCAAGCTTCCTCTGCCATCATTTGGTCCTGGGTTGGGCCTTCTTTCTGTCTTCAGATTTTTATTAGCATTTTCTTAACAAGATGCCAAATCTAAGGAATGAATTCATCTCCTTAGGAACCTTTCCAAGTATGTGGAAAGGAGAATTATTCCAAAAAACAGGAAATAAAAAAGGACAATGTGTGTGTGTGTGTGGTGGCCTGGGGTTGGTTAGGTTGCAGTAAGCAAGCTAGTTTCATTTAATGGCTCATTAGTGGACTGCTGAAAAATGTGTAATAGTCCTAAAACAAAATCTGCAGCTAGACCAGAGGGCAGCTTGAGTCCCAGACATACATAAAAATGTCCCAAAATAATAAATTGGACTTCATTTCACAAAATCCTTGCTAATGCATTTGAAAAAAAGCACACACCATAGATATTTTGATGACAAAATATACCTGGTGAGTAACATTGACAAAACAAACAAACAAATAAGTAAAGCCCACGAGTGTGCACACAGAATGAATTTTGTGATCTGACATCCAAATAAGAAAGATCAAAACAGTGTTTAGTTGTGGAAGGCCAGGAAAAAGCATTAGCTTCATATGCTCTAACCCTGAGACTCTGGGTGGCAAATATATCCAGGTGAGGTCACAACTGGAATTTTTTGTTTACTTTGGTTCATTTCAGGTCTGGATAGATGTAAATTTGGCAAGCATTCAAGAGTGAGCAATGATGAAGGTTAGGGAGGTGATGGATGGAAAAGAGAAGGAGGAGGAGACAGAATATTACCAGGAGCTTCCCCCAAGTAACAAGAGTAAATGCTATACTATATGCACACATTGTCAAAGACTGATGGATAGTGGAATCATTTAAAGTGACTCATATTCTAGCACATGGGGCAGCCATTAACAATGTACCACTGCAACCTGCAGCCACCCCAATCTGAAAGTAGCCTTATTCCCTTAAATAAGGGAATTATATTGCAATACAGGCCTACCTCAAGAAGTAAGAAAAGTCTCAAACACACAACCTAACCTTACACCTAAAGGAGCTAGAAAAGGAACAGCAAATAAAGCCTAAAGCCAATAGAAGAAGGGAAATAAAGATTAGAACAGAAATGAACCATATAGAAAAACAAATAGTAGAACAGATCAGTGAAACTAAGAGCTGATTCTTTGAAAGAATTAATGAAATCGATAAGTCCCTAGCCAAAGTTATCAAAAAGAAAAGAGAAAGGACCCAAATAAATAAATTCACAAAAGAAAGGGGAGAGATCACAACCAACACTACAGAAATACAATTATAAGAGAATATTATGAAAAACTATATGCCAGCAAACTGGGCGATCTGGAAGAAATGAACAAATTCCTAGAAATATACATTTTCATATACCAATAATGAAGCAGCAGAAAGGGAAATCAAGGAACCAATCCCATTTGTAATTGTACCAACAACAATACATCTAGGAATACATGTAACCAAAGAGGTAAAAGATCTGTACTCTGAAAACTATAGAACACTTATGAAAGAAACTGAAGAGGACTCAAAGAAATGCAAAAGCATTTCATGCTCATGGATTGGAATAACAAACATTGTTAAAATGTCTATATTGCCCAAAGCAATCTACACATTTAACACAATCCCTATAAAAATATCACCATCATTTTTCACAGAGCTAGAACAAAGAATCCTAAAATTTATATGGAACCAGAGAAGACCCTAAACAGTTAAAGCAATTCTGAAAAAGAAAAGCAAAGCTCGAGGCATCAGGAGTCTGGATTTCAATTTATATTACAAAGCTGCAGTCATCAAGACAGTATGGTACTGGCACAAACGCAGACACATAGGTCAATAGAACAGAATCGAAAATCCAGAAATGCAACCACGACTATATAGCCAACTAATCTTTGACAAAGCAAGAAAAATATTCAATGGAAAAAAAGATTGTCTATTCAACAAAGAGTATTAGAAAAACTGGGCAGCAACATGTAGAAGAATGAAACTGGACCATTTCCTTACACCATACACAAAAATACATTCCAAATGGATGAAAGACCTAAATGTGACACATGGAACCATCAAAATCCTAGAGGATAACACTGGCAGCAACCTCTTTGAACTTGATTCCAGCCACTTTTTACTAGAGATGTCACTGGAGGCAAGGGAAACAAAAGCAAAAATGAACCATTGGGACTTCTTCAAGTTAAAGAGCTTCTGCACAGCAAAGGAAACAATACAACTAAAAAGATGGCCTATGGAATGGGAGAAGATATTTGCAAATAAGATATATGATAAAGCATTAGTATACAAAGTCTCTAAAGGATTTATCAAACTCAACACCCCAAAAACCCAAATAATCCAGCTAAGAAATGGGCAGAAGGCATGAAAAGATAATTTTCCAAAGAAGAGATCTAGATGGCTAACAGGCACATGAAAAGATGCTCAACATCACTCATCGTCAGGGAAATACAAATCAAAACCATGATGAGATCCCACCTCATACATGTCAGAAAGGCTAAAATTAATGACACAAGAAACAACAGGTGTTGATAGCGATGAGGAGGAAAGAGAACCTTCTTGTATTGTTGGTGGGAATGCAAACTGGTGCAGCCACTCTGTAAAACAATATGGAGATTCCTTAAAATGTTAAAAATAGAACTATCCTATGACCCAGCAATTGCACTACTAGGTATTTACTCAAAGGATACAAAAATATAGATTCAAAGGGGTACATATACCCCAATGTTTATAGCAGCATTATCAACAATAGCCAAACTATAGAAAGAGCACAATTCAACTGATGAATGGGTAAAGAAGATGTGATATTGCTCAGCCATCAAAAAGAAATCTTGAGATTTACACCAATGTGGATGGAGTGAGAGTGTATTATGCTAAGCAAAATAAGTCAGTCAGAGAAAGACAAAACCATTGATTTCATTCATATGTGGAATTTAAGAAACAAAACAGATGAACATATGGGAAGGGGAAAAAAGAGAGAGAGAAAGAGAGGGAAACAAACTATATATAAGAGACTTTTGACATTAGAGAACACACTGAAGGTTGATGGAGGGAGGTGGGTGGGGGTTGGGCTAAATGGGTAATGGGTAGTAAGAAGGGCACTTGTGTTGAGCACTGGGTATTATATGTGAGTGATGAATCACCAAATTCTACTCCTGAGACCAATATTGTACTATATATTAACTAACTAGAATTTAAATAAAAAACTGGAAAAAAAAGAACTTAAAAAGATTCCCAACTTTAATACTTTGATTTGACTTGCTAAATACCATTCTGTGTAGATACTTGCAATGGTTCTCTCTCTCTCTTTTTTTTTAAAGATTCTTATTTATTTATTTATTAGAGAGAGAGAGAGAGACTGAGAATGAGAGGGGAGAAGGTCAGAGGGAGAAGCAGACTTCCCGCAGAGCCGGGAGTCCGACATGGGACTCGATCCCGGGACTCCGGGATCATGACCTGAGCCGAAGGCAGTCGCCCAACCAACTGAGCCACCCAGGCGCCCGCAATGGTGCTCTTCTTAACTGGAGGCAAAAGAGAGGAGTCCAATAAGACCCTCCTAGAGATACAGTCTAGGTTCTGACTCCTCCTTCAACCCTTTTTCTCTCCAATTTCACCTTCAAATCCTCTTGCTCTGGTCTGATTTCCCCAGATTCTGTACTGTTGCCTAATTTACAACTAACTAATAATTATTTAATGGTACCTATATGGTTAGATATCTACTTAAAAAACTAATGGTGGGGCACCTGGGTGGCTCAGTTGGTTAAGCGTTTGCCTTTGGCTCAGATCATGATCCCAGGATCCTGGGATCCAGCTCCACATTCGGGCTTCCTGCTCAATGGAGAGTCTGCTTCTCCCTCTGTCTCTCTCCCTGGCTTATGCTCTCTCTCTCTCTCACTCATTCTCTCTCTCAGATAAGTAAATAAAGTCTTAAAAAAAAAACTAATGATAATTATCCTTGGCTCTTTATTAAAAGAATCTATAGTCTTTTGTTTATTGTAATTTATGCTAATTGAACCTGAAGAAAAAATACTAATGGGTATTTTGTGTAATTCTCATGGTGTTTTATAAATTATTTAGCTGGGGACAGAACATACTGAAAAGAGAAGGAATGGAGGGATCTGCCAGCCAAGGAGCTGAAGTTGGGCAGTCTGTTCCACTAGGCATGGCTGCCTGGGGTTGTTCAGTGCTTGAGGTGGGGCTGGCATGCTTTAGGTAGCAAGGATATTTCTGAATTTCTGATGCAGTCACAGGGAAGGTGATCCAGACTTGTCAGGGGAGTCAAAAGATCACCCCAGAATTTGGTTGGTAGACAGTTCTAAAGAGGTTTCTTTGACAGAAGAGCAATATTGCTTTATCATCAGCTAGTTTGCTGATGCTGGTCTTTATAGGGCTTTGTTTCACAACTGAATTTTTGAAATTACTTGTCTTACTTCAACCTGTTCCCAGAAGGTTACAATGTTTGGCTCACCAAGCTGTTTCATTCTGATATGTTTTCAGAGGTCTGATGATCCAGAGGTCTAGGAAATGTGGATATTCTACCACCTTAGGATTCTTTCATTTTCAGACATGGCCACTGTATTGTGATTATAAAATGAAGCACAAGTCCATATTATTATGTGAAGATGAAAATGTGAGTTCTCCTGACCCTTCTTAGTGAAAGTTTATCCATACAATTATTCACACTAGGCTTACTGCCTCATTTGTGTGTTTAAAATTTATAGTTAATGAACCTTTATAGTTTTCAGATTCCAACCTCAAGTATCTGAGTTACGAGAGAACAGAAGTTTCCATGTAAGGGTTACGTGATTTAACAATAGATTTACTATTTTACTAAGGACAGCACGTTCCTCTTGTCTGAAGGCTTAAGGATGAGAGGGTGTTAGCACTTGGTAGTTTTTTTATTGTTGCTGTTTTTCATCTTTGATACATGGAAACCACCATATTGATAGATTGGCGATGAGACTTTTGAATTCTGAATTAATATTTTGGTCCACTGGCTAGATCTGCAACCATTTCTTCTCTAATAAGATTAAAACTGAAGTAGACAGTGATATAGAATAGTTTGATAGAGATAATTAAAGTGTAGCATTATCTTTCTTTAGGGACACGAGATAATTTCCTTTTCCATCTGAATGCCTATTTAAATTGTCTCATATACCTAAAATTTGCCTACTAGTCTATGGTCATCTAACATTTTCAATCCAATAAACATACACTTTAACTCAGTGTTACATCTTGGGTTGAGTTTCTGAAATCTGTAGCTACTGACAATTATGGTACATTAATAAAACTGTAGCAGTTTGAACAGGAAACTTTCTTTCCAACTTTTTCCCAAGAAAAAAGCATATAATTTCATAACTGCAAGGGACACTAGAAGAAGTATTTAATTCAACATCTTCATTTTATATAGGAAAAATAAGACTTAAAGAAATGGAAAATTTTATCTATCAAACAACCAACTGGCCTTAAAATCTATGTTTCTTTATTCCAGGTCCAAAGTTGGTCTGTGTCATCATTGTACCATATATAAGATGTCTCTCATCATATATCTAATAGCTCATAATTAAGGAAGGAACCTCTACAGAGGCAGAAGAGCTACATGAGTAAATCTTTGGACCATCAGCTGAGAAGATTCTGGTTGAGAAACCTGGCTCTACTGGATGTGATTCTAGGTAAACTGCTTAACCTCTCTGGCTTCAGTTTCCACATCTGTGAAATATAGTTTATAATATCATTAAGTTTACAGGTCACCCTAAGGATCAAATGAGGCCCTGACACATATTATGAACACAATATATTTCAGAATAAATATCCTAACCCTGGTTTTGATAACCATGAGTACAATTCAGTAATTTTACCAATGAGAGCTTTATCTCTTTATCTTCAGACAACATAATTCAGTAAGATCCAAATCAAATTTGACTAAAAGACTGGTTCTAATGTTTTGACTTGTCAAAACCAGCCAGGCTGTATAAATTGGAAATCTGAGTTCTTTCCCAGAGATTCAGATAAGTATTACCACAACCATTTCAGGCCATAGTGTCTACCTCAACTTGTGACATCTCCAGGGATAGAGATTTGAGAGACCTTTGGTGAACCCATTTTTGAGCTCTAATCACCATCTTCTTTTCAGTTTACCTCACTAATAAAATATCAAGAAGAAAAGAAAGTTGAACTTGAATTTATTGAATGCTTGAACCAATATATAAAAGATTTCCTGAGTATTGTGCTTTGGGTTCCCTCAGAAGCAGATGCTGAGACAAAGATTTGAGTGCAAGTGGTTTATTTAGGAAGATATCTCAGAGGGAATAATTAGGAGAGCAGAAAATAAGACAGAGAAGGGAAGAAGGTGCATTATCAAGCAGATTATTGCTGGGAGCAACTGGGGCTTGGTTTTTCTGGGGAAGTGCATACAGAACACACCTGGATTTATCAAATCTGATAGGTTGGGGAGGTTAGGATATTTGTCCTTCAACATCAGCCATGCCTGAGTGAGAGCTGCTCCTCGGAGATTTAATTCTCCACTATTTCCGGCTTTTCCAATACCTGGCTGAGAGTGAGCCATGTGGCAGGGTATTGTAGTAGAATGCTGCTGGCATAAACTTGATCAGTGAGTATGTAGGGAATTTGGGTGATGTCCACTGTAGCATGTCTTATGATAAAAATAATAACCACGGGAAAGTATTTAGCCCTAGAATGTGGTATATTTATCTCATGAACTGTCACTGAAGAAATGGAATCATAGACCATATTATGTCCTTAGAAAAAGCAGGGGAAGGTGGATGACAGATGCCCTTCTGCACATTCAGATGCATATACCTAAGCCCACATAATTTCAGTTCCATCATTTCTCATTTCACTGATACTTTTCAAAAATATAGCCTATTAGATATCATTCTAAAACACAATAGGCTGTTATCTCTGTGGGGCCCATTTTCCACTCAGCACACAGTGACAACATGTCTGTCAAGTTGGTGAACAGTCCAAGAGACTTGACCATCCATTAAGCACTATATCCTACAAAAATTCAGTTGAGGAGTACTTATAAGTTGGCACAGAGGGCTAATATAGATAATTCCGAAAAAAAAAAAAAAAAAGTACGGTTAGCATGAATCTAACTCAAAGTTCAGAATAAGTTCAAGCTGTTGCTCTGGCATATGCTTTCAGTTGGGACCAGAGTGAAGGGTGGGAAACTTCAAAATTACCCAACATGTTTTCTTGTTATACTTGGAAAGATGTCTAGTGGTTTTTTTTTCTTTTTCCATTTATGAAATGCACCCAGTTGCTTGTGTTTCTGTGATGCATTCACACCACTAAAAATTAAAGCACTATCTGGGTTCTTTCTCCTCCTCTACCCAGGCTCACTAACGTACTAATTAGGAAAATACATTAACAGCATGTTTTGAATTTATTTGCATGTCATGACTTGCTGTAACAACAATGCAGTGGTATCTTTACCTTTTTCAGTCAAGGTTTTAAACAAGGGAGCCCTGTTAAGGATGTCTTATCAATAACTTTTGATAAGACAGAGTATTAATAACCTATTCTCCAGAGGTAGCCTATGGATAAGAATTGTAGATTAGAGCATCAGCTAAATGATCACTGTAAGATCCACAGCTATAGAGATAAATGATTTTCTCTTCTGGTATGCCCTGGGACATGGTAGGAACAGTAAACCCAAACTATTTAAAAGTGTGTTTATGAGAGCAGAATATTCGTTTCCATTAGACATTAAGGTAGGAAATTAGTTATAAAGCTGGGTCTGGTCAACAAAATGCTTTACTTGATTATTTATAGATCAACCACCATCAAGGCAGAATAGGAACATTAGATACTTTTGGTTGCTTTCGATCACTGTAATCAGTTAGTGGATTGTTAAATTGTTAAATTAAATAGCTGACCAATGACTAAGCAGTCAACTACAAAATGGTTAAATCTTTTATTTCAATTCTTTTAAAATGAAGGCATTACAAAGCAGGGGTTTGGCAAACTATGACCCGTGGGCCTGAGCCAGGCCACTATTGTTTTTGTTAGTAAAGTTTTATTGAAACTTTAGCCATGCTCCTTGACATACTCTTTAGGCTGTTATATTACAACAGCAGAGTTAAGTAATAGCGACAAAGACCAATAGTCCCAAAGCCTAAAATACTTACTATTTGGCCTTTTACAGAAAAAGTTTACTCACCTCTACTAGAGAGATATACTCAATTTTTTGGTACAAAATATGCTCTATAGACTGTTACCTAAAAAGACCAAAGACGTGGGTTTCACTGCCATGTACCGATGTTAATATCACCTTATGGTGCAGATTGTCTACCCTCTTAAAAATAAAGAGAAATTGTACCAAAAATAAGAATGTAAATTATTAGAATTGGGAGCACACCATAGATGTAGTTTGAAGTTCTAATTTTATAGATGAGGAAAATGAAACCCAGAGAGGTCAGGAGGTTTGCCAAAGTTACTCAGCTAAAGGCAGAGGCAGGTCACCATTTTTCCTAAAACAAACAAACAGCAAAAGCCCTTCTGATGAAGCCCAGTCCCTCCTGATGAAAAGCAGGGAATATTAATTTTGTTCTGTCAAGAACAACCCTCATTCTATGCTGAGTAAATTCAGTCAATCTAATATAGTGGTTCTCAAATTTCATTATGCATCAGACTCACCCATGGGGTTGGTTAAAATGAGGATTGCTGGACTTAATGCCTCCTTTCTCTCAAATCGCGGATGCAGTAGGTCTCAAGAATTTGCATTTCTAATGAGTTTTCCAGGTGCCGCTGATGCTTCAGGTCTTGAGACCACATTTAGGATCCACTGGGAATGATTACTTTCTGTCTCTCATGTAAGGGACTTTGCTCTAAAGTTGAATCAACGATAACCTGCTCATGATTTCTTAGAGGACAGTAATTAACAAAGAGCTAGCAACACACTATTGTACTATACCAATTAAAGCAAAAAGAACAAGAACGAGTGAGACTAACCAAGTTAGTCTAGTTAACAAGCTACTGGAGGGGGGGCTGGGACAAAGATAAAGGAAAAATGATGTAGTAAGTTTTTATTCTATGAGATATAGCAATTCACAATAGGAGGAAGACGTCTTTGTGAGAGTAGAAGAGATCAGACATTATAAGGGGCAGAATGTCAATATGTTCTCAGCATTTTTAAGTAGATAATTTATTCGGTAGCAAATCAGAATTTGGTTGTGAGAAATCACCTTGTACTTTCTTCTCCTCCACATACAAATATGAGTTAGTTTAATATGTGCAGATTTACATAAATATTTATTCCATAAAAATTTCACATTAAAGAAAATGACATATGCTCATACATTCACGAAATATCCTTATGGTCAGAGATTTCTTTTACAACTAGAAAAACAAGAAATAGAAATTATATTACCTAACATCATGCAACAAACCAGTAAAAAGAAAAAGGAAAATGCTAAATTCCCTTGATTCTTAGTGAAAAAGGTAGATGTTAATAGAAATGAATAGGAGTAGAGGTTTATTTTTCTTGGATACTTTATAATTTAAATTGTTTTGCCTTTTTTGAGAAAAAAATGGGGGAGATATTTAATCTCAAAAGGTTAAATTTCAACTGGGCAGTGGTGATGAAGAAATATAATTCACACCCCACCCTCTCACCAATCATCAATAAACATGATTGAAGTAGCTTCTTATAAGAAAATGCTCTAAAAATTTAGAACTGGGAAAATTTAAACCTGATGTTTCTCATTTCTTTCCAACTTCTCTTATGTCTGTTGCAACACTTGACTTTTCCTCTGCATCTGTGCCTGTGGATTACTGGATTGCTGGCACCATGGGCTCCCCAGCTATTTCTTTTAGGGTTTTGAGGCCCAAGCTGGGCATGTCTGAAACTGAGCTCATCTCCACCCTGGCCCTCTCTTTCCCCCAGTTGCTCCCTCTCTGCACTTCCTTACTTCTGTCAGAGTTATCATCAGTCTCCTGTCACACTAGCTCAAATCCTCAGTGACCTCAGCCAATTCCTCCTTCCCTCTCAAATCTAGCCTACTCCCAATCCTCTTGATTCCTTTTTTATAATGTCTTTCACGCCCGTGGCCTGTTTCTCTCCTTCTCTTCCACACCCACCCACCCACCCACTCTGAGTCCTCCTGAGGGCACAGTGGTTAAGAGCATGGGCTTCAAGTTCAGGCACCTAGAATGTGCTGCCAGCTCTGATGCCCCCTACCTGGATGACTTTCCATCGTGAAAGGTATGAACCTCAAAGTCATCGTTTTATTTCTAGAATGGGCATTACAATATTGTCTATGGTTGTTATGTGGATAAAATGGCATACTCAAAATGCTTAGCATAGCATCACACACAATACTGACAGTGACATAATACAGTAGTTCCCCAAATACAGTGATTGTAACAGTTATCATGCAAGAGGAAGACATACTATGTAGCTTCAATTTTCATTTGCCCCTTATATACAAATATTCACTCTCATATATAATATTGTATTTGGGGGGGATGTGTGCTGGGGGAGAGGGAGAGAGAGAGGATCTTAAGCAGGTTCCATGTCCAGTGTGGAGCCTGACAAAGGGCTTGATTTCAGGATACTAAGATCATGACTGGAGCTGAAATCAAGAGTTGGACACTTAACCAACTGAGCCACAGGTCCTGCTATAATCTTGTATTTAAAATTTTGTTTTACTTTCTCATATATACTCTTTATTGCTTTTGACTAGTGATTCATCTTCCATGTTAGATGAGAAAGAATCCTGTGGAAAGAGAAAATCAAGGATATCCTTCCAAATTTACAGTGTAGGGATAATGGTGAAAATTAATTTGTGCAAATATCAGGAAAACAGAGAAGGCTCTTCTCTTTCCCCCTCAGTAGTATTTATATATCATGCTTAAGTTTCTATGGTGCTCTCACATTTCTCATTTCTCTTGAACCCTACTGTATGGATCAAATTGTGTCCCAGCCCCAAATTATTATGTTGCGGTCATAAGCCTCAATACCTCAGAATGTGTTAGAAACAGAGTCATTGCATATATAATTAGTTATGATGAGGTTATTCTAGAGTAGAGTGGGCCTCTAATCCAAGATGACTGGTATCCTTATGAGAAGGGGAAATCTGGACATAGATGCACACAATGAGAGAACACTATGTGAACATGAAAACATGGGTGATAGAGCAGAAGTCAAGGAACACTAAAGATGGCCAGTGAACTACCAAATGCTAGGAGAGAGGAATGGAACAGATTTTTCTTTGCACCTCTGAGGAAGCATGGCCTTGTTGACACCTTGACATTCAATTTCTAGCCTGAAAGAACCCCATGAGATGATAAATTCCTATTGTTTTAAACCACTCACTTTGTGGTAGTTTGTTATGGCATCTAGAAAATTAATATGCCTACAAAGATGCTATGAGCCAGATAGAGCAGGTGATAGCTCTAAAGATGGTTAGGGTCTGCAGAAGTTACTTCTAATAGCAGCTGAGGGCTCTGGTGGCTGAGGACCAAGCAAGGTGAGAGCAATGTGTTGGTGCCAGGTGGAAGTCATGGGACCAGGTTTGGATCCTCATGCAGCACCTCTGCTTCCCATTCTGCTCATGTCTGGCAAGGAAAGGAATAAGAGATTAGATTGGGAATGGAGGCCTAAATTAGCCTCTGAGAAGCCTAAAAGTGCAGGAAGCTATATCCCCATTGCTGAAGGTGCATCTTACTGTAAAGGAGTGAGGTTCTACAGAGACACTGAATAGCAGAAGGCTTCATGCTCCCAGCCCAACCAGCCCGGGATGGTCTTTAGTTTGTAGAATTTTCCAACACAATTTCTCAGTGCACTGAATTCTCAGAGTCAACCAACAACCTCTCTGCTGCTTTTAATCCAAGGCCAGAACAAATCATAATCACATTTTAAAGGCAATAAGGGTAATCTTACTCATGATCCCATGCATATAGGTATAGAACATATGCTAGGACTGTCTTATTTTCTACTTCTAAAGATCGTCCCATTTAATTGTGAATTTATGGCTGTTTAATGGATAATTGAATTGGCTGGAAGTCTATCAAGAAAAGTGGGATTTTATTTTAATCAGAAAATAATTCCTTTCAAATTTACCATCTGAAAAGTATGAAGGTCTTCTTCCTGCTAATTATGGGAGCTAATTACAGTATCTTCATGGAGAATAGCAGATCAGCTTGGCTCAGGAAACAGATCTTGTCCTGGGTAATATGGAGCATACTAATGGATTCTATCCCAACACCCTTTGCCAGACTGAACTACATTCAACTGAAAGGGAGTACCTAGCAACATATTTGCTATGAATGGTGCAGAATTTTTATTCTTGTTTCCTGTGTTTTTTCTTTAGTTTTAGATTTAAAAAATTTTTTATAATAAAATATGCTATCACTCTTGTGACATGAAAGTGAAAAAGGACCTTTAAAATGTCCAATTGGGCCTAGACAAACATGAGTGCAATCTTAAAATCCATTGAATTGAAACTTGATTGTCCTCTCTATAAAGTTGCCAGATAAAAGAGCAGATACTTGATTGTCCTCTCTATAAAGTTGCCAGATAAAAAGAGCAGATAAATTTGAATTTCAGTTAAACAATGAACAATTTTTTTACTACAAGGGTCTCCCAGATATTGTATGAGACATCCTTATCTGTCGTTTATCTGAAAAAAATGAACTATTATTTATCTGAAATTCAAATTTAAATATATGTCTTCTGTTTTTATTTACTAAATCTTACAACCCTACTTTATCAGAGATGGGAATCTTCTTTCCTTGTTTTCCCATTCCTTTAATCAAATAAGAAGAGGTTGCTTGGTTCCTTTTTTTACCCCTTAGTAAAGAAGTACTTTGAGTATGTCAGAGAACAATATTTTTCAAAATGACTTCCCTGATATTAAATTAAATCACTTGGATACTGGTTAAAATGCTAATTCATGAGTCCCACCTAAGTCAGGCTTAATAATGAGATTTTCAAATACTCCAGGAGAGTCTTATGCTCTGTAAATATAAGAAGAAATGAACCCCTCACATCAGGTTTCAATAAACCACATTAAAGCCTGATGTGTCTTTTCTCACTGCAAAATGTATTTCTTTGATCCATGATGGTCTCAACCAGAGGAGCCACTGAGGAAATGTTGAAATTTGATAGCACTGAGAGACTATTGATTTTTTTTTTACCATGTCATTATTTAAAATAACAGTATTTACTTCTAATGCCTTTCGAGAAATTGTCAAAATACATACTCATATTTAATTAAATTTGTAAAAAATCCCAAATATATAGTTTTTTCGAAGGTATAGTTTTTATCTATCAAAATAATTTGCCTGTGCATTCATTGCTGTGCCCATCTACAGGCCCAGGACTAGGGACAAGCTATCATTTCCAATAGTTTTATAATTCTAGGACTTCAAAATATAAAACAGGTGCTAACACCTCTTGGAATAATAAGTAATCCAGAAATATTTGCTATGATATAACAAAAATTTGTTATATTGACATTAATTGATACATGACATAATTTTAAAAGCACATTCTAAAAAATAAAAAAAATTAAAGCTCATTCTAGATAGCAAATTATATTTTTGCATAAAGTATTGACTACTCTAAGTTTGCTTTTTCATCTAGAAAATAATAACAGTACTAGCACTACATCATGGGTTTGAGGGGAATTAACTTAAATGCTATCTATAAAGAAATTAGTATTACTGCTTGATATAAATACAAAGCAATGTGCCCAATAAATGTTAGCTGCTGTTATTATCATTGTTATCATTATTGCTATGAAAAATATCCTTTCACTTATCATGAAACTTCTAAAAGATATATAATCAGAGAAGGCTTTTCCTGATGAGTTCTTTCTTAGTGTTGAGTTTGGGGCTACAGTGGAAAGACACCCCTTTAAAACCAAAGCACCATACTGTGGATGTCTTCACAAGTCATAGCATAAATTCTTCCTTCTTTCCCCTGTGGTCTGTCATTGGCAAATTTTGACTCTACCAAAAGTATTTTATGGTGACTCCACTGTTTTTGACACATTATAGAAGGGGCTCCTTTGACATATAAACACAAGACATGCAACCAGTAAGCAATTTAATAAAAACATTTATATTCCACCTTCCATTTGAATTGAAGACCAGTGGCAGACACACAGTGAATAAGAGAAAAAATAGGAGGATTTAAGGCTGGCTAAAAAGCTGGAGATTGGTTTGAAACACTCACATTTTGTGTTTTATTTTGAATGTGATGGGGAAACCATTAGAGGGATTTAAGTAGAGGAGAGACATGATCTGATTTGCTTTTTGAAAAGATCATTCTAGCTCCCCTACTCCCTTCTGGCAGTAAACAACCTCCCCTCTCCTACTTTGCCTTTATTGTTTATATTATTGTTTCTGTTTTCTGTGTATAAATTCCTTGATTAAATGTGAAGTTAACGAATATGGGGAATTACCTATTCATCTTTATAACTTCTATATTACAAGATGCCTTACAAATAAGAGAGGGTCAACCAGGATTTTTTTAAATGTATGACTAGATGGATAGATAGTTAAAATGACAGAAGCGGCCAAATGTGCATTTGATTCAGTAAGAGCGAGTAAAGGTCAATGATATAATGAGTTAGTACATAGAACCAGAGAAAGCAATGAAAGCAATACAACCAGCGCAGATCTTTGAAATAGGGTAAGTGACAGAAATTCAGACAGAAACTTTTTTAGGCACTGCTGGGTTCACATGGTGTAGGGATAACTCTACTGCATTGGACCAGAACAGTTTTGTCACAGGCATTTTGATCTATCCAAAGTGAAAGCATTATCATCTCAGTCACTGTTTTGTTTGAGTCATCACAAGGAAATGACACAAACTGGGAAGGCAGTATGTCATATAGAAAGGAGATTCTTTTACACTTATAGTATGCACCTGTTTTGCTGTTAACCATGGTCAGCTGTTACTGACTAGTGTCTTTCCTGCTTTTCTGCATGTAGGCCAGAATCAAGGAAACAAGATGAAAGAACAAAAACACCTTATAATTTCACGAAACCCCAATTTTAAAAAAAATTATTTATTTATTTTAGAGAGAGAGAGGGAGAGCACAAGCAGGGGGAAGGTATAGGAAGAGAGAGAATCTCAAGCAGACTCCCTGCTGAGCATGGAGCCTGACATGGGCCCATCCCAGGACCCTGGGATCATGATTTGAGCGGAAATCAAGAGCCAGTTGCTTAACCCGCTGAGCCACCCAGGGGCCCCCACAGTTCCACGATTTTTAAGTGTCATCCCCCAAATTTCACAAATGCTCAAATTTATGGGGAATGTGTAACACTGAGAAGTTATGGGCTCAAGGAGTCCTGATTCTAAGCTAAATTTTTGTTAATCAGAATAAGTATGCAAAAGATATTTTTAACCTTTTTGCTTACATATGCAATATCTTAGACAAAAATTTATCACCCAAAGTTCTGGTGGAGCATGGAAGGCTGGTCAAGCCTACAGGACTGATAACTGAGAAAGAAATGGAGTCAAAGATTGGACTATCTTTCTCACTGGGCTGTATATGCATCAGGAGTGTGCTATCTAGAGTTGGACTTTGGAAGACTGTGAAGCAGAAAGGATTTAGCCAGGAAAACAAGGGAGAGTATCAGAGCGAGAAGACCCCAGATTGCTATGAAGCCAAAAAGAGCCTAAGTGCAGAAAAAAAAATATCGAAGGGGATGTTTATTGAATAGCTGCTCTATGGTATTTGACGTAAAACTACTTTCCCCAAATACTTTCCCAAATCTTCAGAAAAATATATATTGCTTAATATTGCCTCTGAAGGCAGTTAATTCTTAAGAGTAAATATGGGGAAGTGCTGAATCCAGCTTCAAGGGTGAGTGTAGGCAAAACCAGATGCTCCCAAAGCCAGCAAATCCAAAATCAAATGCCATATTTTGCCTGATCTGGGCAAATTCTTGCCAAAACTTTCTGAAGTCCACTGGGGGGAAAAAAGAAAAAAAAGATGAAGTATTTTCCTCAAGTTTAATCTAAAGAAACAAATATACAAGGCATATAAAATCCAGTGGTGATAAATTCTTAGGTGTACTTTCTAGAGATAATTTTTATTGAGGAACTATTTAGAGAGCACTGTTCATGAAACCAGGCTGGACGGTATCCATACAAGCTCAGTCCTGCAGTCTCACAAATTGTTTTTGGAAACAAACATCTATTTGACTTGTAACCTTTGGCCACGTGACTGCCTTTTCCTGCCCCATTCTTTTACAGTCAGCTCTATTGAGAGCTGCTTCCTAAGGTTCTCCAAAGGGAATGTATGCTCTGAGAAATAACAGAAAAATATAGGGATGAGAAAAGGAATGCAGAAAACCTGTTTTGTATCAGTTCCCATGGGGAAGTGGGGATTGGAGGGCTTTGTTTTATCCAGTTCTGCTGACTCTTCTGGTATCCATCATTTACCTCATGAGTCCAATTTTTCCTGTTTATTTATTTTATTTATTTATTCTTAAAGATTTTATCTATTAGAGAGAGAGTGTGTGTGCACATGTGCACATGAGCATGGAAGCTGGGAGAAGGGCAGAGGGGGAGGGAGAGGGAGAGAGACTCTGAAGCAGACTTCATACTGAGTGCAGAGCCTGATGTGGGGCTCGATCCCATGATTGTGAGATCATGACCTAAGCCAAAACTGAGAGCCACACACTCAACTAACTGAGCCATACAGGCGCCCCTTTCCTGCTTTTTTTTTTAAATAAATTTTAAACTAATGTACAGTATTTATTGAGCAACACATACCATAAGTCTAAAATTCCATAGCATTTTATAATAACACTTAATGTGTTCACAACTAAGATTAAGGAATAGATCACTAGCAGCACCCCAGATGTCTCCTTCATGCCTTCTAGTCATAACCAGTGTCCTTTCTTGAAGGGAGCTGATTTCTGATTTCACAGATTAGATTTTTTTACTAATACTTGATATTTAAATCATGTTAGTCTCCTCGAGCTGCCATAACAAAATGTCATGGACTAGGTGGCTTAAATAACAGAAATTTATCTTCTCACAGTTCTTAGGCTGAAAATCCAAGATCGAGGTGTTGGCAGGGTCAGTTTCTGGGGAGGGCTCTCTTCCTGGCTCATAGATGGACTCCTTCTCACTGTGCACACCCACTCCTGGTATTTCCTCCTCCTCTTATAAGGGCACCAATTCTATTGGAGTAGAGCCCCACCCTTCTGATGTCATTTAATCTTAATTATCTCTCTCAAGGCCCTATCTCCAAATAACAGTCACATTTGGAGTTAGAGCTTCAAAAAACGAATTTAGAGGGCACTGAGGGACATAGTTTAGTCCATAACATACATTACTTTATGTCCAAAGTTTTGCTCAATATCAAAGTTAAGAGACTCGTTCATGTTTTTGTGCAACATTTGTTCATTTAATTTTAATGCTGTAGTATTCCATCATATGGGTAAAATATATTAGCCATCTATTATTGATGGCTAAAATATATTAGCCATCATATGGGTAAAATATATTAGTCATCTATTATTATCTTTGTTCATTCCAGTTTGGAATTATTATACAGGAGATTGCTATGAAAATTCTTAAGCATGTCTGTTAGTAAATATTTGCACACATTTCTGTTTGTCATTTTCCCCAGTAGTGGAGTAGTTGGGTCATAGGGTGTACATATCTTCAGTTTTAGCAGATATTGCCGAAGAGTTTCCTAAAATATTTGAACCAATTTACTTCAGCAGTGTTGGAGAATGGTAGTTGCTCCATATTCTCACCAACATACCTATTGTTATCCTTTTAAATCTAGCTATTTTGTTGGAAGTTTAGTGGTATTACATTGATGTTTCAGTTTACATTGATGACTAATGATTCTGAGCACCATTGTGTATTTATTTACCTTTCGATATACTATTTTGTGAGTGCCTAATCCATATTTTTGCCCATTTTCTTTTGCATTAAATGTTTCTTCTATAGATTGGTCAGTGATCTTTATGTATGTGTTTATGTTTTATTTTTTTACAAATTTGTAGTGTCAAAGAACAATTCCTAGCTTTTTAGTTAGCATTAACATAGAAATATTTTACTCACATATACAAGTGAGAGCTGTCATTAGACTGTTGTTAATGAATGAAGACAAAAACTGGATTTTTAAGAGGGAAGAAGAGAAATCGGTGGACAGTCTGAGTAGTTTGAGAATAATAAGTTTTGTTTTTAATATATTTCTTGGCTGGAGAGGTAAATTGATGTTGAAGAGTAATTCTCCAGGAGTAGACACTGAGATGGAATTTAGGATCCAAGATGCTTGTGAAGGATCAATGACTGTGAAAGGAAAGGGAATAAAGCAGGATGGGATAGAGAGGGAAGTCTAATTGGAATTCAGGGTAAACAGAGACACTGCCAACCTTGAAGGGAACTGGGAATCTTGCCTTTACATTTTGTAGGGAAAGCTGGTAGGCATCCAGGAGCAGACACCAAAAAAAAGCAAGACCTGTGATGGGACCCTCTCTCCCTTTCCTTATCTGTGGGTTGTCACATGATTCCTGAAACAATCATTATCAAATTAATTTTTGAAGCAAAATCACATCTACTGCTTTGGACAGTCTTCTGGGTCACCGCTATTGACAAGGAGGTTTGGAATTAAAGGTGTTCAGTTTAACTTTATTAAATCTACTATGGTGGTAGGATATCTGGGGTAACTCAAAAGGACCTCTATAGCAGCACAATTCAACTATGTTAGATGGAACTTTCTGTAATAATGGAAACGTTCTATAACCTATGCTGTTCAATAGGGTATCCGCCAGTCACAGGTTGCTACTGAGGTTGAAATATAGCTAGAATGAAAATTTTATTTTCAAAATTTAAAAACTTAATTCAGTTAAATTTAATTAAACACATGAGACTAGTAGCTAGCTGAATTAATTTCTCTCTGTTGCTGCAACAAATTACTACAACCTTAGTGGTTTAAACAACACAAATTTATTATTTTGCAGTTCTGGAAGTCAGAAGTGAAAATGGGTCCTGTGGGGCTAAAATCAAGTTGTTGGCAGACTTGTGTTCCTTCTATAGACTCTTTCCCAGCTTCTAGAGTCTGCCCATGTTCCTTCACTCCCAGCTGTGTCACCGGATTCTCTGGCTTCCATGGTCACATTTCCTTTTCTGATTCTAACTCTCTTACCTTCCTCTTTCTCTTATTTAAAAAATATATTTATTTATTTGAGAGAGAGAGACAGAGAGTGAGTGCACAAGTGGGAGGGAGGGGCAAAGGGAGAGGGAGAAGCAAACTCCCTGCTGAGCGGGGCTGGATCCCAGCACCTGGAGATCATGACCTGCGTCAAAGGCAGATGCTCAACTGACTGAGCTACCCAGGTGCCCAGCCACTGACTCAGTTTTGACTCTCTCTCTCAAATAAATAAATACAATCTTAAAAAAAAAAAAGAGTTGGATGCTTAACCAACTGTGTCACCCAGGTGCCCCTCATAATGACCTTTATGACTACAGTGGACCCACTTAATAATTCAGGATAATCTACCATCCCAAGGTTCTTAATCACATCTACAAAGTCCCTTTTGCAATTTAAGGTAATGTAGTCACAGGTTCTGGGGATTAGAATGTGGACATCTTTGCAGGGCAGATGGGGTATGGATTAATCTGTCTATTATACTACTATATTGAATGATATGGCTCTAGAGAGAAGTCAGGACTGGGGAAGTGGGAAAAAATCTGAAAGAATTAAAGGCATAGGCAAACTATGGAAAGAACCTAGATGTCCATCAACAGATGAATGGATAAAGATGTGGTATATATATATATACAATGGAATACTATGCCCATCAAGAGAAATGAAATCTTGCCATTTGCAACGACGTGGATGGAACTAGAGGGTATTATGCTAAGCGAAATAAGTCGGTCAGAGAAAGACAATTATCACATGATCGTTCTGATACGAAGAATTGGAGAGGCAGGGCAGGGAGTCAGGGGAGATGGGGAAGAGAAATGAAACAAGATGGGATGGGGAAGGAGACAAACCATAAGAGACTCCTAAACTCATGAAACAAATTAAGGGGGGCTGGGAGGTGGGGGGGTAGGGTTATGGACAATAGGGTATGTGCTTTGGCAAATGCTGTGAAATGTGTAAGCCTGATAATTCACAGACATGTACCCTGGGGCGAATAATACATTATATGTTAATAAAAAAAAAGAATTAAAGGCATAGTGTGATATGTCAAAGATTTCTAGTTACAGGGATATTAATTAAGGTATGGACACTGTCAAGTTGTTATTAGATCCCTTAGGAATCCTCAATGGAGACGAAAGGGTATCTGGTCTGAGAAACAAGGACAGAGATGCATTAATTTACCTCAGTAAACTCTATTGTAATAGCTCTTACAAACAAGGGCCGAAAATATTTGCCTAGTATAAGCTTATCTAAAAGTTCTGTAATGGTAAGATAGATTCCTTCTCAAAATTTTTAGGCTCGATGCTCCTAACTCAGTCAATTGTGTCCGTGAAAGCAGGCTCGGAAGGAAGAGGAATTAATATAAAGGAATGGGTTGGATTTTTACAAAGATGATACTTAAGTTTCCAAGGAAATCCTGAACTCTGCAAAATAGGTCCTTATTGGAGACACTATTGGACCAAGCACATTTGACCCTGAAATTTGAGTACTCTGATTAAAAATTAACCTAGAAATTTCATTAGTTAAAACCTCACAGGGATTGTACCAGGAGCCAGATTCATGTGTATAGGAGATGAACTTGTCCAAACTGTCACTGAATGCTCATTTACCCAGTGACAGAGCATTCGTGTTGCATATCACCTTTTTGCCTTTTTCTCTGTCTTCAGTTTTGTTTTGTTTTAAATATCCGGGTCCACACCCTACTAAAAATTGAATTTTAGAGCTTTGTCTTTACCTGCTTGACCAAGAGGCTTCTTTCATATCCTTTCCTTGCCCTATTATGTGAATAAAACCTTCAATTTGTGTAAAAAAATAAAAATAAGAAAATAAAATTTCTGTAAGAGTATAATTTATGTAAAATATTGAAAAGATACAAAGTTATGCTTGTTCCAGATTCCAGAATTCAAGAAGCACAGCTAACTTTAACGTGCAGGTCATTTTTAAAAAAGCCTACAGTTTGAAACTAGCAACTAAGGACTCAGGGGGTCCCCTCAATGTCACTGATTGGTCAACACTGGACCCTAAAATGTTAAGTCTCCTGTGGTAACTTGAAAACAAACCAAATAAAGAATTAAACCTGCTCTTTCCCCTGTATCCTCTATCTTCCTTAGCAGTAACCTAAGCTAGCTAGAGTCATAGGGATTATCTGAGATTTCTCATTCTCCCCTAAGTCCCTCCTTATATTCATCTGATTTATTCCATGTTTTTAATATTTCAGATGCTGATCTTTCTTCTTCTTTGCTGCTACCTTACTTTAAGGCCCTTGTCATTTTTTGCCTTAATCACTAAAATAATCATTTTAACTTTTTTCCCAATCCCTGACCTTACCCTACACTACTACTAATATAACATTATTATATACTAGTAATCCTTATACTAACCCTCTCTCTTGCATTTTCTGTGCTGTGTTTACCATAGATATCAGAGATGCACTTGGAGAATCTGGGCTTGCTTCTCTATAAAACACTACCAGTCCAAAGAATCTAGTTCCAAAGGGAGAAGGCTTTCATGAGGGAACACAGCTAGGTTCCTCCTGGTCACTTTTGTTCTTTGTACCAAGACCACCAGTTAGGCAAGGAAGAAGCACCATCCTGACAGGAGTAATTGACCCTAATGATCAGGAGACAGCAGTGCTGTTGGTATACAATGGTAGCAGAGAGAACATATTTGGCACCCAGATGATTTACCATGGTGTCTCTTGCTTCTCTCCTAATTTTTATAGTAAATGGACAAGTGTTGAAGCCAGGTTCTCTACTGTCCCATTATGAAAGTAAATGGACAAGAACAGAAGCCCTGTTTTTTTTTAGAAAGTATGGGACTCTATAAAAACTTGAGGATGAGAGTCAGGGCCCCCTCCTCAGATAAGCCCCTTAGACTAGCAGAGGTAATAGATAAGAGTGAGAATTTTCTGAAAATATTCTAGTCAAGCAAAAAACAAGCATTGGTTGCAGCCCTGAGACTAGCTGCGGTTTCGTTCTGCTAACTTTCCTTACATAAATCTTCTCTGAAAAAGAGACCAACCAGAATCCTGGAAGAGTTCTCCTCGGATGGGACGAAGCAAGCAGATCTGAGTGATGCCAGGGGTGAACTCTAGTGGCGGCTGAGGTACACAGCCCAGGTGCCCTCTGTAGGACCAAGGCACCCAGGCTCCCGCCTGTCAGCAGTGTTGTCTGGGGACTGCTCCAGGCTGGCGCCCTCTTCAAGGTCTAAAAAGGTCTATAAAGGTTTAATTTGGGACATAAATTTAGTTCTAAAGGACTAAACCAGCCCCAGGTCTCCGTGTGGGAGTGGCTGAGCACTCGGCTGCAAATGCATCGCAGCTGGACTTCTCCACTTTCCCAGTCCTGCCTCCCTCACTCCCTTGTAAAGTCCTGTTCCTGCAGACACTCCACAATAAGCCACCCCTTGCAAATCTCCATCCCTGTGTCTCTTCCCCTGGGATTCCGACTTATGACATCAACATGACAACATTTGCCAAGTTGATAACTAGGGAGGTACCACTTCAAGTCTTAGAATCAAGTAAGCACATTTTTCATTAATGAAAACTGTGCTTTTGATTCTTTTGAAGTTCAGAACACAGAAGCTTACTATCTACTGCAGCCTCTCTGCACACAGGCCAGTTTGCTCAGCACTGATTATGGCTTTTCCTCAGGCACATCATTTAAGTTCATTTTAAATCTGCCAGGAAAGTGACCCCAAACTCTAGACTGGAGACCTTTGAAAATCATGTTAAAGCCATATCAATTCAATTTCTGTTACTTTGGTTGTATTTTAGGATAGATTTCAAACTGTCCCTTATTAATCTTCCTGATTTTCATTGTTTATTAAAAGATGAATGATGTACCATAGCCTGATTCAATCAACTGGACCGAATATGTGAGATGAAAGCCATGTAATGTTGAAAAGGCTGCCAACCAAATAGAATTTTCCAGGATACAAACCAAGTAGGTTAAGGAAGTCAGTGTTTTGCCTCATGGTCACTTTAGTGCAACAGTCAGTGATGAAGATAAATGGAGTCTGGAATTGTGTCCATGCTGTTTTCAGTCAACACATCCTGATGTGGAGGAAGCACATTTACAAGGTTACTATGGCTGCTGGCATTTGAACAGGTGGCAGCACAGCATGACACCCAAAATACCGGCTGTAAGATGGCGCGAGAACTACTCCGGCCTCTAGCGTCTACATCTCGTGTTTAAGGAGGTTCATTTGAGTTACCTGCTCTCGGTCCTTTAATTTTAGATCATGGCCAAACCTTACAAGGTTCTGCATTTCTTTGGTTAAGATTTTCTGTTACAGTTAAAAATCTGGAATTTGGAGTGGTCTTACATTATAATTATTGACTGAATTGCTTGCCTTGCTTTCTGGATTGTAAAGCATCTGTGGTCAGAAATGCTGGCTTACTGCACAGGGGTTTGTAGGCAGTGTGTTACCAATAGGTGATCTGAATTTAATCAGAGCTAGGAGAGCATCCGGAATTCAAGTAGGTGAAACTTCTCATTTTTAAGATGAAGAAAATGAAAGAGCAGTGAGAAATAAATTTTTTTGTGGAAGAGCTAACTGGGGCAAACCATATAATATGGACTAACGAAGATGAGAAAAAGAACTTAAATATAATTTATTTCTTGTTTTTATGCAATTACTTACATCTGATTAGAAAGTAAATTGCCCATAATTAATTAAGTGAAACCTGCTTGTTAAAAAGTACCTCATCTCACAGGATGGCTTCTTGTGGTTATAAATTTTGACTGACAAACTTCCATTTCCTAAATAATTTGTCTCTTTTCAGTAGAAGGTACATCACAGGCTCATTTACCAAAAAAGGGAAAATCTGATGCTTCTTCTAAGTAAGTATCTAAAGACCAAATTACCTTCTAAACATTAAAATCCTACATATCCACAAAATGTTATTGCTAATTTGATTTCTGATATTTTTTGGTAATTAACAGTTATAAATATTAGGTGAAACATTTAAAAAATATTATAATGTCAGTTTCCATAAAAGTTACTTAGGTGATATTGTGATAAAATTTGTTTACCTACTTTCCTGGTTACAGTTATATTTCCCCCTCTACTAGGTGTTTTCTTCATCAAGTATCAGATAAAATCCTAGAACAAATTAAGTGAATCATAAGCTTAGGGCCAGGGCTGGCTTCATAGGCATGACACTTCTGTGTTTGTATAGCACCCCCAGCTCAGAAGGGTTATGTGCTGGTTTTAATGCTCTATTGCCACTGTCTTAAAAATTCTTCAGAATTTTTTAACAAGAGCCCTGCATTTTCATTTTGCACTAGGTCCCACAAATTAAGTAGCCAGTCTTAAATCAAATTACATAGAAGTAATTTGAAACACCATCAAATTCTTACATTTCCTTCACAATTCTAATAAATATCAGAAATATATCTTTTGTTAAAACCTCAATTACAGAATGATTGAGAATTGAGAGTTGTCTCTAAAACTTAAAAAAAATTTCTTTGAGTTAAATGCATTTAACTACTTTTCTGTCTTTGTAGATATAAAAGTGAATCATTTTATTGTTGGAGGACCTTGGGTATATGGGTTAAAATCCTAGGTTTGAAGATATATAAAACAGGACAAGTGTTTTTGGAATGGCAAGTGAACTTCACGTGTCTAGAAGCCAAATCTATCACATTCACAACTGTTTCCCTAGGGTTTTGCACAGTGCATGGCATATAGTAGGAAGAATTGCTTTTCTAATCAAATTTCTGGTTTTTAGTTTCTTATTTTTTTTAAATTTCTGGTTTTTATAGCATTAATTTTGATTATCTTCTTTATCCTATTATTAAATGTAAAAAATCCAAGTGAGTTGATATTGCTTGTTATTTGGGAGATGGTTAAATGAGATTTTACTGAATATTATGCCCATTATTGGCATATGTGCCAAAAATGTCAAATTGGCAAATTTTTGTACAGAAATCCTTAGACAAATCATATGGAAATAGAAGAGTGAGATTTAGAAGACATGGAGCATAGGGAAATAGAAGAAGGAAATTGATAATGCTCAGAGAAAACGGAATCCTTGACACCACCTTATAATATAATGAAATTAGCTCGATCACATATGCATTAAGAGACTCAACTTCCCTCATATTCTCTCCAGAGATTCCTTGAAAGAGAGGAGGGGTATATTTCTTGTTGCTTGATCCTGAATATTATTTATATTTCTGCTAAATCAATTGAGTTTGAAAATTATCTTGCCTTTTTCTTTAAATACTGTCCCTTTTCCATGTCATGGCTCCTCCTGTGGGAACCTACACAGATAGTAACATATTCTTAGGAAGATTTAGGATATGGGAAGGATTATGCTTCTCATAAACACTTTGAATTTACTATTAATGTGTTCCCATTCTTAAATGTCCATCTGCCATCCTAACAATGAGAATTTCTCACTGAATAAACATTTCTCCTTGGGCTCTAGTCACCTGCCATGTCACTCTGTTCATTCCTTTTTTAATCCATACTTATTTCCTCCACTTTCCTCCCTCACTCCTTATCTCAGTCACTGTATTCCATCTTGGTCCTTCCAGACCAAGCCCACAAATGTATAATCTGATGTTAATTTTGTAAATATAGATAGTTCTCTTCAGGATGGAAACTCTGGTAAGCACTGATTAAAAAAAAAGACTATAAAATACATACTTATAATTACTATATTTACTTTAAATAAAAATGGGGTAGTACACACAGTTTTTGGCTTGCTCGCCTTCCTCAAACATTTCTTTCCTTACCCTTCACCTTGCTATTACATTTCTCTTAATCATGGAGGAAAAAACTGCTGTGACCAAGAAAATAATTTTATGAGAAATTTTATTCTCACCTTATAGCATAACAAAATCATATTTTTCAAATTATACAGATGTGTATTAGTAACAAATTTGTAACAGCCAATTAGTAAAGGTTTTCAGAGTTAAAAGATTCTGGTTTCTTTTTTCCCCCATACCTATTTTATTTTACTTACTTCACTGGTTAAACCACTCTTTTGAGTTATGACTGACATACAAAAAGCCGTATATATTTAATGTATATGAAGTGATGAGTTTGGAGGTAAGTATATACCCGTGTAAGTACATCACCGCAATCTATGCCATCAACTTATCTATCACCTCCAAAATTTCTTCCTGCATTCTTTATTATTATTTTGTGTATGATTAGAACACTTAGCATAAGATCAACCTTCTTAGCAAATTTTAAACCTGTAACACAATATTATTAACTATATGCACTATGCTGTGCAATAGACTTCTAGGATTTATTTATTTTGCATAACTAAACCTGAGTACCTTTTGGGGAGTAGCTCCCCTCTTCTCCCTCCCCCAGTCCTGGCAGTCACCATTCTACTCTGTGCTACTATCAGTTTGACTATTTTAGATTCCTCACATAATTGGTATCATGTACCATTTGTCTTTCTGTGTCTGGGTTATTTCACTCAGCACGATGTCCTCCAAGTTCATCTATGTTGTTACAAAGGGCAAGATAACCTTTCCTGTTGAGAGATTTTATCATGAATGGATGTTGAATTTTTTCAAATGTTTTTTCTGCATCTATTAAAATGATCGTATGATTTTAATTCTTCATTTTGTTAATGTGGTATATCACATTTATTGATTTGCCTATGTTGAACCATCTTTGCTTCTCAAGAATAAATCCCACTTGATCATGTGTTTATACTTTCTAAAGTGCTGTTGAGTTCGGTTTGCTATTATTTTGTTGAGGATTTTTACATTAGGGATATCAGCCTGTAGTTTTCTTTTCGTGTAGTGTCTTTGTCTGGTTTTGGTATTGAGTGATGCTGATGTGACAAAATTAATTTGGGAGTATTACCCTTACCATTTTTTAGAAGAGGTTAAAAGGGATTTACATTCTTTTTTAAATGTTTGGATTAATTCACATGTGAATCCCTCTCGTTCTGAGATTTTCTTTTTGGGAGGTTTCAATTACTGATTCAATCTCCTTATTTGTTATTGGTTTGTTCAGGCTATTTCTTCTTTTGTCAGCTGAGGTAGATGTATACTTCTAGAAATTCATCCATTTCTTCTAAGGTATCCACTTATTTGTGTGTCTTTGTTCATAATAGTTCTTTATGATTGTTTTTATTTCTGTGTCATCAGTTATAATGTCTTTTTTTTCATTTCTGATTTTCCTTATTTAAGTCTTCTCTGTTCTTGATCAGTCTAGCTAAGGGCTTGTTGATATTGCCTAACTTCTTTAAAAAACAACTTTTAGTTTCAATGCTTTTTCTATTGTTTTTGTTTTTGGTCTCTATTTCATTTATTGCTATTCTAATCTTTATTGTTTCCTTCCTTCTGCTAACTTTGGGCAGGTTTTGGAGCTTCTTGGAAGGGAGGGACACAAAGAAAAAAATTATCTGAAGTGATTTATACAGTGGGAAATTAGTGGCATATGAATTACGTATTCTTTGGAGGGTGAGGCCATTTGTAAATTGTGAAAACCCAACAGGCAATTTGTGTTGTCCGTTCCCTAAAATAGTTTTAAAAAGAAAAACTGGCAATATTTAACAAAGTATAACTTCTCTGAGGAAGTACTCCAATCCTATTCTTACCAGTGCCATTTTCTGGCTCTGTTAATGTTTGTGCAGATGAAAAGGAAGCCATAATGACACAATAAATTAATATACTTCCAAGAGACTCTTGTGAAATATTAAAATATCCTTCCAAACCAGAAAAGGCTACCTACACATTATTCATGTCTATAAGGGGATTTAATTTTTGAAACTTTTCTGAGGATCCAGAGGGATACCTTGTGAATTATACCTCATGAAATGAGAAAGATTAATTCAGTTCTAATGGTTTTCACATGGCCAAGTGATGCATTTTCAAATTTGGCAATAATCTATAAAATATTATAATGCTCATGCTTGCTTGATTATCAGCACTTAGAAGAAGGGAAGGCAGGAACACTTAGTCTCATCTGAGGAGCTTTTCAAATGAGCAGATTCCCCATCTTCTGCCAGAAATTGTGATCACTATGTCTAGAGAGGTGCAAATCCACATGCAATACACATAGCAGATGATTCTCATGCAAATGGTCCACACTCTGAGATATACCAGAAGAAACTCTACCTGGTGTAATCCAAAGGGTACCTGTTTTGCTTTTCCACTCAATCTTTCAGGTCAATTAGCATGATTCTATCTTCTTTTTCCAAGCTATGGATTCAGAACATTTATGGGTGTGACTCCAAAAGAAATCATTTTAAAATGCTCCCTGGGGCATTATAATAGTCCATTGGTTTCCTACTGGATTTGGGATCCAGTGCCCCAGAGCAGTGTTTGTCAAAGTTGGTTCAAGAATCACTTGTATCAGCACCACCTGTGAGGTAGATAAAACACAAGTTTGGGGGCTCCATCTTAGGCTCATGTCCTCTGAGATGAGGCCTACAAAAAATAATTTTTAACTATCTCTTTCCCTGATATTTGAAAAGAGCCAAAGATATTCTTGAGACTATCTTGAGAAAACTAAGTTTGTTCCTGGTAAAGCAATAAAGGATCAATGCCAAAGTAAAAATAGTTATAGGACTGGTTGTCCTACTAAGCATGTCAAAGATCCATATCAGGCAGAGTCTGAAAACCAGCAAGATGCCAGCTTCCTATTAGGTGGGTATAAGAGAGATGGGCTTAGTCAATAGTCTGTAATAGGGGAACCTGGGTGGCTCAATCATTTAAGTGTCTGACTCTTGATTTTGGCTCAGGTCATCATCTCAGGGTTGTGAGATCAAGCCCCACATCAGGCTCCATGCTGGGTGTGCAGCCTGGAGCCTGATGTGGGGCTTGATCTCACAACCCTGCTTGATCTCACAGCCTGTGTAAGATTCTCCCTCTCCCTTTCCCTCTGCTTCTCCTCTCTCCAAAAAATAGTCTATAATAAAATAATAAGGGAGAAATGGTGAGAACCAGCAAGATGCATTCATAGGAGGACATAGAAGTCTGTCTGAGGAGTTCCAACAGCTGCCGTCTTAGCAGAAAGATGAATTCAAGAACTACGGAGCTCACCCTCAGAGTCAGAGTTTAGTCATAGGTTAATAAGATGAATGTTTTGCAATATCTTCATTGTATTGTCTTATCAGGGCTCCTTGGATTGGAAAATAGAGCTATCCAGGCTAGTTTAAATGAAAGGAAGTTTATTGTAAGGATACTCATAGAGTGAAAACTAGATGAAATCTACAAAAATGCAAGGGCTCAATGTTAGAGATGAGATTTCTGGATTGAAAGAGGCTTTAGGGGCGCCTGGATGGCTCAGTGGGTTAAACCCTCTGCCTTAGGCTCAGGTCATGATCTCAGGGTCCTGGGATCGAGGCCCTGCATCGGGCTCTCTGCTCAGCGGGAAGCCTTCTTCCCCCTCTCTCTGCCTGCCTCTCTGCCTACTTGTGATCTCTGTCTGTCGAATAAATAGATAAAATCTTAAAAAAAAGAAAGAGGCTTTAAATGCTTATGAACAGAAACTTAAGACTGTCATTCTGAAAAAAAAAAAAAAAAAGACTGTCATTCTGGTGCCCTGTCACTAGCAGCACTCAGTTGCTCTCCATCTGTCTGGAGTTTTCTAGGTCTTCTGTTTTAAAATGGATTTTTTTCCCTTCCATTCAGTTTTTCAAACTGGGGCTCTAACTGGCTAAGTCAATTGTTGGTATGTTTTTCTCCAGGTTGGCCAACCTGTGGGTCAGGTTGCCAGCACTGGTCTAATGATTGTGGTGGCAGAGGATGGGGACATGGAGTTGGGGGTCAGGCATATGAATGAAAGTGACTACTTCAGAAGCAAGGGGTGTTGAGAGAGATAGATTCCTTTAAAACACAGAAGGTACTAAGGCGGGCATGATTGCATGGACCACAGGGTGTTATACGCAAACAATGAATCAGGAACACTACCTCAAAAACTAATGATGTTGGGCCACCTGAGCGGCTCAGTGGTTAAGCATCTGCCTTCCACTCGGGTCATGATCCCAGGGTCCTAAGATTGAGCCCCACATCGGGCTCCCTGCTTGGCAGGAAATCTGCTTCTTGCTCTCCCATTCCTCCTGCTTGTGTTCTCTCTCTCGCTCTCTCTGTTTGTCAAATAAATAAATAAATAAAATCTTAAAAAAAAAAACCCAACAACTAATGATGTACTGTATGATGACTAACATAACATATTAAAATTTTTTTTAAGAAAAAAATAAAAGAAAAAATAAAACACAGAAGGTGGGCAGCAGACATGAAGAGTAAACATGTTTGGGACCTTCCTCTTATTACTTGAATCACTTAATGTCAGAATTAGTTTTCACCTGGGAACATGAAAATTTTCCTCAGCCTTTCATGTTGGGATATATGAGCAAAACAGACAGACTGACCTGGCTAAGAACTCAGGGAAAAAACTGGAACCCTGATATCTGGACAGGACACTGTCTGCTGACTGATATTCAGGAACATAGAGCCAACTCACTGTTTTGGACTATATGTCAATAAACTTGTATATCTTGTGATAGGTTTGCACAAACAAATTTGTTTGTTTGTTTGTTTATGTATTTTTTGTTTATTTATTTATTATTGAGAGAGAGAGAGAGAGAAAGAGAGAGAGAGTGCCCATGAGTAGAGAGGGGCAAAGGGACAGGAAGAATCTTAAGCAGGCCCCATGCCTGCTTGGAGCCCAATGTGGGGCTCAGTCTCATGACCCTGAGATCATGACCTGAGCTGAAATCAAGAGTTGGATGCTTAATGGATTGAGCTACTCAGGTGCCCTACAACTTAATAGATTTTTTTTTTACCTTACATTTTATTTCGTTCTTCCATGAATTCAGGTATGTGTATACAATTTCAGACTATGATTCAGTACCCTTCTGTTAACTGCCACACTGTGCTGACTTGGAGATTTCAAATCTTGCTAAAATTACAGTGACTTCTTTATGGATACATTTCAGTAGATCCATATAACTTTTTCTTAGCTTTGGTAGCTGGTTGGGAAAATTCTATGTGATGTCAGCAATTCTCATGTCTCAGTATGACAGATTTTTTTTTTTTAGCTCATATTCTGTAGTGAATCATTTTGAGACTTAGCAAAGACCAATTTTATTTAGACTTGTGAAAATGTGAAGATGTTCCAGCCACTGGTCTTCTCTTATGACAAATAATGTTCCACTTCTTCCATCATGAGAAATCCTAACTCTATATTATCTGTATGCCTTTGAGGAAAATCAGTGACTGGCTTTCTGAGACCAAATTAGAAAAAAGAACAATTATTAAATTATCTCAGATATGTTCAATAATGAAGAAAGGAGAAAATATATCTAAAAGGGTAAAGGTGAAACATCTAGAAGTGAAAACATTGCATCATATGTTCAGGAGCCAGAGTCCAGTCCCATTGTGACATTAACCCTATCTTCCTAGACAAAGTATCTAAAACTCCTGAAAAATTAAGCAGTGGTATTGGTTCTGTAAATTATAGAGTATTAGAAGTTCTGGGAATATATATGCATATATATGCATGTATTTATGTATATGTAAAGAGTATATGTGTGTTAAGTGTATACTGTTAATACATATGATATATGTAATGTTATATATAATATATATTGCATATATAAAATATACACAGCATATTAAATATGTAATATGCTATATTTAATATATATTATGTATAAATATATGTATAGCATAATGAGTATATATACACAGAGAACTCAAACTTTCTATATCATTTATTTGTATGATCACACTCCCTCTTTGGAAGACCCAGGACTATGTGCTAACGACTTTGAATTTCAGTCAACAGTCAATGTTCATTAATCCATCCATACACCCATCCATCCATTTGGTGGTCACCAAACTCTAAGGGGTTAGATAGTGACATGGTAACATTTGATATCTGAAGGGAGAGGAAATAAATAATTTCAATTCTGTTTTGTTGTTGTTTATTTGTTTGTTACTTAAGTCCTGGTTTTCATTTTATGGAAGGAATTAAGGCAATGTGTCCCTTAAAGGAAGTAGCATGTATCTTTATCTATCCCAAGAACTAGTGAGGTACTCAGTAGGTATTTGAAAGCATGTATATATGAACATATGTGTGAATGTATTTAAGAGCCGTAATGCTAGTAATTTCTCCATGATCCATGCCCTTTGAAGAGCTTCTGTCCAAGATTTACTATGAAAGATAAAACCAGGAACTTGAAAAACGGAATATTTCCCATACTTCTTTTGTTCAAACTTTACTATGGTTATGCAGTGGAGGTCAATGGAGAGAGGAGAAAAGAAAGGAAGAATTGAGAAAACATTTTGGAATGTTGTATGCACAGTTGAATGAAGTCAAAAGTTAAAGACTCCAGATGGTGCTTTAGAGTGGCATTACCACTAGTTCTTCCAAGACTTCCACATACCTCACTTCAAATCCAAATCCCTTCTCTTTTAAGAATAATGAAATTGTTGTACTGATGACATGGATGAACACTAACCAGTTAAAATATCAATTTTGTAAAGGCAGTTTAGAAATAAAAAGAATTCTATCCAATTCCTTATTCCTGTGGCTAGTCAAACTTTCCCTAGGTTTAATAGTAAAGGAGAGAGCAATATTTATACTTGACTTCATCATTGTGGGAACACATGCAACCTCAGCCTGAAGGGATGCTAAGACTTCAGATGCAAGCTGGCAAAGAAAAGAGCATATGTTAGGACAAGCTGGCATAAGAGAACTGGGGAGAAATGTAATCTAGGCTACTTGTGGTTGTCTTTGCAAAGGCATTTAGCTTTTAGGTAGTTTTTACTGCAACTAGCATCCAGTTACAGTGACGTGGCCATGGGAGCTTAAGGACCAAGCACAGCTACTCTATTTTGTTACTGCTGCCTATATGTTATAAAATGGATGAGTTTAATGCCTAGACCTTTGAGTAGATGATTTCTACTGGAGGCATGATAGTCTCAGATTCTTTCATAAATGCTATCTAGTCACCTTCATTCAGGCACTCAGTGGAAGTCTATACAATTATAAGAAATGGAGTTAAATGAAACAGAGTTGGATTTTAGAAGCTGCCCTTTATAGTCCATGAAGTACCCAGAGGTCACTTTTTTGCACAAGAAATATCTCTTTTAGTCTTATGGACAACGGTAGTAGCTATTATAGTCCACTATAGAGTAAAATTAGCACTTAGGAAAAATTGGTCATTTCATAAAATCCTAAGTGGTCTATGATGTTTCTAGTTATCAGAAAAGATTCTGAAAAGTTATCTATGCTGTGGACACCATGTATATAAAAGTAGGTCCTGAAATGTATCTCATTGCTACATTTCAATGAGTAGACTCACTGTTACTATAAATCTAGCAAGCTGAAATCTTTTCCGAGGTAAAAATACATGAAGAAGGAATAGTTTCCAAATCTAAGAGTAACAAAATTTGAAAAGTACCACAAAGAGAAGAATAAGAAAATAAATGATTGGACAGCTATATGTAGAAAAATGAAACTTGATCATTCTCTTACACCATACACGAAGATAAACTCGAAATGGATAAAAGACCTCAACGTGAGACAGGAATCTATCAAAACCCTAGAGAAGAACATAGGCAGTAACCTCTTCGACATCAGCCAGAGCAATTTCTTTCAGGACATGTCTCCAAAGGCAAAGGGAACAAAAGCAAAAATGAACTTTTGGGACTTCATCAAGATAAAAAGCTTCTGCACAGCGAAGGAAACAGTCAACAAAACAAACAGGAAACCCACAGAATGGGAGAAGATATTTGCAAACGACACTACAGACAAAGGTCTGATATCTAAGATCTATAAAGAACTCTTCAAGCTCAACACTCACAAAACAGATAATTACGTCAAAAAATGGGCAGAAGACATGGACAGACACTTCTCCAAAGAAGCCATACAAATGGTTAACAGACACATGAAAAAATGTTCATCATCTTTAGCCATCAGGGAGACTCAAATCAAAACCATACTGAGATACCACCTTACACCAGTTAGAATGGCCAAAATCAACAGGACAGTAAACAACAAGTGCTGGAGAAGATGTGGAGAAAGGGGAACCCTCTTCCTCTGTTGGTGGGAATGCAAGTTGGTGCAGCCACTTTGGAAAACAGTGTGGAGATTCCTGAAGAAATTAAAAATAGAGCTCCCCCATGACTCTGCAATTGCACTACTGCGTATTTACCCCAAAGAAGCAGATGCAGTATAAAGAAGGGCCACATGTACCCCAATGTTCATAGCAGCAATGGCCACAATCGCCAAACTGTGGAAAGAACCAAGAAGCTCTTCAACAGATGAATGGATAAAGAAGATATGGTCCATATATACAATGGCATATTATGCCTCCATCAGAAAGGATGAATACCCAACTTTTGTATCAACATGGACGGGACTGGAAGAGATTACACTGAGTGAAATAAGTCAAGCAGACAGAGTCAATTATCATATGGCTTCACTTATGTGTGAAGCATAAGGAAAAATATGGAGGACATTGGGAGAAGGAAAGGAAGGCTGAATTGGAGGAAATAGGAGTGGGAGACGAAACATGAGAGACTGTGGATTCTGAGAGACAAACTGAGAGTTTTGGAGGGGTGGGTTGGCTGAGCCTGGTGGTGGGTATTGAGGAGGGCATGTATTGCATGGAGCACTGGGTGTGGTGCATGAACAATCAATCTTGGAACACTAAAAAAACAAAATAAAAACAAAAAACCCAATTCTTTTCAAGGGTTAATTTCAACTGACAGATTCTTAGTGTTCTTTTTTGGAGGTTATTTCAATTAAAAATAGGAATTTGTACCTTGGGCTCAATTACCCCTGTCCTTTCTGAATTAAATCCATAGTAACAGCAATTGTCTATCCTGGAACATATTGAACTGGAGTCAAATCCTGGTAAAAATCTAGTACTTTAGAGCCATTCCAAAACTTTTCTGAGCCTTTTCTTTGAGAGTCTAATGAAAGCAAAAATAAGAATTCATATTTAGACAACAACTTGTCAAAAGTTCAGGAAGTAAAAAACAAAAAACAAAACAAAACCTTGAAACCCTTCATAACTCGCATTAAAAATTCTTGAAATAGAGCCTGGGTCAGTACAATGTCTAGATGCCCAGCTATCCATACTAGCTATTGCTATTGAGTCAGCAGCAATGATTCCTAAAGATGGAGTTGCAAAAGAGTTTTGTTATGTCTCCTAAGTCTAAGATACTGCTGAAATCTGTTCAGTTTGTTGTGCTCAAAAGTTCCAAAATATTACACTACTGATTTTCTGTAATCTTCTTGTAATTTGAGGAGTAATTTATGTTTTCATTCTGATATTCCAGCGAACCCTTTATGACAAAATGTTGCAGAGGCCATATCAAACTTGGCAGAGCATGATGATAAATGAAGCATACCTTCCGGCTACCCAAGGAGGGTGTGTGAATCAGCAACACTATATTATATGATCATTTGAGGTGACTGAATCCATTGTACAACCAAATCCAGGAATCCCCTCAACAGAATTCCTTTACCTATAGTTTTCAAGCCTCTACTTAGATATACCAGTGAAAGAGAGCTTATTTACTCCTCAAATGCTTCATTGTATTTTTGCAAGCATAAAATATTAATATTTATAAAATTTACTAATAAATAGTAATAAGGTAAATTTATTCATTCACAACTAGAGCTAAAATCTTCCTTATGCTAACTTTCATCCTATAATCTCCAATGAAAATAAATGGTGTAAAACATTAAAAAAATACAATGTTCTTTTGTGTTTGTTCCTTCTCCTTAGAGTTATAAAATTGTTTAATTTACATATACTCTTATGCGATTAAGAATTCATTAAAGCAATGCCAGATATTGATAAGAAGAGAGAACATCATAGCAATGCATCTCAAAGCTAGAGAGTGATAACTTTTGGCAACATGCATTGTGCTTAGGAGCATAACCTCTGGGACTAAGCCACCCTGTTTTGAATCCCAACTCTGCTCCTTACTAGCCTGTGTATGCTCTGTGTATGTATTACTCATGCTTAAGTAAGCATGAGTTACTTAACCACCCTGTGCCTTAATAAGGTGGTACTTTTATTATCTACCTCATGGAGTTGAGAGTATCAAAAGAGCTGTCTCTAAAATATCTAGAACAATGCTTTGCTTATAAAAATAATACTTTGGCTCAATGTGAAGAAAAATGTTAACAATCAAAAGATAAAAGTACATTTCTCAGCACAGATAGAAGTTTGAATGGAAATGAGACAGCATTTGAACAGAAATGAGACAGCTTTTCAGCATTAAGTATGGAGTCTTGCATCATGTGCCAGTTTGAATTTAGATTGAATTAAGAAAGAATTAAGTCATCTCCCAAATTTAAGAACTTGATTTAATTATAACTAATTCAAGGCAAATTCATGGAAATCAGGCTTACAATACTTTCACTATAATGCTTTAAAATATGTAAGGATCAGCAGTGATAACACCTTATATGGCTATAATCCCATCTCATGCTTTAGGCCTTCTTTATTTTTTAGGTGTCATGCTTAGGCAACATTGTGATCATTCAGACAGAGAAAAGTTCCCACCAATGGAAAAAAAAATGGCTTGTGGAGTCATTGAAGAAGAACAATGCACATACTTAAAGAAACTCATCGTGCCTTCTCATGGGAATGGTAAATGGCCTTCATCTGCTTGCACCAACAGGCCTGGCAGCTATGAAATTAAGTGCTCTGAAAAAAACAAATCTTCATTTCTTTAAAAATATCTTACAATTCACCAACTTTGCTACTGAGTTTGGCTTTTTTTTTCTTCCCCAGAACACAAAAACAGCAATAATAACAATAATAAAAGGTATTCTTAACTGTCCTTTTTTTTTTTCCATAGGGTTTTGGCAGAACCTGTGGACATTCTCTTTCAACAACTTGTCTAGAGCTCTCAGCACTTCCAAGTAATATAACACTCCACACAGAGCTCTTGTGTCATCAGGCTGATTTCTTTTCCTTGTAGCTGTATTTTCAAATAATTCCATCCCATTCACTGGGTTTCATAGGTGGCTTCTGATTTCTCAGGGCTAGAAATAGGCCCATAGGAGTAATGAAGGCTCCCATGGCTGGCTGCAAGATTCCCTTTAACATTGGATTCTTAAGACTTCAAAATATTCATCATTTGGCACAGCAGATAGTCTATGGAAGATATTTGGCTTTATCATCAGCAAAACAGGTTATTTTAGTGCAAGAAGGAGCTATGGTATGAGGTTGGGCATGAAATTTATTTTCCATTTGCTTCTGGGAGATGCGTGAGTACCTGAATCAGAATGAAGAGTTAAGTCTTGCTGCTTTTTTATTGAATCACCCATCAGCAACCTCTTCCAGTTAAGGCTATTATAAATTGTGAAGTTGATCTTAATTTTCTATGTTTTATTTTCTCCTCTCATGACTGTTGAGATAGGACTTTAGAACTTGTGAATTGTATGAATACCCTTAGAGAAGATACAGACAATGAAGATTTCAGTATAATCCCTGTTCTTAGAAACCAGAGAGAAGGGTAATCTGCAACAAGCCAATCTCAGTTTCTAGACAAAATGCGATTCAACTGAAATCTCATTCCAAATGGCTGAAATCAACAGTGCAAGACATGCTTGTGGTTCCCATGGCTTTGTCCCTTTAGAATCATTTTGCAATTTGTATTCACCAAAAGGCATTCCTGGGCAATATACAGGGGACTGTTTTTAACAGTGTCAAGATTAACAATGCCAAGATTAAGGGTTATGAACCTTTTGAAAAAGGTTGAAAAGCCACACACCACCCACTCCTTATCTAAAGAAGTCTGATGGCCCAGTGAGTCTATTTATTAATCGAGTTTTATGTTTTGGTTTGTCTTCAAAGTCAGCATAGAGCTCCATACAAGTAGAATGATCTTTCACCATATAATGCCCAGTCATTTTCTTGATTCTTATTATTTCTTCTTCTGTCTCTTGTTCATATGTTTTGTTTTTATACTGCTGGTCTGTCCCTGGGTGCAAGTTAAGATTATGAAATAACAGAATTTCCCCTGTGAAAATCCCCCAAACAAATTTGAGAAGATATTTAGAAGATAAATAGGTCATATTCTGAAAATTGGTTGTTTAGAACTGAGAAAATAATTCATTTAGAGAAATAATGCTGTGATGGCTAGTTAGTAGCTAGCCCAACCCACAAAAGCCTACCTTTTGTGTTTCCAAACAACTTTAGTAATTCATTCCATCAATAATTGTTTATTTAGTATTTGTGATGGGTCAGGCACTGTGCTGAGCACTGAGAATACTACAAAGAATGAAAATCTTCCTCTGTCCTCAAGAGTTTACAATTTATGGGGAGAAAACAAGTATCGGACAATTGGGGGATAGTAAGATAAATTGTATTTCAGAGGCAGATTTAAAATCTGGGTCTTCTTTTCTTACTTTTATGACATAGTTAATAAAAGTGAATCTTCATTTCCTGGCCCAAGCTCACTGTTTTCTAGAGAAAATGGAGAACACACTTGCGAGACTGTTAACCTCTGCTGGTGACCTTTGAGAATCATGGAGAATGTAAAAATTATTAGAAGCTCAAAACAGACATAAATATCTATAGGTTACCAGAAAGACTAAGATACAATTTCTATAAAATGTAAACTAGTGGATGTGATGTCAATCTCAAGTAGGCTTTTAGGAAACATCAATGAAGAACTAGTTCATAAGCACCTAGAAGTAAAATTAGAGATTACTACAGTTTTAAAACAATGAAATCTTATTTTAAGAAGATTATTTGAAGAGCAAAGAAATGCACTTGATGGAAATCTGAATTTTACAAGGACACTTGACAAAATCTATCATTATAACACGGTGCATAAGCAAAAGTTGGAGTAATACGGTTCTCTTAAAATAAAATTCACCCAATTAATCATTTAAAAAAATCAAAGTATCTAAGTTTGCAACAGGGTTCTGTCCTAGCCAATTTCTATTAAGACTTGGAGAAGATATAGAAAGTATGATTATCCAATTTGAGGATAAAGAAAATCAAATCTGGAGAGATAGAGAGTGTTGAATAACAGACTGAGGAGCTCCAAAGATTTTCACAGGCTATAAGGAAGCAGACAAATCAAAGCTATAGAAAGAAGATTACATATATGGATGACAGATTAAAATTACCTGACATAAAAATAATGCTATTCTCAGAGTAGAAGCTTCAATCAATGTAAAAGGAAACATATGTAAAGCTGAAGTGTATAATTCATGTTTAATTTTTCTTGAAATGAGGAGCTAAGTTTTTCTTTACATTACATGCCAGGAAAAAACTGAAACAGAAAGTTGGACACTAAAACACATCCTAATTATTGAATGTCATGGTTAATTTCAGCAGAAAGTTTGACATAAAGACATATACCAGTTATTAAACTTCAAAAAGGATAAGTCAGCTTCAAATGGGAAAAATCAGTCTGGCTTAGTTTTCTCTCTAGTGACTCAATTCTCAAAAACAACGGACACTTGTCTCTGAATTTGTGGAAAATGACCCCAGAATTCTGTTTCCGGCCAAGTTGTTGAGCAGAGAACCTTTATTCTCTGAAATAAAAGATATCAAGAAAACTCATACCTGTAAATTCTTTTTGAAAATAAAATCTAACCAACTAAAGGATAATTTAAAATTAAAAAAATAATTTAAGACTATATGGAGAAAGGACTGAGAATGAGCACTGAATTCATTTAAACATAAAAACTATGCATAATATATTGGTGGTTGAAGAATAGAATGTAAATGTTATAAACTTTTAAACTTACAAAAATAAAATATAAAAATTTGGAACTAAAGAGAAGATACCTAATAGTAAGTTGGAGGATATATAATTGTCTTTTATTTTAAAAATACTTTACATCAAAAAAAATACTTTACATCTATTTTTTTTTTGTATTTTATCTCTGTTGATCCTTAAATTTTTATTTTATTTTTTTTGTTAAAGTATAATTAACATACAGTGTTGTGTTAGTTTCAGGTATACAATATAATGACTCAACAATTCTATATATTGCTCATTTTTCATCAAGTGTACTTTTAATCCCCTTTATCTATTTCACCCTCCCATTCACCTCCCCTCTGGCAACCACCAGTTTGTTCTCTGTATTTAAGAGTCATTTTGTTGGTTTGTTTGTCTTTTTTCCTTTTCATTTGTTTTGTTTCTTAAATTCTATATGTGAGTGAAATCATATGGTATTTGTCTTTCTCAGATTTATTTCACTTTGTTAATTTTTATTTTAATTAATGAACATTTTAAAAGAGTAATTTTAGGTTTACAGAGAAGTTGAGTAGAACGTACATAGTATTTGCATGTACCTCTCCCCTTATTTTGCATGTACCTTTCCCCTATTTTTAATACCTTATATTACCGTGGCCCATTTGTTACAGTTTATGAGCCAATACTGACAGGCTATTATTAACTAAAGTTCATAGTTTACATTAAGGTTCACACTTGGGTGAATATTCTCTGGGTTTCAACAAATGACACGAATCTATCATTATAGATTATCGTATCGTATATAATAGTTTCGTTGCCCTAAAAATCCCCATGTTCTATCTATTCATACTTCTTTCCTTTTTTTAGCCCAATTACTTGGCAAACACTGCTCTTTTTACCGATCAATAATTTCGCCTTTTCATATAATAACTTACATTATTAATTTAATGGATACTATCTAAAATTAAAACATGTACTAAAAAATTCATATGGCTTCCATCCCTAAGTTTTCATTTCTTTTTAATTTTAGAGAAAGTATCTTGCATAAAAAAACACTTATTTCAAGTTTACACTTAACTTCAAATTTAATTCTTTTCCTTTTTAAAGTTCAATAAAAATACTTTTACACTGTTAATTTTAAAAGAATATGCAGAGGATAGACATATACAATGTAATATTACAGAGCCACAAAAAAGGATGAGACCCTGCCATTTGCAACAACATGGATGGACCTAAAGAGTATTATGCTAAGTGCAATAAGTCAGAGAAAGAAAAATATCATATGATTTCATTTAGATGTAAAATCTAAAAAACAAAACAAATGAATAAACAAGCAAAAAGCAGAATCAAAACAAACTGATAGTTGCCAAAGGGAAGGGAATTGAGGAATGGTCAAAATGGGTAAAGGAAAGTTAGAGATATAGGCTTCCAGTTATGGAATGAATAAGTCACTGGAATAAAAATCAAGGCTTAGGGAATACAGTCAGTGATATTGTAATAATGTTATACAGTGACAGATGATAGCTACACTTATAATGAGCATACATAATATATAGAGAAGTTGAATCACTATACTGTACACCTGAAACTAATGTGACACTGTGTGTCAACTATATTCAAATAAAAAGTAAAAATAAATAAATAAATAAAATAATATGCATAGTGGGACCATATTTTCATTAGCTTTTTTTCTGAATATATCTATCTGTCCACTTACCCAACTGCACATATACATAGAGATATATTTGGAATTATGTTCAGTAAATATCATACTTATTTCAGGGTATGAACTTTTAGGTAATTTGTTGGTTTTTTTAGGTGATTTATGTTTTTTTATGCTGTTTTTATATGCGTCATGTGCATATATTTTTTTCAAAGATTTTATTTATTTATTTGACAGAGAGAGAGAGATCACAAGTAGGCAGAGAGGCAGGCAGAGAGAGAGGGGAGCTGAGCAGAGAGCCTGATGTGGGCCTCCATCCCAGGACCCTGAGATCATGACCTGAGCCAAAGGTAGAGGCTTTAACCCACTGAGCTACTCAGGCGCCCCCTCTGCATGTATTTTGTGTGTGTGTGTGTGTGTGCATGTATTTTTAATATGATTTTTTTTTTTTTTTGAGAGAGAGAGCGAGAGCACAGGCACACAAGAGGGGGAGGGGCATAGGGAAAGAGAGACTATTAAGCAGGCTCCATTCTTAACAGAGAGCCCAATGCAGGTCTCCATCTCATGACTCTAATGTCATGACCTGAACTGAAATCAAGAGTCAGATGCTTAACCAACTGAGCCACCCAGGTAGCCCATGAATTATTATTTTGAAAAAAGTAAATCAAGGGGCACCTGAGTCGTTCAGCTGGTTAAGTGTTGGACTCTTGACTTTGGCTCAGGTCATGATCTCAGGGTTGAGATACAGCCCCATGTCAGGCTCCATGCTTAGTGGGGAGTCTGCTTGAGATTCTCTCTATCCCTCTTCCTCTGTCTCTCCTTCCCCGCTCTCTCTCAATAAATCTTTTTTTTTTAAAGCAAATCATATATATTAAAATAAATGTAACGAGATTATGTAAAATTTTCATTTGGGTCAAAAATGTATCTCATAACTAAAAGATAAATAAGTGAAGGCTAAAAAGTCTTAAAATATTTTTATTATAGATGAAAGTGAGCTTAATTAGTACACTTGAAAAGCTTAACAAAATACTAGACTATATTAATAATGTCAGATGAGGAAGTTCTTTGTGTTCTAAAGACCACATGTGGGAAGTCTGAATTCAGCTTTGGATGCAAATTCAACTGCTTTCAGAAAAAAGGGACTAGGATTTTAAAAGAATCAAAACCCACAGAATGGGAGAAGATATTTGCAAATGACACTACAGACAAAGGTCTGATATCTAAGATCTATAAAGAACTCCTCAAACTCAACACTCACAAAACAGATAATCATGTCAAAAAATGGGCAGAAGGCATGAACAGACACTTCTCCAAAGAAGACATACAAATGGCTAACAGACACATGAAAAAAATGTTCATCATCTTTAGCCATCAGGGAGACTCAAATCAAAACCATACTGAGATACCACCTTACATCAGTTAGAATGGCCAAAATCAACAGGACAGTAAACAACAAATGCTGGAGAGGATGTGAAGAAAGGGGAACCCTCTTCCTCTGTTGGTGGGAATGCAAGTTAGTGCAGCCACTTTGGAAAACAGTGTGGAGATTCCTGAAGAAATTAAAAATAGAGCTCCCCTATGACCCTGCAATTGCACTACTGCGTATTTACCCCAAAGAAGCAGATGCAGTATAAAGAAGGGCCACATGTACCCCAATGTTCATAGCAGCAATGGCCACAATCGCCAAACTGTGGAAAGAACCAAGAAGCTCTTCAACAGATGAATGGATAAAGAAGATATGGTCCATATATACAATGGCATATTATGCCTCCATCAGAAAGGATGAATACCAACTTTTGTATCAACATGGATGGGACTGGAAGAGATTATGTGGAGTGAAATAAGGCAAGCAGAGAGAGTCAATTGTCTTATGGTCTCACTTATGTGTGGAGCATAAGGAAAATCATGGAGGGCATTGTGAGAAGAAAGGGAAGGGTGAATGGAGGGAAATCCGAGGGGACAATGAACCATGAGAGACTGTGGACTCTGAGCAACAAACTGAGGATTTTGGAGGGGCGGGGGTGGGGGGTTGGGCAAGCCTGGTGGTGGGTATTGAGGAGGGCATGTATTGCATGGAGCACTGGGTGTGGTGCATGAACAATTAATCTTTTAACAGTGAAAAAATAAATAAACGTATTTGGGAAAAACAACAACAACAACAACAAAATAAAAGAATCAAAACTAATTCATGAAAGACTAGCTGTGAAAATATTAGTATTCTTATTCTTTGTGATTTAAAAGAATTCAGTATGTATTAACATGTAGAAACTATGGAGAGAAATAATTTGATTCGGTGATGCAAAATCCTCCTGAGGGGACTCTCCACCATAGATGTCTGAGCATATGTTGGTTAACCTTTTGATAGGAATGCTGTGGTATAAATTCAAACCTCAGGCAGATGAGAGAGTGAAAGTCCCTAAAATGTTAATCTATTCTCAAGTCTGGAAACAAGCAGAGATGATGTGATTAGTGCAGTGTTTTCACAATGAAATAAATTCATTGAAAGCTATACTGATGCTACACTGGGTTATCATCACCAAGTGTGAACCACCAATGTCTCAACAAGCGGTTGTTAGCCTTCATCACTCCAAATTTCAGCAAAGATTTTTCTTCTCAAGGGGCAGTGGTAGAAGAATGGTGAAAAACTTTGTGCTAATTAAGATGTATGTTTTTAAGGGGTGAGTTTTTATGGTTGATACAAAAACAGCATTTCTTGCCTCCAATTCTTCTTAGCCCAATTCTCAAAATTCAAATTAAGGAGAAATTTAAAATCTGTGTGCACATGACATACGCAGATACATGGTTAAAGCGCAATATTTGTGGAAATAATATAGAAATATCTGTTTCTGTATCTCTATTTTCCACACACTACACCTCTTTCCTTCTAGATTGTGGAGCTCAAAAGTGTCTTAGAAATCACTTAATCCAACCACCACATTGAACCAATGAGGAAACTGAGGCTCAGAAAGGTTAAGCAACTTGCTCAAAGTGACATAGTTCCTAAAGAAGGTGATTCTATACCTCAGTACCCCTGACTCTCAGCCCACAGTTCTTTACCTTATATCAGGTGCTGAAATTTCTGTGCCTTTATTATCTCTCTTCACATTGGCTTCCTTATACAGTGCAATGCTTGTGCAAAAGCCTTTTTCAGTACATACCTGTTGAGACACTGAGTAGGCTATAATCTTTGGCTTTCTCCTGTTTCTGCGTTTGGGTATTAGAGTGCTATGCTTGTCTAGCCACATTCTTGAATTTTGACTGCTTTGCAAAAACCATTAATCTTCTTTTGTTCAAGGGAATATATTATTTAAAGAAATTCCTGGATTTTTGTTTTGTTTTGTTTGAGACTATTGTGTAGAAGAGAGGATACCTGCGTAAGTCAAGGTTCTGGTTTGCCAACACTGAGAACCATTCTGCATGATTGCTTAGGTTTAAGCAGTAAGGAATTGATTGCAGAACCTTAATTGGCTCAGAACACAAGATGAAGGTGAACTTTTTTGGAAATTACAATTATTATGCTTACTAATCCAATTTATAATAACTCATTCCATTCAACTGAAAATTTGGAAGCCCTATTATCATTGGTATTATATCAGAACAAAAGATGAAATTTCGGACATATAATTGAAATCCAATATGTTCCACAAAGTCTAGACTAGAGTGAACATAAATGCTTGGACATAGACAAGCAGGTGAAACCTAATCCATCTGAAATTGTGCCAGATATATTTTCTGCTAGTAGAAAGAAGTGAGTGGCAACAGTTGGTGAGGAAAATTCACTTCTCAATAAAGAATTTATTTAACATCCATACACAAGACTTGGCACCAATTCATTACAAATATACATCATCTCACAAAACAAAGGTTTGCAAATGGAAATAGATTAATAATGATCCAGAAAGATATGTGAAAGAGCATTTGTACACATACTGGATATGTCAGTTAATTAAATAATGTATTTTTATTATGTGAAGTCGTCACTGGGAGTCTTGGTAGATGGGCAATTGCTGGTTTGAATAGCAGTAGAAACCTTATGGAGAGTGAAGTTTTCTCCATTCCTTTTATTTGTGAGAGACTTGGATTTAAAGAGAACCTTGAATGAATATTCAGGAGTGGAAAGATACTCCAAGTCTAGTAGAGAAACAGAGCATTGGCCCAGAAATACAGCAGGAAATGCATTTATTAGTCAGCTTTATTGCTGTAACAAACAATCTCAACAATTCACAAACATTTATTTCCTGCTCTCATTACATTTGGGTTACAGGTGAGATAAATCAGGTGTGGTTTGGTTTAGCTTCATGCATTTTTTGATTCTGGAACCCAGGCTATTGGAGTAGCTACCACTAGGACATGTTATTCTCATGGCCAATAGTTGCAGGCATGTGATGCCATTAAAGCCTCTGTTCAGTACTTACACACTGACATCTTTACCCACTTTCTGTTGGCCAAAGCAAGTCACATGTCCAAACCCAAAGTTAATGGGTGAGGATGCCATTCCACCCACTGCAAGGCTCTGCAAAAGATGTAGATTTATCACAGTGAGGGAGAGAATAGTTGGGAACAATAATCTGATGAACCACAATGTATCAGTAATAGTTTTAATAGACTTCATAAGACAGGAGGGGACAGTAGTAAAGATTAGGTTATCCAGGGCTTTTTAAAAAATAATCTGTAAATACAGAAGTTTGTCCTGATTTAGAGAATGACCTCAAGCAAAGTCAACTGATAGACTCATAACTGGAATTAGGTGATTTGTCTTAGATACTGCAAGTCTCTTCTTTCTACATCCTTTACTCATTTAATCTTAAAACTTGCAATCTCTTTATGAGTTCCCAACTCACAGCACCAAAATCTCACTTAGGACCAGGACTTATCAAAGTGAGGTATTCACCATAGCCTTCAAACAGCATTTTGATGTTTTCTCTAAATGACAGTATACATACAGTCACATAAACAATATTGAATATTTAATTTTCACCTTTTCTTGAGCAATTTAAAAAATTTTTAATGTAGTAGAAGCCTCAGCTTCTGAAAGTCTCAGCCTAGGAATATGTTTGATAAGGTACATCTAGTAGAATAGTATTTCCTTCAGTGAAATTTTATAGGGATGCCCAATGGATAGAAATAATACATTCTTATTTAGGCAGCCCAAGAGGAGGTCCAGAGTTAGGTCCACCTTCAATTCTATTCTTACTAACTCCATTCGAGGGACTGCTGAGGAAGACCTACCACTTTGTGAAGCACTATGGTAACACCACTGGTATAAGTGTCTGATAAGGCCTAATGAGTTACATTTTCCAAAACTCTTAAACAACCCCCAGTTTGGTTGGGCAAGGGCACAGAGTGTGAAATCTGGAATACATGGCTCATTTGGTAGATCAAGGAAGTAGTGGGGAGCAGGAGGCATTTCTGCTATCCCAGAAATCATGCCTCATAGGAGACTACTACTCACAAAGTAAACTGTAATGGAAAGTGCCAGGAGTGAGAATGGAGAAATCTTCTCTGAAGTAAGAAAGATAAATATTTGTATTTGATATAATGGAAGAGGGCGAAGAGGAAGGAGAGGTGGAGGAAACCAGTGCAGGATTTAATCAGTGTGGAGCAAAAACAGAGGTTCTGATATTGCCTGCCCATAAATAACTATTGAGCTCTTAGCTGTGTTCTCCATACTTCCATGAGGTATCTCTGTGATCCTCTGTGAGCTAGACCTTATCATTTCAGTTCAACAGCTCAGTAGTTCCTCATATACAAATAATGGTGAGAAATTTATATACAGAAAAGAGCATTCCAGCTAGCGTATTTCATTTAAAATATAACCCTGCCTTTTATAGGGCGCCTGGGTGGCTCAGTTGGTTGGGCAACAGCCTTCAGCTCAGGTCATGATCCCGGAGTCCCAGGATCAAGTCCCATGTCGGGCTCCCGGCTCTGCGGGAAGTCTGCTTCTCCCTCTGACCTTCTCTCCTCTCATTCTCTCTCTCAAATAAATAAATAAATAAATAAATAAATAAATAAATAAATCTTTTAAAAAATATAACCCTGCCTTTTATAAATAGCACATAAATAAAAGAAGAAATAAATATAAACTTCTTAGTACTAGTTAGGTCCCCTAATCTCCATCTCCTACAATTTGAGAAATAGCCTATGAGAAGTTAAAAGTTGTCTCCATGACCTATTACCACTAAGTGATGCAGTGTAGATTTGAATCATACTACCCCTTGTAAGCCTTACAACAATGCTGTAAGATGAGTATTATTCTTATTTTATAGATAGGGAAGCTGAGGCTAAGCAATTTAACCAATTTTGCAGCTAGTAAGAAGCGGAGAAGAGAAATGAATCCAGAATGACCTAACTTTGAAAGCCATGTTCCAGGTTACTTATTGGAATAAGAAAAAGTTTTACAAGATGGAAGAACAATCACCAGCTTAGATTTATATCCCTGCCCTGCCACATGTTAGCTGGGTAATGTTTAGCATCAATTTCCTTACCCGTGAATTGAAGACAATGATATGCATATCATATTTAAGGTGGTTGTAACAATTTAAATAATGACATTAAGTCTTGCCACAAAACTCTTCAAGTTGTTCTCTCTTCTTAACATTATTCTTCACCCACTGTCTCCTACCACATATGCTAATTTTACACTCACAAGATTCAACCAAGCAGATGTACTTGACATCTCTGCATATAACTTATTTATCTCCCTATGCCCTTCTTCAAAGCATGTAATAGTAATCTGGAGAGCTATGATTTTTAGAAGGTCTGCATATTTATTTCTTCCAGTTTTCAAAAATATATGTGGATATCACAGAACAATTATTTTCAGCACTAACAATGTTACTATATAAGAAACTACATCTGATGTAGCATTAGAATGAAACATCAAAAGAAATCCTGCAACCAATTAAATAAAGGCCATTTAAACATTTTCCTAGATAGTATTGTACTCACTCTGACACAAATGTCAAGTTATGCCAAGTTGTGTAGACACAAATAACCTTAATATTTATCTCAGATAAAACTATTTTACTTTTAGAAGTCTCAGTCTGAAATAATGGAAAACAAGTACACACGCACACAATTATAGGTTCAAATAAAACCCTAAAATTCTTCTTTGAGCTCATAAACAAGAATGAGGAATGGTTCATGAGTCATTGCAGAGATCATTTTGGCTGGACCAGGACCATGTAATTAATTTTAAGGTTAAGTGGCTCTTGGTCAAAAAATATGAGGAACAATTATTAACTATGTAATAAGAGACATCTCTAAATTTTCCAGTTTGATTTAGTGTCATCCCTTATTACCCAAATACAGGGCTTTAATCCCCTGTATTAAAGATTAGCATTCTTCATTCAAGAATGATATTCAGCAAACATACTGGGTAACCTTTGGCTCAGTAAATGACAGGCATGTATGTGGGGCTTAATGAATAAAAGGAAATATTCACTAATTTCTTCTTGAGCACCTATTATGTGCAAGAATTGTGCTAGATTCTAGGAATACCAAATCAAATAAGGCATTAAATTCCCCCAAGAAATTTATAGTCTAGTCAGGGATACAAACAAATAAATTGATTACTACATGTGTAAGGTTCTCACAGACCCAGGCACAATGGGCACCTAAACACATATGCTATAGTCATTATGTGGTCAAAATATAAAATAGAGTTTATTGGTGACAAACTTGCTTGCAGAGAGATAATAGAGCTACATAATCCTCTGGGTTCTCATTTTGTCATGGAGTGGTGTACCTAAGTCAGCAACAGCTAGACTTTGCTCCCAAACGCTCTTCATATTCATACAGAAAGGTCAGGGTTTTCTAGGTGTCTACATAAGAATGGAATATTCTATAAGAAAATAGCCTTGTTATCAAGGAAGAGCCTATAGATATTGGTCCCTGGATCAGCCTGTTCTTCAAGTGAGTTACTCAGACTTGCTAAGCCAACAAACTTGGGATATCAAGGACCATCTGATGGCATGAGGATTCAGAGAAGGTTTCTGAGAGGACATTAGAACTGAATTTTGAAGAAGTTTGCAAGATGAGTAAGGGGAGATCATTCTGGTAAAGAGAAGAACAAGTAAGAATGAATAACATAAAGACACAGCATAGTCAGCACACTCCTGGAACTGCAAATGGTCCAGTGTAATTAGATTAACAGTTAGAAGTAGATGAGTCTACAAGGTAAATGGATGCCAGTTCAGTGCATTGTGCAATTTCTAATAGGAAAAAACAATGAGGAATTCATCAGCATATGTTCTTTCTACTTAGCCTTCATTTGCTGATGTTGGGGAAAAGGGATTGCCAAATAACTAAGAAAACAAAGACAACAAATTCTACCTCTTAAGTTTAAAAAGCCACTGGTTTAAGTATAGACCAGAGATATTCTGATGCATATGTACAGACAGAATATTTTTGCTCCTTGTCTGACAAAAATGGTTTCCTGGGAGAGGAGAAAGGAGAGATACCAAGTAGACAGAAGAAATCTTCAAACTCCAAGAGGCTAACCAGGAGTCTCCAGAGACAGAAGCTAAATACATGCAAAACAAAACCCAGAGACTACTCTCTTTCTTAATCAAGAGACTAATCATGAATCTCTTGATTCCATTTAGTGAGATCTGTTGATCAACAATATCCTATCTCCTATTGACTATTCAACAGGATGAAGGCCCTCTTGTGCCCTAAAACTGTACTTAGCTCTTCAAACAGCTCACAACTTGAAGACAGCTCCATTTTTAAAAGTCTAAGATATTGCAATTTCCTAGGGACCCTGGACCTCCAGAAGGGTAGAGATGGTATGGGAAGGAGAGTGTGATAGAATATCAACTATAGGGAGCTTGTGAGAGGCCGTGATGAACTGGTGAAACTAATACATTTATATTTCAGAATGGAATATCCACAGTAAGAAGGGTTTAGACAACTATGAGGAGGGCCAATCATGGTGAAAACCAGTGAAGTCTCCTGAAATCCTTTGGTACTTACAAAAATCAGCATTACAAATTCCTCTTTTTATTTATTTGTTAAGAATACCAAATGAAAATAATCTTTAGAAATTTACATAAATAACTAGAGGGTATTATGCTAAGTGAAAAAAGTCAGTCAGAGAAAGACAACTATCACATGATCGCTCTGATATGAAGAATTTGAGAGGCAGGGCAGGGGGTCATGGGGGGGGTGGGGAAGAGAAATGAAACACGATGGGATAGGGAAGGAGACAAACCATAAGAGACTCCTAAACTCACGAAATAAACTAAGGGTTGCTGGGAGGAGGGGGGGTAGGGATATGGACATTGGGGAGGGTATGTGCTATGGCAAATGCTGTGATATGTGTAAGCCTGATGATTCACAGGCATGTACCCTGGGGTAAATAATACATTATATATTAATAAAAAATTTTAAAAAAGAAATTTACATAAATGTATTTAAGAAAAGGATTATTAATCTTAATTTCTTTTGCTATAATTTTTACTATTATGTAGTATGAATATCATTAAATGAAACTCTAAATTCCAAATTATGATGTTTTGACCTGTGTTCAGTGCATTGATCTTAGTCTTTTGGATAAACTGTTTTTCTCTCCTGATTATCAGAATGCTAAAAATACTTTAAAATGAAAGAATTCCAAATTTTAGGAAAAAAAAAAAAACAGGAGAAAATCATATGTCATCCTAGCACCCCAAGAAAACCAGTTTTCACATTGTTAACCTCAGGTCTTTATTCCTTCCAGACTTCTTGTCATGTGATCTTTCTTTCATGCAGTTGACATCATACTGTTGGTAAAATTTTTCTTTCACTTAATATACCAAAAGCATTTTCATATGTTCTTGAAACCAAGAAAGTATTCATTTTCCAAACTTATTTTACTAGTGGTTTTAATCATAAACTTGTCTCCACATATTTCCAGGCAGAGAGCAGAAACAAGGTGAAACTGGGAATGAGAACAGCTCCTGAGGATGTAACAGTGTCCGGAAGGAAGGGAAGAAGGGAGTAGATGCAGTCAAATGCTCTGCGAGAGCATATGGAAGTAGTACTCTTTGCCTCGTTGCCCACTAGAGGGCACAGACTCAGGAATCTGTCTCAAACAAACCTCTGTACCAGGTATGCTGGAGCATCTTAAAGGGCAGAGAAAAAGAACTTTATTAAGCTTACAGAATAGATTTATTAACTGTTAGCACCTGCTTTGTTAATGAATTTTCCCTAATAAATATTGTATGTGTGGAAAGTTTCATTTGACACTGGCTTCCATTACAAACCAATAAGGTTTTGGGGGAGTAACTCTTACCATCTCAAATTTTATTGGCAGATACTCTTTTCTACCAAGATGAATACAAGAAAACTGAAAATATTTGGGAAATTTTCAAAAACTGCACAACTTGGGTGCATCAGTTCCCCAGTGCCCAGCGCAGAATCTTGCTTCTAAATAACAGCTTTCCTGGTGTAGAAGCTGTGGCTTCCACTTCAGCTTCCCTAAGATTTGTCGACAAGGAATGGCCATGGAAAAACCAAATCCTCCATTACTATAATGTTGTTGTTGTTAGTGATGGCTACAGAATCCCTGCTGCCGAAACAACAACAAAAAGCCCCTGTCTTACCCAAACTGCTGAAATGATCTTTACTGTTGCTCTCTAGAAGGTATTATAAACTAGGATTACAGTATGAACCATTCCCTTGCCTCCCACTACCCCTATCAATTCCATCCCCTCACATAAGAGAAATATATGGACCTAGAACTTTATGCTTTCTTTTTTTTAAAGATTTCATTCATTTATTTGACACAGAGAGAGAGAGATCACAAGTAGGCAGAGAGGCACGCAGGCAGAGGAGGAAGCAGGCTCCCTGTTGAGAAGAGAGCCTGATGTGGGGCTCAATCCCAGGACTCTGAGATCATGACCTGAGTCGAAGGCAGAGGTGTTAACCCACTGAGCCACCCAGGTGCCCTGAACCTTATACTTTCAATGTCTGACTCCACTCAGGGGATCCCAGTAGTAAGCCTACTTTTCCCCCTTTTTTCCTAGTTCCTTACAGAGCAATGCAAATAAAACAGATCTTCGTGTGTTGGGAAACACATTCCAGACTATTTTCCAGAGGCAGATGGATAAAACCAGTTAAGCATTATATTTATATTCAATATCTCTTGTTTATTCAAGTCTAATATTTAAGCAGGGATGGTATCCAGATCTCCTGAGAATTTTTTTCAAAGTATATATACCTACCCCTCCACCCTCAGAGAACTGGTTCTTTTCTCTCAGTAAGCCCAGGCATGTATAAATGGAAAAAATCCAGGCTATTCACATTTATAACCACATTTCAGTGCTACTGATTAAGTCTCTAAATGAATGGGTGGGACCAGGTCCATTAAATGAGTAACTAGAGTTATTTTGATACACATTTTCAAAATATTTCATTTCCTGAAGTTGTGGAAGAGCAGCCCTTAGGTGTTTCCAGCTGTTTCTCTTCCATTCTTGGCTGCCATATTCAAAAGTTTCTTAAGGACTGGGGTTGCCTTTCTGCTCCTCCTCTCTTTTTTAGGTTGGTATAGACCAACCAGGACACTTGTAATCATATTTTTCCAGGTCTTGGATTACACAGGTAAATTGGAATACCAGGTTGGAGCAATAAATACCTTTCTGGTTGCACAGGCCTGGTCTCCAGGCTTGGGCTCCATGCAGTCTTGTATTTCATTACGAGGGGCAGGGAGCACACAGCTGAGAGGCAATGTTATCTAATATGATGGTGACAAATGGAATTGGTAGAAAATCAAGCAGGTCTAGAATTAAGAGTTGCTGAAGGGCTCATATAGGAAGACAAAAGGAAGGGGAGGGAGTATTTGCAAGAACCTATTGGCCATGCTTGGCATATATTACAACACATTTGCAAACTCTAGGAAATCCCTGAGCTGGGCAGCACATGTTTACGATGGCTTGTTATATAAACCTGAGGCCTGTGGTATGGGTGTGCTGGGTTAAAAGTCTAGAGATACAGGAAGGATGAGTGGAAAGACAGGAATTGGCTGGTCTGGGAATATGCAATGGCTTCCTCTGGTATTAATAAAATAAGGCTACAACATTTTCTGTTCTTCTTAGAAATAATTCCCTTATCACTGAATGTTCCAGAATCTATGGGAAATTTGGTCAAATGAAACTCTTATTATTGAAACACCAAATATTCTGTTCATTTTTCAAACTTGTCAATTTTTCTCTGATAAGAAATGAACTAAGCTTTGTGATTATTCACCCTGTCACCACTTAAATGACTCATTTACAGTGCAGAACAAGAAGTAATTTTGTGGACAAAGGACCTAGTTTTTGGCTACATTTTTTCCCAGCTGACAAATATTCAGCATCCATGGTGTGCCTGCACTGTGCTCTTTTGCAGTAGGTGGGAAAGACTTGCCCTGTGTTTTCTTGCAAATCAGGAGATTCTAAACTTCCTTCAAAAGAAGTGAAACTTTAAAATTATGCCACAGAGTTTTATTCCCCAAGGGTACCCATTAATTTTCTGATCCAAATTCCTTGCATCATAGCAAGATTTCAAAATTGCAAAATACAAGTTTTTCAAGGGAACACTGGAAACCAGTTGTAAACACTTGAAAAACATTTAGTTGAATTCACAACTGAAAAGCAATTTTTTTAAATTGTTTTTATATTCATATCATTTTGATAGGAGCAGGCAAACTGTTTCACTGTGGCTAATTTCCTTCTTTTTGAGCACCATTAATTCATTTCTACCTTCATTCATCATTCATTCAATAAGTATTCATTGTGTTTGGCATGCGCCAGGGACTGTGCTATGACCTCGAGATAAAAGGGTAAACACGAGTGGTGACTATTCCTACTTCTTAGAACTCTTAGCCTGGCAAAAGACAGGCATTAATGAAAACACCACACATATTTATAAAATTGCATTTTAAATGTGAAGTATTATAAAGGAGAATGACAGCACGCCCTAAATGAATATAAAGTAGGGAATTAACCTAGTCAAATTAATCAGAAAAAACTTTCTTAAGGATAGGAAGTGAGCTAAGATCTGCACAATAGGTGGGATTTATTGTGGCAAAGACACACAGCAAAAGGAAGAGCATGAGTGAAGGCCATGTTGTCAGGGGTGTGTTTTCAGTTCAAGGACTTGACCCAGGTAGCTGAAGTGAGAGAACAAGGAGAAGCACAATAGGAGATAAGGCTGAAAAGGTAAGGCAAGGTCAGATGAGGAAGGCTTCCCCTCAAGAACACCCCTCTCACCCTCTTCTGATTTTTTCCTTACCCAAAGCTCTTAACTGAAGGACTCTTCATTCCTGAAATACCCCAATACTTCACCTATATCTATTACTTTCATCTAGAATGTCCTCCCTATCTCCATTACCTGTGATTTTATTCAATTTTCAAAATGCTGTTCAAATTCCATTTTCTCTATGAATCTTTTAGTGATGCCCCAAGTAGAATTAATCTTACTCTTTCTTTGTATGAACTTTACATTTTCATTATAATTTATCATATTCCAGGTTACCTACTTTTTTTTTTTTACATATATTTCTCCTTTCCCAAGTTGTATACACCTAGATGGCAGGAATCTTCTCTTACTCATTCTACATGAAGCCTAGCACAGATCTTGGGTCTAGTAGGTGTCTGATAAATTCTTATTAAATTACATTATAACACTAGACTTCCAGAAAATAAAAAGGCAAATACATTCCTTTGTTTTCTTTTCCTTTTTTTTTAAAGATTTTATTTATTTATTTTTGTGAAAGAGAGTGCATGAGCTGGGGGTGAGGGGTGGGCTGAGGGAGAAGTATACTCCCCACTGAGCTGGGAGCCCAATGCGGAACTCTATCTCAGCACCCTGGAATTATGACCTGAGAGAGACAAAGGCAGATGGTTAACCAACTAAACCACCCAGGCACCCCTGTTTTCTTTCCTAAGATGTTTTTTATTTTAAGGCAATAGAAAAGTGAACATACCACTGTAGACAGAATCCAAATAGTTGCCTAATATTTATAAATATTAATTTTATTTTAAAGAATATACTACTTATTGGCATGATGCATAGCCATTAACTTTCATACATGTATTTTCTGTAATCCTTTTTTATGCACATGCTTATGCCTCATGCCATTACTGAATTCTTTTAGAAAATGTCATTTCCTAATTCACAATTATGCCTGAGGCTAAATGCAGACTTACTGTTGGTTGGTTCTAACCCTGATGGAGTGGATTTAGGTATTGAGGTGAAATGGTAAGTGACCCAGAGAAATGAAATTTAGGGATTAGTGTTAGATGTTGAAAACAGACATTGTAATGATTTGTGGTAGTGCAGAATTACTCTTCAATAATTATGACAGCAAAGAAAGACAGCAGCATCATTGCTAAGCAAGAGGGAGGGGAGAAAATTTGGGAGAACACAAAAGGAATCTGAACCTCCTTGGATGAAGCCGATTCAACAAAAGAAATTGCAAATGTTTTTAACAGCCTTTATGAAACACTGGGACTTTACGTTTTAGGCAGAGGCAGAGTGTATAAGCTCAAATGGCATTGAGAGAGATAAAAAGAAATTATGAAAAGTAATGCACAGTAGAAGTTTTTAACCTGGGATCCACAGATCATCTCAAGGAGTCTGTACACAAATTTTGCATCTGTGTGTATTTTCAGGAGTTAACAAAAGTTAAAGAGCTCTGAGTCTGGTATAATTTTCTACTTATTTAATCAAATACATGGTCTGCTATTTACTTTTGAATACTTCATTTTAAACAGTGTGGTATAGTTGTGCCTATTATCTAGTTTTAATTGGCATTCTTGTGTAGCAGTTCACAGAGGGTGGTCCCACACACCTCTGAGGTTCTCCAGGACCCATTTAGGTAAAAACTATTTTCATGATAATACTAAAAGTTCATTTACCTTTTTAATTGTGTTGAAACTTGCACTGATGGTGCAAATATAGTGGTCAATGAAACTGCTGGTGCCTCAGCATGCATCAAGGCAGAAGTACCTACGGTGGTAAGAGTAATTATATTCTTCAGGTTCCCGTTCCATTTTTGGGGGGGAGGGAGATAGAAATTTCTATTTATTTTCAGTTTACCACAAGAGCAACCTGTGTAGTCACTATGCTATCATGCTAACGGTCTGTCAAGAGAAATTATAAGAGAAATTATCAAGAAAAAATGAGCACAATGAAGTAAGTCAAGCAGAGAAAGACAATTATCATAAGGTTTCACTTATTTGTGGAACATAAGGAATAGCATGGAGGACATTAGGAGAAGGAAGGGTAAAATGAAGGGGGGAAATCAGAAGAGATGAACCATGAGAGACTATGGCCTCCAGGAAACAAACTGAGGGTTTCAGAGGGGAGGGGGTTGGGGGGATCGGTTAGCCCAATGATGGGTATTAAGGAGGGCATGTATTGCATGGAGTACTGGGTGTTATACACAAACAAGGAATCATGGAACACTACATCAAAAACTAATGAAGTACTGTATGGTGACTAACATAATATAATAAAAAATAAAATAAATAAATAAAAAGAAAGAAAAATTGAGCACAAAACCACTAAACTCAACACCTTTGAGTTCACAGTAGCAAGCTCTGCTACTCAGTGGACAGTGATAGATAGGTGGGCCACACTAGCCACCAGTACTGACTTACACAGGGGTTCCCCTGAGTTATTGCCAGTAGGACACAGAGCAGACTCTTTCTCTCCACTCTCCAGCACAGCAGTTTCCCAGGGCTCAGGGTGATTGGTCCTCGCATCACACCTAAGATCCCATTTCCTGCTAATTGGGTTAGAGAGTAAGTCTGCCTAGAAAGGAAAATTGGATGATCCATCCTTTCATGCACACCTACTTGTATTGGATACCTGTATTCTCCTGGCCAACCAAAAGGAAACATCTCTTGAGGAAACCTAGGTCAGAAAGAATTTGGGGAGCTCCCCACAGATGCACACTTCTACTCCTGATGATGAGTTCACCTTACCCAAGTCAGCCCGTCTTCCGTGTTTGGAGTCAGCCCTTCAGAAGTGCTAGTGATTGCAGGGATCTGCCTGCCCTTCTACAGGGGTCTTTCCCCCATTCCTGCACTAACCTTCTGTTTAGTCCTTAATCCCTTTACCATTCCTGGAGACTTCATGATGTACTTCTGTTTGCCAACATAGTTTCCAGTGCACGGCCCTACTCTCAGAACTCTGAACTGCCTATGCTATGACAAAGACAAGGAGCAGAGAGATCAGGGAATTCAAGAGTGGACAAGACAGAAATTTCAAATTGAAAATACTGTCTTGCCTAAATCACCCACCCCTGAAGGGATTCAAGGAGCATGGGGTATGGGCCAGTTATAACAAAGTGGAAGACGTACTCATCTCCTAAAAATATCATAGTCCCTGTCCTGCTGCTTCTCAAATTATGAAGCTGGTCTATTCCCTTCCTAAGATTTGTGAACATCTGGACATTCAAGAGAAGTACCCCAAGACCCCTAAGAATGTAGAGGAAAGTTCTGCTTCCATTTTGCATAACTTTCCTTTCTCAAATTACTTCTCTTCTCTCACACATTTTAATATAAACAGCAAGGAGAAAGGAGGCAGCATCTTCAAGACTTGGCTTAGAAATCTTCTCAGTTAAATATCCATTTTAATCACTTATAAATTCTACCTTCCACAAAACATTAGAACAGAATTCAGCCAAGTCATTTGCCACTCTACAACAAAGACCTGCTTTCCTCCAGTAACATGTTTCCACTAACATATTCTTCATTTCCATCTGAGACTTCACCAAAAGCACCTTTATCATTCATATCTCTACCAAGAGTCTCTTCAAGACAGTTAAGGTTTTTTCTAACATGTACCTCAAACTCTTCTAGTCTCTATCCATTACCCAGTTCCAAAGACACTTCCACATTTTTAAGCATTTGTTACAGCAGCATGCCTCTTCTTGATACCAAAATCTGTATTAGTTAGGGCTCTTCAGAGAAACAAAACCAAGAGAAAAAATAGAGAGAGAGAGGGAGAGAGAGAGAGAGATATGATTAGAATTTCTACTTTTATTTTAAGTCTATTTCTGGATTCTATTCTGTCCATTAATCCATCTATTCAATCTCTAGTATCAAAATGATTCCATATATCTAGCTGTATCTAATTTTTTTTAATTTTTAAGATATGGCAGGATTAGATAAATCCCATCCCAAATTTGTTACTGTCTCCTTTAAATTTTTTTCATATCAATTCTTGGATGTTTAATCTTCCAGATGATTCCCAGTATCATTTTGTAAGGTTGTCCTTGATTCTCCCACCATAAAATAAAAAATAAAAGAAAATAAAATTCTTAGTGCTATATTAGTTGGAATAATATTGAATATAATATTAAATCTGGAGAGAATTTATATAATTAAAGTATTGTGTCTTAAGCGTTCTTATTACGATCTTGGTGGACTAGCTTATAAAAGACTAACCTTCCTGAGGAGAACAACTAGAAAAATTGGGCACAATTTTTTTTAATGTTTGAAGTCATTAGAGAACTACTACTAGAATCAAGACTTAAGGAGTCGAGGTATTATATAGAAGGGAAGCACCAAGAGGTTAACCAAAGTATTTGAGCCCTTTTTCTCCCACAGATGAGAGCTTGAAAAACTGAGTCGAGTCTTTGGCAGTCTCAGTTTTAGTGATACAGTTTTAGAGTTCAAGTTTTGCCAAGATAGGAGAACCTTGGTAAATATTCCAGGATTTCATCTGAAACCCCAGAAGACTAGATCCTAAGAATGAGCCACTCAGAAATAGATCAGCCCTCAAAAAAACTGACATAGAGCCTTGAGGCCAATTGGTCCCTGATTGGATTATACTAATTTATCCCTAGGTAAACTACATGCCAGAAACAAAATCAAATTCTCTTTAGAAAAAGATAGAATCTCTGTTTATTAAATGATATTTTTCATAAGCGAGGTCCTGCATTCAATCAAAACCTGTTTTTTGGCAACTTGACACTACGATGTGCTTAACTGATTTTTTTTTTAATTTATACTACTCAGTTTTTTAGTGTTTCTTGAGTCTCTGGTTTGATGGCTTTTATCACCTTGGGCATACCAAAAGACAGGACCAAATAATTGAAAACCAGGAAAAAGATTTATAGGAAATCCATATTTTGAAGTTATTATGTAGGGACTTTATGATTAATACATTCAGGAAAGTACAGGAGAAGGTGAAAAATTTCAGCCAAGAAGTAGAATCTTCTACTTAAAATCTTAAAAAAAAATCCATAGAAACACTGAAATTTAAAATATAATAACTGAAATTACGAACTCAATAGATAGATGCAAGGACAAACCAAATAAAAAATTAGAGAACTAGTAAAAAAAAAGTTAAGCCAGAAACCAGTGAAATTCGGTATCTACATTAAGTACATGGAAATGAGATGGAAAGATTAAAAAGTAAATGTAACTTCTTCAAATATTCATTTTTATCTAGTTTGGGATTTTGAAACATATTACTGTTTTGTGTATTCAAAAAAGTTTTAAAATCAACAATAAAGGGGAAAATAAAATAGAAACAAATAAATATAACCATATATCAGATTAGCATGAGAAATAAAAAGAAGCTAGTTAAGAATTAACACTAGATTTTACACTTCAAGAAAAGAACTTATACCAAAACACAAATAAAGATAGGGTCTATGATGTTATCTATTCTCATAGGTCAGTTTCCTTAGAAGCAGAATGTGAAATGAGGATTTGTGTGCAAGTGATTTATTGAGAGAATATACTCATTATTGAGAGAATATGGAAGTGAGGGAAGCAGGCTAGCCAAGTAAAGCAAATTAGCAAGAAGGTGATTTCAGATATAACCTAGTCTCAGCCTGATCCCATGTGGAGATCTGAAACATAAATTATATCAGAGTTTGTTCTGCCTAGACATGAGGGGCTGAGCTTTCATAGCCCTGTATCTATCTGGCAGTCACTCGACAGAGGCCATTCCATGGGAGAGGTATGTAACTCTCAGGTAACCTTAGAGGGATGGGTTCTGTGGCCGATGAGCAGCCCTCCAGAAAAGATTGGTAGCAGCAACCTAAACAGCTACAAGCTGGGGGAATATCACAGCAGTAAAAAGAGTTCCTGAGATATAAGCAGGGCTGCAGCAACCTCTACAACATCCATGTGAAAGTTCCATGGGTGAAGTTCCTCCTAGAATTGGATTCTAGGAAAAGCACCCTGTACTGTCTATCATGGTTTGAATGCTGTTATAGTGATGATGATTATAATGACAATGTGGTGTGTACTATGTAGCATTCATCTCTCATAAAGGGTTTTGCATGTCTTAACTAATTTAATTCTTATAACGACCCAACCCTATTATGGAGAAGCTGTTATTACACTTATTTTTACAGATGAAGAAACTGAGGCACAGAGAGTATAAAGTTACACAGTCAATGGCAGGCTGGGATTTGAACTTACTAAAGTTCTATAGTTTCTTACCTAGTAGAGAAAGAAAAATCACATTCTCTTTACCTTCCATTAGGCTACAACCTGGGTTACAACTGACTGCATTGAGAATTAACACTGGATTCAAAGGCTGCTCTCTCCAGACTAGACACAAAGAAGACCAGCAGGCTATCAGAGACATTGGGTGAGACGTCTATTAAGTGATGCTGAAACCTGAATACTGGCCAATTAATCAAATCACAGTGTTTAAATGTGACGAAAGGAACAGAGTCAGAAGTAGAGGTTAGAGTCTTAGATAGAAGCCAGTAAGCAGAGGCCTTCAAAAGATAGAAACAGGATCAGTAGATGGAAGTGGAAAGAGGAAGGAGGTAATGAGAGGATGAATGACACATATACATGACCGGGCACAGAGTGGGGGCAGGAACTCCAAAGGGACTGACAAGGGAACTGAGACACTAGCCTGAGCCTGCCTAAAGTAGTTAATGGGACACTTGTCTTGTTGTGGCATATCAACCCACATTTTAGGTCTTGTAATATATACTTTTTTTAATTAACATATAATGTATTATTTGCCCCAGGGGTACAGGTCTGTGAATCACTTCACTGACATATTTTTTGTCTATCAACTGAACTGATGATCTGGGATGTCTCATTTTCTCAGACAAGGAGGCCAAAAAACCCACAAAAAAACAAAAACCCAAAAACAAAACCCTTATGTTTCCTTTTATGACTTAGCTTCTGAATGGCATAAAGCTAAATTTAGTTTCCAGACTAGGAATAATTTTATTTCCAGATTCTGATAAAATATTATATATGTATAAGGATTGCTCATGGCACTTACGTATTTAATCTTTAATTGTTCTGCTTTGATCTAGGTTTGATATTTTAAGTTTCCTTTTGAAAGCAAGCACAGCATAAATTTTAAATAGCAAAATGGGAGAGACATATTTCCTATTAGGTCATGCAGGAATACCTACAAAGTAAGTCAATAGACATAAAGTAAAGTAACATTGAGTACAAGCATATGACAAAAGATAGGAGGTTAATTTATGCATTAGGGAAGCACACAGTCCATTAAAATGAGGCCAAGAGTGGCAAAGAATGGCCAAGGAAACCATTTCTTTGCATAGCAAGGTTGATGTTGGGATACAGGAAGATGGAGATTCATACTGGTTGTGACTATTCTTATTTATGTAACCTTTTGTAAAATCAGCTATTGTAAAAGTTAGTAAAAATGCAAAAAGTAAAGTATGAAAATGAACACAAAATAACTGAATAAATACATTAAATAGTACTTGACTCGATTAGAACTTTGTTACTTAATACAGGGGTTATTAACTCTAAAAATCTGTGAAACATCATTAATGACATACCGTCAGCTGAGAGTACTTAATGGTCTGGAAATTTCCAGATGATCTATACAGACCAATGCAGAAGTCAGACTAAAATCTCCCGAATCTCAACTAGTCAGAATTCTTAGGGCATAATTAGTTTTTTCTATTAACCAAGAGTTTGCCAATTAGTCCATTTTGCTTCAAACCTTTGCTGCTAAAAATATGTATAAAGATCATGCTGGGCATCAATTTTCATTGTTGTATGGGAGTCTCTTTGACAACATGAATGTTAAGACTGAAGGTGCTTTTAAAGAAATAAATTTCTCACTTGTCACAGGAAGTTTTGTAAAAACATTCAGCACAGTACCTGGCCCACAGAAAAAATGATCTGCATGTGAAATTAGTAATAGTAGTGATATCACGATGGGCCCACCCACTGTAAAGTGGAATGCAGAAAGACTACTAAGTGACTGAAGATTTCCTTTATTTTTCAACCCAAGTTTATTTCTATTATAAAGTTTTTCATATTTATTGTATAATTTTTTAAGTAGAAAGAAGAAGTAATGTAAATAAATAAATAGCCAGGCAATCTTTAGCTGTGCTTCAGGATAACTGAGGTTTTAAAATTTCTTCTTTCCTTTAAGAAGGGTAAAATATTTCTACACACGTTCATCATCTATCTGCCCAACAGTTCTGTGTAATAAAGGGCAGTTGCTGTGCCCAGTGCACAGAAGAAAAAACATACAGAGGTTAAGTGACTTGCTTACTTGGCAAAAACAGAACTAGAACCGCCGGCACTTGTTACATGAATCTCTTACCACGTGTCTTAAGATCATTTTGCTACCAAACACTATTAATTACATGAGCACCCCATGGATTCATTTAAGTCCTTAACACATAGTGGGGAAGCCTTTCTTCTATTTCCTAAAAATAAAAAGCTAAATGTGCTCTTAATAGTTTTAAAATTTAAATTTTCACCTGTGATTTCCTTTGAAGATACCACTTAACTCTGAAACAGAAAGGAGACTAAAATACGTAGAGGGATACAGTCTTGCAAAGAAAATGAGAAAAATATAACCTTTTACAATCAGCCAGCACTCCCTTTAATATACTGCTTACAACTCGATACAAAGCTGGCTTCTAGTGGTAATTATAGAGATGGTAAGAGAGAATGGATTAGGTACAGGGAAAACTGCAGTACTGCCATCAAGTACTTGGGCACTGTAGCATGGCTCTGTGTTTTCTTCCAGCCAGCTCTAACTAACTGTTCATGCACAGGCACAAAAAGGGCAGACAGTTGGACTTCGTGAAGGTTATGGTTTCCCAGTGAGTATGATAATGGGAGAGAAAAACAGCAGAATTAAGAGTGTATAAAGAGTATGGGGCGCCTGGGTGGCTCGTTAAAGCCTCTGCCTTTGGCTCAGGTCATGATCTCAGGGTCCTGGGATCGAGCTCCACATCGGCCTCTCTGCTCAGCAGGGAGTCTGCTTCCCCCTCTCTCTCTGCCTGCCTCTTCCTACTTGTGATCTCTCTCTGTCAAAGCATAAAGAAAATTGTGGAGGGCACTGTGAGAAGGAAGGGAAGGGTGATTGGGGGGAAATCGAAGGGGGCAATGAACCATGAGAGACTGTGGACTCTGAGCAACCAACTGAGGGGTTTGGAGGGGAGGGGGGTGGGGGGTTGGGCGAGCCTGGTGGTGGGTATGGAGAAGGGCACATATTGCATGGAGCACTGGGTGTGGTGCATGGACAATCAATCTTGTAACACTGAAAAAATAAAATAAACATATTTGGGGAAAAAAAATTAAAAAAAATAAAATCTCTCAAAAAAAGAGTTTATAAAGAATAATGATTACATAATGATTATAGGATCTAAACTGGATAAGGAGAGGATTAAGTACATATGCAGATTAATGGAAAAGTCAATAGTAAATGAATTAGAAATATCAGTTGGTTCAAGAATGGAAAGCTCTATAATCCTTATCCCCCTTTCTGAAAAGGTACTAACATTTTTATAACAAAAGGTTTCTTAGAAATCTTAACTATCATATAATATTATTGTATAACAGTCTATGTTAAAATGATACTAATTGGTGGAAACTCAGCTAAACTTCTAGTTCCTCAACAAATATCCAGAAACTGCCATTTATGTATTCCAAAACCCAAAAAAGAGGAGAGCCAGTTAAACCAGCATTGTCTGTTAGGTTTGTCCAGTTCCTAAATCTATTTTGAATTATTCCTCTCAAACTCTGTGTTTTAAATGAACCCCCAAGCACTTTGAAATCTTTTTTTTCAGAATGCTTCTTTTATTTGTACTATTTCTCTTTGACGTTTACCTCAGACCCTAAAGATACAATCTCCATCTAAATATTCCAGCCTACGTTGCACTGCAAGATTAACCTTCAGGCTCCCTAACTGATGTTCCATTTGCAACCTAAATGTGTCTCAAATACAGCTAACATTTTGTTTTATGTCCCAGTGCAAACTGTTCACATCTATGCAATACTTTCCAGTTAATCTGGACTCTCCAGTGCTTTTACATTGTTTTATGTCTTCCCCTTTCCTCCCTGTTTCTATTCCATACCTCATTTTCTGTATGCCTCAACCTGCCCTGGAATATTCAGAAGTTCCATTGTGCATTTAGGCAGCTGTGAGGGAGAGACCTTGAGAATCCTGGACACCAGGGGACCACAGCTTCTTTGGCAGCCTTGGTTTGGAAACACTTCACAGGCTGTTTCTTGTGAGCTGGGCAGAGATTGCTCTTTTGGAAATCTCCCTCCTAGTCAGCTGCTTGTTGGCTGGCCTCTGTGCAGAAGTATGATCCTTCAAAAGAAGGCAACAGAAGTTTGCTTGGGAATCATTTGTTAAAGATGGGGAACGGTTGTTATTTTGTGAATTCAAACCCTAAGACCAACCAACTTCACTTTCTTCCTTCAAACATATGGTATGAATACAGAGACAAATAAGTTTAATGATTTAACTAACTTTATCATCCCCCACCCCCCCAAAAAAACATTTTTAAGTGGGGGGGAAGGGCTTTAATTAAGCCATGGAAGTTTGACAGCATAATTAGAACAGCTGGCGACCTAGCTAAATTCTTCAGAAGGTTTGGCCAGAGGGAGGGGCAAATATGTAAGATAATGAGATACTGATATTTTATAAAACATAGTGGAGCTGGTTATTAGATCTACAGAATAAAGAATTTGGTCAAATGACAGGCTATAAATTCTTTTCCTGAACATATACTCTAAAAGCCTAAGAAAGTGTCAGGAAACCTGTTGATTGTTTAGCTTTATGCAAGAAACATTTCCTTGCACTGTCTTTCTAATAGTAAGATAAAAATGATGGCCTAAGGAAGACAGAATGAAAAGATGTTGGTGGGTGACCTCTTGTGTATAAGAGATGCTTCCAGAACATTGCAAACTGGGCCTTCTGAAGTATTTCACTACTTCCTCTCCACATGTTCACAGCAGGCGCCCAAACAGTCAAGCTGCACCCCCTCCTTGTTTCAGGGCAGACAGAGGTCAATGTGACTCAGGATAGAAAATTGCCAATGGGAAAGTGAAAACAGACCTAACTGAATGGATTGCAAAAAACTGACAGAAATCACATCAAAGCTCATAAGGCTGACAGAGTGCCCCACAGAATGTATAAAGTTCACCACTTTCTTATTGGCATTTTAGGTGCAATTCGGAGCAAAGTGTCAGTCCATGAAAATCGCATGACTTGGACCTCTAATGCTTTGGTTTCCACAAAAATGGAAAGTTCTGCAAACTCTGCATTTTCTTCCCTGTTATATTTGGTGTCTCTAGGGAGAAATGTCAATGAGTATATTGTTAGAGAATGTTTTTGGTAAAAAATGATCAGAAATCTGGCACAAGTATTTATTTTTCTTAACATACTTTTTAAAGCCTCTACCATAGACTATACTCAAGAAAACTGGTAGTGTATGGGGAACACATTAAAAATGGGTTATGCATACAGCCCAACTTAGAAAGCCCCAAAATCAATTGATCATGTATAGATGGGTCTATTCCTGAACACACACACTCTTTATGCCAATATCATAATCTTAATTACTATAGCTTTATAGTAATTTCTTTTTATTTATGCAAAATTATTTGGGCTATTTTAGATCTTTTGCATTTCCATATAAATTTTAGAGTCTGCTTGTCAATTTCTACAAAAAAAAAAAGCCTTCTGGAATTTTAATTAGCTCACGTTGAAACCATAGGCCAACTGTGAAGAAATGACAGTTTAATAATATGGGGTCATCCAATGCAAAAACATGGTATATTTCTACATTTATTTATGTGTAATTTCTCTCAGCAATGTTTCTTAGCTTTTAGTATATAGAACTTGCACATATTTTAATTTTTTTCTCTAAATACATTGAGTTCTTTTGATGCTATTGTGAATGGTATTGCTTTTAATTTTTAAGTCTTTATTGCTAGTATATAGTTATTTTTATATCAGTGTTATGAACTGCAGTCTTTTTTTATTTAAGATTTATTTATTTATTTGACAGAGATAAAGAGATCACAGTAGGCAGAGGGAGAAGGGGAAGCAGGCTCCCTCCTGAGCAGAGAGCCCGATGTGGGGCTCAATCCCAGGACCCTAACATCATGACCTGAGCCAAAGGCAGAAGCTTAACCCACTGAGCCACCTACGCATCCCAACTGCAGTCTTTCTAAATGCACTCATTAGTTATAAAAGCTTTGTTTTGTAGATTCATTAAGAATTCTGTATACACGATCTTATTATCTGAAAACAAAGACAGTTTTACTTTTTTTGTTCCAAATGGTATCTTTTTTCCTTATCCTTATTAATAGGCTACCTTTAGTACAATATTTAATAGTTGTGATGAACATAAATATATTTGTCTTGTTTCAGATTTTAGGAGGAGATGGAAGGTCATTCAGTCTTTCACCAGTAAATCTAATGTTAGCTGTTTAATTTTGTTGTAGACACTATAAATTGAGAAAATTCTCTTCTATTTCTACTTAATCATGAACAGGTATTGAATTGTATTGAGTGCTTTTTCTACATGTATTTGGGTAATCAAATTTTTATCTCTATTCTGATAAAATAATGAATTACATTGTTTATGAGAAGCTAAACCAAATTTCAGTTCCTTAATTCATCCCATGCCTGCCTTTAACTTGACAAAAAAAAAAGAGACTTGTTGTATTGATATGCATGAGAAGTATTGGTATAAAGTCTTCTTTTTCTTTTTTTTTTTCCTAGTTTTACTTTTTTTATCAGGTGGTGCTGGTCTCATTAAGTGAAGTAGAAAATGTTCCTTTATTTCCTTATTTTCCAAAAGAGTTTTTGTTAGATTGATATTATTTCTTCTTAAATGTCTAGCAGAATTACGTAAAGTCCTCCAGGACTGGTGTTTTCATTGTTCAGATATTTCAGATTACAAATTCAATTTTTTTAACTTAAATAGAGTTATTCAGATTTGCTATTTCTTCTTGTATATGTTCGGTTAATTTGAGTTTTGCAAGTAATTTCTTTTTTATTTGAATATTTTATTTATTTATTTATTTTCCCCCAAATACATTTATTTTATTTTTTCAGTGTTACAAGATTAATTGTTCATGCATTTCATCTATGTTTAATTTATTTGCATAAATTTTTCATTATATTCCCTTATTACTTCCTTTTTTCTTTTTAAATATTTATTTATTTATTTGAGAGAGAGAGAGAGAGCAAGCAGGGGGAAGAGGCAGAGGGAGAGAGAGAATCTTAAGCAAACTCCCCAATGATCATGGAGCCTGATGCGGGGCTCGATTCCATGACCCTGAGATCGTTACCTGAGCCAAAATCAAGAGTCAGATGCTTAACTGACCGAGCCCCCAGATATTTCTTCCTTACTATACTCTTAATGTCTATAGGATCACTTATTCCTAATATTCATAATTTGTGTCTTATTCTTCTTGATCAGCATTTCCAGAGTTTTACCAATTTCATTAAGCTTTTCAAATAAACTATTTTTGGTTGCAATTATTTTTCTGTATTATTTGTACATTTTCTATTTTATTGATTCTCCATATTAGCTTAATCACTTCCTTTCTTCTCTTCACGTTTTATCTGCTCTTCTTTTTCTAGCTTTCTAAAGTAGGAGCTTAGATTATTATTTTTCATATTTCTTCCTTTTTAGTATAAGCATTTAACTTTCTTCTAAACACTACTTGAACTTCATAGTATGAGTTTTGATGTTATTTTTCGTTATCATTCAATTCAAAGTATTTTGTAATTTTTTTCTTTAGAAGTAGGTTATATTGGGGCACCTGGGTGGCTCAGTGGGTTAAAGTCTCTGCCTTCAGTTCAGGTCATGATCTCAGGGTCCTGGGATTGAGACCTAAATCAGGCTCTCTGCTCAGCAGGGAGCCTGCTTCTGCCTGCCTCTCTACCTACTAGTGATCTCTCTCTCTCTCTCTCTGTCAAATAAATAAATAAATAAATAAATAAATAAAATCTTAAAAAAAAGTTTAAAAAAAGAAGTTGGTTGTATTATTTATAAATATTTAAGGATTTAAAAAACATTTTCAGTTATTGATATCTACTTTAATTTACTTTTGGTCATAAAATTAAAATTATTAACTATATTAAAGCCAGAGTAACAATACTTATATCAGAAAAGTAGATTTTAAGCCCAGGACTATACCAAGAGATGAAGAAGGGCACTATATCATAATAATGGGGAATATCCAACAAGAAGATCTAACAATTGTAAATATTTATGCCCCCAACATGAGAGGACCCAAATATATAAAACAATTAATAGCAAACATAAAGGAGCTAATTGAGAATAATACAATAATAGTAGGGGACACTTCATTACATCAATAGACAGATCATCTAAGCAGGAAGTCAATAAGGAAACAATGGTTTTCAATGACACACTGAATGAGGTGGACTTAACAGATACATTCAGAACATCTCATCCTAAAGAAGCAGAATCACATTTTCTTCAAATATGTATGGGATGCACAAAGTTGCATACTAGGTCACATATCAGGCCTCAGCAAGTATAAAAAGATTAAGATCATACCATGCATATTTTCTAACCACAACACTATGAAACTTGAAGTCAACCACAAGAGCAATTTTGGAAAGACCACAAATACATGGAGGTCAAACAAAATGCTACTAAACAATGATCTGATAGATACCCATAAGATACCTAGGAATAAACTTAACCAAAGAGGTAAAAGATCTGTATTCTGAAAACTGTAAAACGCTGATGAAAGAAATTGAAGATGACACAAAGGAATGGGAAAAAATTCCATGCCCAGGGATTGGAAGAGCAAATATTGTTAAAACTTCTATGTTACCCAAAGCAATCTACATATTTAATGCAATCTCCATCAATATACCAACAGTATTTTTCACAGACCTACAACAAACAATCTTAAAATTTCTATGGAACCAGAGAAGACCCCAAAGAGTCAAAGCAATTCTTTAAAAGCAAAGCAAAGCTGGAAGCATCATAATTTCATACCTAAAATTATATTACAAAACTGTAGTAATCAAGACAGTATAGTACAGGCACAAAACTAGGCACAACAGAACAGAATAGAAATCCCAGAAATGAACCCGCAGCTATATGGTCAATTAATCTTTGACAAAGTAGGAAAGAGTATGCAATGGAAAAAAAAAGACAGTCTCTTCAACAAAGAGAGTTGGGAAAACTGGACAGCTACATGCAAAAGAATGAAACCACTTTCTTAAACCATATACAAAAATAAATTTTAAAATGGATTAAAGAAAAGAGTGGATAAAGGATGTAAGTGTGAGACAGGAAACAATTAAAATCCTAGAGGAGAACACAGATAGTAACTTCTTCGACCTTGGCCCTAGTAACTTCTTTCTAGATGTGTCTCCTGAGGTAAGGAAAACAAAAGCAAAAATAAATTATTGACTTCATCAAAATGAAAAGCTTCTGCATAGTAAAGGAAACAATCAACTAAAACTAAAAAGCAACCTACAGATTGGGAGAAGGTATTTGCAAATGACGAATCTGATAAAAGGATAGTATCCAAAATATATTCAAAACTTATAAAACTCAACACCCAAAAACAAATAATCCAGTTAAAAAATGGGGCAGAAGGGGCACCTGGGTGGCTCAGTTGGTTAAAGCCTCCGCCCCGAAGTCATGATCTCGGGGTCCTGGGATCGAGCCCTGGATTGAGCTTTCTGCTCAGCAGGGAGCCTGATTCCCCCTCTCCCTCTGCCTGCCTCTCTGCCTACTGTGATCTCTCTCTCTGTCAAATAAATAAATCAAATCTTTAAAAAAATGGGGCATAAGGTACGAATAGACATTCTTCAAAAGAAGATATACATACGGCCAACAGATACATGAAAAGATGCTCAACATCACTGATCATCAGGGAAATACAAATCAAAACTACAATGAGATATCATTTTACATTTGTCAGAATGGCTAAAATCAACAACACGAGAAACAACAGATTTTGGCAAGGACGGGGAACACTCTTGCACTGTTAAGTGGGAATGTAAACTGCTACAGCCACTTTGGAAAATAGTATGGCAGTTCCTTAAAAAGTTAAAAATAGAACTACCCTATGATCCAGCAATTGCACTACTAGGTATTTACCCAAAGGATACAAAAATACTAATTTAAAGGGATACATGTACCCCAATCTTTAGCATTAACAAAAACAGCCAAATTATGGAAAGAGCCCAAGTGGCCATCAACTGATGAATGGATAAAGAAGATGTGGTGTGTATATATACAACAGAATATTATTCAGCCATAGCAAAGAATGAAATCTTGCCATTTACAACGATGTGGATGGAGCTGGAGAGTATTATGCTAAGTGAAATAAGTCTGTCAAAGAAAGACAAATATCATATGGTTTCACTTGTGGAATTTAGAAACAGAACAGATGAACACAGGGGGAGAAAACAGGAAAACCAAGAAACACACTCCTTACTCTAGAGAACAAAGTGATGGTTACTAAAGGGGAGGTGGGAGGGATGGGCGATATAGGTGACAGGGATTAAGGGGGACACTTGTGATGAGCACTGGGTGTTGTACGTGAGTGTCGAATCACGAAATTCTACAGCTCAAACTAATATTACACTGTATGCTAACTGGAATTTAAATAAAAACTTGAAAGAAAAATAAATAAATAAATTTACTAACTATATGAATTATAAGTTATTAAAATTATTAAAATAAATTTACTAACTATATGAATTGTAAATTATTAAAATGTCCTTTTATGTTTTTTGAATCTTTTAATGGTTCAACATATATCTGGGTGAAAGTTTCACATGCATTTGAAAGAGTATGCATTATTTTTTGTTCTGTTCCTTTTTCTATATATGTATGTTAATTAAATCAAGTTGGTTGATAGTATTGTTCAGGTCATCTCTGTCTTCTGATAGAGATAGTGGATTCTTTAAATTCTGTCAGTTTTTGCTACATCTATCCTAGGTCATTTTCCCTGTTTTGAAGTCTACTTAGTCTGATATTAATATAGTCATTCCAGCTTTCTTATGTTTATACATTCTGAGTAAATGGTATATCTTTTTTCATTCTTTTTAATCTATCTGATTTTCTTATACATGTCTTATAGGTCTTTTTTTGTGTATAATAACCTCTGCCTTTTAAAATAGTATGTTTATAGCATTTATAGTTAAAATAATTATCAGTATGATTGTCGCTTTTAAATTTACCTTTGCAATTCATGTGTTAATTGCTTATCTGCATTTTGTCCAATATTCCTTTTTTCTTGCGTCTTTATGATTATTTGTGTATATTTTAAGATTTCACTTTATGTGCGCCTGGGTGGCTCAGTTGGTTAAGCAAATGTCTTCAGCTCAGGTCATGATCCCAGAGTCCTGGGATCAAGTCCCACATTGGGCTCCCAATTCCATGAGGAGTCTGCTTCTCCCTCTGACCTTCTCCTCTCTCATGCTCTCTCTCTCTCTCTCAAAATAAATAAATAAAATCTTTTAAAAAATACTTCACTTTATCTTCATTATTGATTTATTTATTTTATATTTTATTGGATAGTCTTGGGTTTATATTAAGCTTCTGTACCTTATTACAGTTTATTTTCAAATGATATTATGCCACTTAACATAATGTAAAAATATACTTTTTGGACAGAAGCACATACATATTGTAGATATAGTCTGCCCTTGAGAAACTTACTAAAGAGGTGTGCATTGTCCCTGGTGGGCTTGGTGCCTTAGGGTAGGGAATTCCAGGCTCATTCTCTGAGTTCCCCTGCATTCTCTGAGAAATACTCAGAGAATGATCTGGGTTAAGGGAAGTGCAGGTGAGTGTATCTTCTTGACCTTGCAGACTTTCACCCCATGGAAAGGGAAATAGTTAGAGGAGGACTGCAGCTAAGTTTCAAGGCCCAGGGTCTATGGGCAATATTATCTCCCAATATTGACCATGCTCTTAACGTTATGTCCTTAGGAATTAATCGCTTAATCAGAACTTCTAATTTAAGATATATTTGGAAAGAATTTCTTCAGAATTAAACTCAAAGTCAAAAAGCAGATTGGGAAAAAAGAAAACGATATAAATCAAGAAAATTTTAGACAAAGTGGTGAAAATATTTGAATTTTCACTGACTTACAATTTCTCTAAATTTATTGCTGGGGTAGTATAATTAACTAATTCATAAACTCATAGAATTATCCTGGTCACTACCAAAATTTTATGATACCTTTCTCTTCTTTAGATCTTCCCCCTCTTTTCAAGACCATGCTTCACATAGGCCTAAATTCTTATTTTCACATATTTCTGTATACCTTTAAATGTCTAAATTATTTTCCCCAAATCGAGGCTGTTTCTACTGCCACTGAAAATATTGAATTTTAGTAATTATATTCTGTTTAATTTTATAACCAATTTATGTATAAATAATGACATCAGTACTTAGGAGAAAAGAACTTAATTCATCTGTACTAACAAATTAAATTGAGTTTTCACACATACACACACTCACAAACACACACACGGCATAATTAAAACTAATGATTATTTCAAAGGAAATATTAGAGGTTTTTTTTCTTCCTTGGTTAAATGGGACTATGCTATCCAAAGAGGGACTGCTTCTCTTTTTTAAACTATAAGGATAATTTTGACCTAATCATATCTTAAACATTTATTAAGTTGTCACATCAGGATAGATTGTGAACCTAATAATAAAAAGCTCTGTTCTGTCCTCAAAAAGCTAATGTTCTAAAAGTTAAAAGAGGGAGAAAACATAAAAAAACGTAGACAGGCATGGATTCAAACTCAGTAGAAACTATCCTTATTACAGTTTCTTTTTTTGATCTCTCCCTAAATATGTACAAATAGACTTTTGGCATGTGAAATTATGTCATTGTTTAAATTGGCAGTTTGGGAAATTGGCTTGACCTGACTTCATCTCTTTCAGCCTGAGGGATAGTCCCATCTTGGGTGGCCTTCCCACCAGGAAAGTGTCTCAGACAGGAGGCCAGAGCCTGGCCTGTGACCTATTGTGCAAGAAGTTTCCAGAGGCAGATTTGAGATAAACCCATCTCCAACGGCTGGAATATTAGTTGATTCAATATGACATGGATTTACTGGAGTCCAGTGGATTGTAGGCTTCACAGTAGAGAGAAAAAAACCCAAACTTGTTCAGTCTGTCATTAATAGCATGGTTACTAAACATTCTTGCTAAAAATCTTTTTAAAATATACTTAAAATGTTGATGAAATGTGCAAAGAATGCAAAAAGTGAGGTTAGCTCTGGTGGGAGAGAAATAATGGGGAGAAAACCACCTAGGTATAATGATGTGACATACAGCCTTCACTGTTTTCTCCCTATGCACAGAAAGGGGATTGCCTTCTAACGCCTTGTGAAAAATTTTGGTAAGAGAAAAAAAATTTCTGAGATGTGATAGTGGCCTGCCCCCAGCATAAATTGATCATGAAATTATTTACATTGATCTCCTCAAATATAATGTGCCTAGAAATGATGCAAACATGTTCTCCATGCTCATGTTTCTTTGAATTGGTCTGAATTAAATCTCTAACTGGACTAAGGGCTGGTATGTAATTTTCTAGCTCATGCCTTTAATAAAACCTTGATCTATTTTTATAATCAGAACACTAAGGAAAATACAAGCTTCATATCAGAGGGCCTGAATGTGGGGTTCTATGAAGAGGATGACTGAAAGAAAAGAGGTAGAAGTATAAAACCTAGAAAGGAGAAAATGACTTCTGTGATTTGGATAACCATTAAGTAATTACATCTGTGTGAGCTTATGAGCAGAAACTAAAAACATTCCCATTAAAAGCTTTGTGAGTTTGGCTCACCAGTGCCATTAAGTGCCTAAAAAGAATGTGTAGCACAAACCTGGAAGGAAGGTACTACACAATGCAGGATAGTAGTCTGGTTCTAATGCATTGAGTCTCTAGAAAATATAGCACCACTCTGGCATTTCTTGGCTGCAAAGAATCCATGGCAGCAGTGGCCATGGAAACTATCATAGAGAAAGAGGCAGAGTTACTAACTTCTTTCCAAATATCTATGTGCTCCTCACATCATCCAGTCTCATTACAATTAAGTGAGACTATGTGATTACTTCTGGTCAATGCTTTTTGAGGATAACTGACCTTTGGGCCAAAGCATTCAAGAACCAATACAAGTCCTTCCAGTGTTTCCTTCTCTGCCTTAATGACCCTTCAGGCCACTTACTGGGTTGGAAACATGATAAGATCGTGGAACCTCTGTTACATTGGATATCCAAGTTACATCTTGGAGGAGAGGTCTAAGCTGTCCCAGGATAGTTGTCAGATCCTCAGAGAACTTGGCATGATCTTTGAGTAAGAATGAGTTTTAATGGCTCGATGGAGGGGAGGTGGTGTTCCTGGTTTTAAAATTTCTACAAAAGGAATAAAGCTATAAATTTTCTTTTGTGTCCTTTTCTTTTCATCGACTATTCTAAGATTCACCTTTGTTGTATGTAGCTGTATTTAGTATTCTTTGATATGACTATGTCACAATTTTACTCATCCTGCTAATGATAGACATTGGTTTCCAGTTTGTTTAAAGCATTATGAACATTTGGCAAATGCATTATGAACAAAATATGGCAATAATTTAAATATATAGGAACTAAAACTAAAACCAAAAATTTGGAACAGTATTTTATTGTAGTTTCCTCATAGATTTGTTACTGAATCTGGGCTAAGAATTTTCCAAATTATCAATGAAGGGATGGAATAGAGCAATTTTAAAACTTGTATGGATCCTAGAAATCATGAAGTCAAATCCTTTATTAAATAATAGATGAGGAAACAGAGGTCCAGAGAAGATTTTACCTGGTCACAATGACATAATTACAGACAGAGCCAAGGATGAAAGCTGGCTCTCCAGCTTTGGTAACAGAATTCTCTTAACTTTTCATGTTGTCACATTTTTCCACTCACACAGTCTCCACCAGTGGTAAAGTGATAAAGGCCATCTGGAAACTTCCTGTTGGTTTCCCGGTATGATCCATAGGGATCAGTCCCTAGCTAAAAGTGGCTAAAAAACATTGGTGCTATATTTTGGGGAAAAAAATTATGTTTTGGGCATCCATTTACTGTAAGAGATGCGGCACTTAAAAAACTTGAGGAACTAGTTTTTGGATTTTAGATGTAGAAGATTTATTATAAAACTATAAGATAATGTTATTTTGCTTTTAAAAGTTTTAAAAAAATTTTTTTATTATATCTTTCCAAGTCATTTGCTATGTAAGGAACAAAACAAATAAAACCAAAATGGTTTGGTCAATATCTCATAAAAAGTTGGCCATAAATTAGGAAGCAAAATCAAGACTTTCTTTTTTTTTTTCAAAGAAAGAATGCAAAGGAAGAAAAGTCATTCCAGGAGAAACATTCTGGGTGGCATACTGGAGAAGACTCTCTATAAAGTTCTGTGCAATTAAAAAAAAAAACTTCTTTCCTGACAGTTTAAAATTTCAATATTTTTAGAAAGAAAAATTTAAAATGCTCTGTTACTTACACTAAAGTTCTGAAACAATAAAGTAGATTATATTAATGTAAATATCATAACTTGAGATAAATGAGAATTCATTAGATTATTTCTGCACTCTCTGCACTAGATTATATAACTTGACGCTCAATATTGACCATGATATTCATTTTGTCTTTCTTAGTATGACACAGATAGAAAGATGCTGTGTATGTAAATTGGCAGTTTAGGAGAGAGATACAGAATAAAATAGATACATCTATAGAAATCTATAGGTGCCAATGGGCAAGTTGTTGGCAAAAGCCATCGATATAAGGAGCTTAGCCAGTGGATCTTTTTCCTCAAAAATGTTTTCACATTTTTGTGTCTCCAGGCAGTGTTGACATTTTTATATTCAACTATATATATATGTTCTTTCTTCATTTGGTTTTGCCTTGGCTTACTTGTAAATAAAATTTAATTTTCTTTCAATTCTTATCTTGAAGTTAGACTGCCAAATAAAAAATGTTCTTCTCTGTTTTATTCCCTAAAACAACCTGAGATATAGAGAACAGAAGTTTTACCTTTCTTGAAACTTGCCATATTCACTTGCAATGCAAATTTTTAAACTTTTTATAGTTAATCAACTTCTGTATCATCATCGTTATCAAACTACATGGCTAGAGTATATTAGGCACTCATTTGTGTTATATGATTTGACCTCCTGCATTAAAAAGCCTGTTTTAGCGATGATTTGGAATTTACCTATATGACTGAAATATGCATAATGCTTTCAGTTGTCCCTGAACTACTAGTGCCACTGAACTACTGCCACTAAATATTGAAATAGAAGAAAATAGCTCACCAATGCGCTTGAACTCACCAACACATGATGCTAGTCTATTATCCCACAAGTCAGCTAAACTTTAGCCTCATAAAGGCAGAAAGAACAGAAGAAAATAAGAATATAATTTGTGACTCAATGTAAATGGTCACATCTTAAGGGAATATATTATTTGTGTATATGAAAAAAGAAACATACAATCTAATGCATGTTTTATATTCTTTGAATATCAAATGTTGAAATCCTAAAAATACTTGAATAATGTTGATGTATTCATAAAATAAGGCTTGTGCTAGAATAAGCAGGAAGAAAAGGTGTAGCAAGAAACCTGACATTGAGTTCTGCTGTCACTAGAGGTATTTTCCACAGAGATTAAGTTATATACATAAAAATATATGACACCACTCAGGCAAACTATAAATGTATAGTAGTGTTACAAAATGTAATTTTTGCCCATTCTAAATCAAAAGAGTTTTTAGAGCAGAATGGTCCACAGCTGCAATAGTGCTCTGTTATCTGAAAGACAAAACCCAAAAACAAAACAAAACAAAAAACAAAACAAAACAAAAAAACCCACTGGATAATTCAGTAGTATAAAAAGACCTGAACAGAAGTAATTCTATTGAAAAGGCTATTTCCTAGTGTAAAAGCATTTCATTATATGCCTGTTGTTTCATCTGGCACTTCTGTATAAAATTGTTTGACAGAATGATAGGTGTTCATTGAAAATGAAAGGAAAACTATATTGAGATGACTAAAGAAGGAACAGAGTGGTTTAAGTTTCAGCTTTCAGGAATATGTTACATCTTCCATGACAGATATATATTTTTTACTCTTCCTCAAAACAATTAAGTATCTTGAGTAAAATATAAACTGTATAATTAAAGTGTTAATGACCTTTAGATGCATCAGTAGTTATAATAAGAGCTGAATATACAAGACTTAGGAAGAGCTCTTGACACCTAGACAAATTTGGGTTTTAATCCCAAATTTGTAACTCACTCCCTACAAAACCATCAGGAAATTATACTTTGGATATGATTGATCTCAGATGGGAGGACCAATGGCCTATTCCTCTGGTTTGCTGTTAGAAGAATTAGGTTCCTTGCAGAGTTTTTTCTGTATCCTGACTCTCCAAAAACAAATATACTCAATTGCTATGGTCCTCCGTCTTGCCCCAGTTAAACTCTTCTGACCCTGCCCCATTTTGAAAGTTTTGAAGTTCAAAGGTGCACTCTGGTATTGTCTCTTGTTTGCAGAGACCTAAGAGAATTTAAGTCCTTTTAACTAATTAACTACTTACTTCCTATGTGCACTGTTAGAGCAACAGGATAGCTTAATATTGGCTCAGGCAAATAGCATTTATTGCTTCTACAGAGTTGCCACCTAATTGAGTAATGTGGATAAACTTAAAAATGGAACTGTCATATAAATAACATTTGCCAAGAGAGTAGTACTTAAATGTTCTTGCCACTTCCCTCCCCACAAAACAGAGCAAGATAATATATGAGGGGGATAGATGTATATCAAATCACCATGACACAACCTAAAGTATCTTAGTTATATTTGTCAATTTTACCTCAATATAGCTAAAAAATAATAGATGATTAAATTAAAAAGTAAAATAGCCTAGAGGCTCTCAACTCGTGAGGATACCTTTTCAGGACACTTAAAGGACAATTCAAAAAACACTGCTTATAAAGAGATAGGAGAAAAAGAATGTTTTTAAAAGGTGCAGGTAGCTACTGACTTACAAATTTAAAATGTGTTGACTAGAAAAAAATGCGTGAAAAATAAATGAATATGTTATCAATTCTTTGAAAAAAAAAAGGTAGTGAGAACAAAAAGAATTACAAGAGGAAAAAGTTAATGCACAGCAGCCTTCTTTTATTTCTTTTTTTTTTCTTTTTCTCTTTTAAATCTTTCTGCTCACTGTGTTTCCTCCCACTATGGAATATTCCTCTGATGAGATAGCTTTCTCCCCCGCTATGTTTCCTAGGGGGAAACAGCATAGGACCTGACCTCCTTCTGGTGTTTGTGAAGTCCTCTACTTTGTGCTATGGTGAGCAGCATCGATTGCCTCTAACCTAATAGCCAGACAGGTCAGATGCTTGCTTCCCAAGCTTCCCAGGGCTAGAGTGCAGTCCTTGGGAGAAGCCTGATAAACTCTCTCCATCTCAGAACAAGATGTAAGAAGTTCATAACCCAGAGAAGTAGGTGCAGTGGAAAAGCTACCATAGTGGAGACAAGAGCAGTTCAGAAATGTTCTGTTCCTCCAAGTTCACTATTTCTTCCATCACTTCAACAACGAATTCTTTCCTGATGGCCAAAGGGGCTCCTGGATTATTTCCCCAGCTATAAGGGTCATGAGACTATCAGCAGTCTCATGAGCATTTAATGTGCTGTGCTGAAGGAAACTTCTAGCACATGTCTGGGAGTCTAAATCCTTGATCACTAATGTAATTTACCTGCTGTGCCTAAAGAGGCAAATTAGCAAGTATCATCTGTAAACTAAGGGAAATAGTATATAGTTCACTGTTCTTTGGTTTTAGATAATTCATATAGAGTACCTGGCATAAAGTGAGTCTTTAAATACTAGCTATCATTGTCATTGTTACAATTTCTAATACTAACTCTGTGAATACTTCCGTTACTATTCTACCTTGCCTCCTCTAGCTTATGAACTGTCAGCCCTCATGTCCAGTTCCTTCAATTAAGCAGCATCTAGTCACCTCTAATAACAAAATCCCCATTGTCACCCTCTGTTTTTGTCTCTGGGCAAACACTTTTTGTCATTTTTCTTCTTCAAATATGGAGATTTATGTGAATGTACATGTAAATATATCTTCCAGAATATAAATATGTGATGGTAACATTAGCGATACTTTTATTCTTTTCTTCCTAATTCTTAAATGTTTGGGGTTTTTTTAAAAATAACAACTGTATATTACTTTAATAAACAGAAAAAGTAATAAAGCTATTTTAAATTATATCTTCTTGATATATAATGCTATTCTATCTTTATTTCTAATAGATATGATTCTTTGGAATACAGTGTACCCTTCCTTTGTTATATTCCTATTTTTATTTTGTCCAAACAATTCCACATAATATGTAGCAATAGTCATGAGATTCTATGTACTACTTGGTTATAATTCGTATTCCCACTGATTATATGATTAAACTATTTCTCCTATCCTATATCGCTATATATATATTTCTCAGGATTCATGACTTCCAAATATGTTAATTCTTTAATGCATTTATCTTCTCATATTACTTCCCATGTTATGGTTCTTTTTCATGTTTTAGAAGATGTTGATTATAAGAATTGACTCCTAAGTTAAAACAGTGCTTGTTAAAATCTAGTCATGCTTCCTGGGTTATTGCCTAATTGAGAAATGATCATACAAAGCTAATACTTTCTCAACGTCATACAAGAAAATGGTATACAATTCCATAAGAATTACTTTTTATTCATGTATAAAGGATATTTACTAAGGATATTACTTTACTAAGATAAGTACCAAGGGAGTAAAGATTATTTAAGGTTACATTTATAAACTAAATTTAACTTATTAGAATTTCCTGAGCTCTAATTGAGCTCTTATGAAGCTGAACAATGAAGACAATAATAAGCATAGTTATAAGGGCAGCATCATTATTGGATCTAGAGTTGGTCATGACTGTTAGTTATTGCTGTTCTTGGTTGCTAATTATAAGGCAAGTATCAAAAACCCCCATTCCCTTCTCTGGCATATTTAGGAAAAATGTGAGTTTGTTTCATATCTACTCTGAGTCACTTATCCTATTACATATTCCTCCCCTTGGTCCCAGGTCTCCAGTGAACTGCTTGTAGTCCTACCCTGAAATTCTTGGACTAAAATCTCCCATCCATACATAAGGATATAAGGCTAACTCTTTGCCATTCTTAGCAATGAAATAAACACAGGACAGAGTATTCTTCCCATGATTGCTACAGAAGTCTATCTGGTATATATCAACTTTTACTGAAAGATTGCAGGTCAATAAAAAAAAATTACAGTGGGGGTCAGAGGGATTTAAGACTGAATGTCAAATAGGACTCTTTCACAATCCAAGGAAAAACAAAAATATTAAATACTACATAAGGAGTTATCTGATGCTTATAACCCAATTCTTGGTTGCTCTACCATATTTAGGTCGTCCCTCTTCTATAAGGATCCCTCCTTCAAATTTCCCTTGAAGGCAACCCCATTCCCTATATATACAGGTTGGTGTGAATCTGAAATCATTCACTTATTTCTCTCAGGAAATCTGTGGATCCTATAATCCACTAGTATGTAGAGCCCAAATTCTGATTTAATCATCTCAGAAAGACCAAAGAGTTGGAGGATGAAGATGAATGAATTACAGAATGGAGTACAACACTCCAAAATCTGTGAGTTTCAAGCATGTCCCCTTGTTCTTCCTGATAATCCAAATGGATCAAAAATACACATCCACAAACATCTTCCTAGGATAAATATTAATTCTTAGAAAGACTATAGTATAAATCCGTATTAAAGTAGAGAAATATTGTACTAACTACAATTTTTTTAAAAGATTTTATTTATTTATTTGACAGAGAGATCACAAGTACATTCTATAAACTCCAATGATTTTCTGCAGGAAGATTTTTTTTTTATCCTGACTGGCACTGATTTGGTAAAGAAATAACTGAGCTTGGATGGATTGCTTTAAGGAGTGTTCTTTCAGAATTCCTTAATGAATTTAAACTTCTTGGAGGCCTCAGTGGTAGCTTACTTTCCTACCACCTTATGTCCTCCTTCCCTAATAGTGTTTACTGGGATCCTCTACCAAATGATATACTTGCTCTTGAATCCTTGTCTTGGGATCTGCTTCTGGGGATTGCAAACTAAGACAGTGGTCATCCTTCTCTTTTCAGATAGATCAGAAGCTTTCAAATTAAATTCACTATATATTTTGGGTCAGGTCAGATTCTTGAGCAGGGTGAATTTATCTAGTTTCTGAATGGGAAAAAAGCCAAAGTGATGATCCATTATTCTTCTGAGGGAGAGGATGGAGCTATTGTTCATGTAGTTAAGAAAAGATTAATCTTCTAGCAATTAAAATCTTAAAATAAAAAAATTACTGTTAATTTTACGGCTACCCAGTTGGTTTTGTATGGGTTGTGTGAATAATCCAAGAGTGTGGAGCAATACATTTAGCCACAAAAAACTTTAGCTTTTCCTAAGGACTAGACTAAGTCATATATGCATCATCATTCAAATATAAATAAATTACACTCCTTTCACTAAAATAGACCATGGTAATTTCCATAAATTCTAATGAGCTTTATCCTCTAGCTAGTCAACTGTTCTTACAAGCCCTCTTAACTCTTGGGAGTAGTACAGTATAGGGAGCTCAGGTTTGGGACTATGTATTCTCATTTTAACTCCACATAATATGCTTAAATACTGTTTCAGGTACCTCAGGCATCCTATTACATAAATGGAGCTGTTGTGATTAATGAGGTGATATATTTATTTAAAGTAGTTGGTCTAGCTCCTGGGACATAGTATAATTCCTCAATCATTGTTGAGCATTATGATTATTAAAGTAGATTCATTCTTCAATTGGAATAATGAGTGAAATACAACACTTAATTGCCTAAGGGTCTCTTACTTTCCTGCCCTAGATTTCCCAATGTCAAAAGGGGCTTCCTTCTTTTCTTCTATTCTTATATTATTAATTCCCACATGAAGCAGTGGAAGTGGGTAGCAGTCAACAAGGTAAATCTTGGCAGGCTCTTCGGAGTATTCTGAATGTTCATTTTAGAAAGACAACGTGCTTCCAGAACAGATGTGAGATTTAAATGGCAATGCTTTGACTTTTCCATTTCCCATGTTTTTTTTTTTCCTCCAAGGGCCACAGGCATCCTTGACGTAACCTGTGCTCTTCTTTTTCCCCATAATATGCTATGTTTAGTCATAGCCAGCACTAGGCTTTCATCTAAACCATGAAGCATGGCCAAAGAGATGATGGAAATAAAAGTGATTCCCTAATGGGAAGGAAAGAGGAAAGCAAGGTCAAAATGTGATCCTTCCCAGTTTTGTGGGAAAATATGGAAAAAAAGGTTGGTCATACCATGCTTCTCTATTAAAGTATTGGTGTTTAGTTAAAACTTGAATTAAAAATCAGATTTCTCTGTTCCCCACTTTACTCTTCATATCTTATCAATGGTGAATGTTGACCACTGTCAGCCCCTAGAATTGTAAGCTATATAATATACACCATACAAATAGATATAGTTGCCTCTCTTCAACCTCCTAAAATAGGAGGTTGAACAAAAGGAAGAAAAAATGACAGCTATATCAAAGTCCTGATAGGATGGTAATTGAGGATAATTTTAAAATTAGGAGAATTACATAGGAGTCAGGAGAATTTTTACATAGGAGTCAGGAGAATTAATGGAAACCAACAAAAGATAGTATATTAATCTAGGAAAAGAATGGGAAGAGGAGATCATTGGTTGGTTGGTTGGTTGGTTGGTTGATTGGTTTTGGTTTTTATTTTTTAACTAATTGAATATCTGTAAGAGATCATACATGTTAAAAGGGTCATTCCTCCATGAAACAAAATAATTAAAATAGCAATCTAATCTTAAAGATTCATAGCTATGTCCTCCTATGTGTTCCCATGGAACTATATACACTTATGACATTATCTATCACTTATGATATTATCTAAATGTCCCACTACCTAGCAAGTTCATCCAAAATAATTATCAGGCATTAATCTTAAATGTGTTACTTTCACCATCTCAGGTACAAAGAGAGGATAAAATTTTAAAAGATCTTAGAAATAAATACATTTTATAAGTCTGACAAACAATAAAGAGAAGTAAGAAGTAGGGAAAGGAACTAATACATATTAAGTACTTTGATTAGGCAACTATGCTAGATGTTTGTCAAATTCCTTTCTATTGTTTGTTAACAATTATAGGTTTTCACTCTAGAACAATTAGATGATCCCTCTGAATTCTGAGCAGTGTCATGGTGAGCTATTACATTGTTACAGTGTAACAATATATATTTTTACATTGCCATTATAAAGTGGACAGTGGAATCATTTTCTCCACAGGGCAACGGACTTCCTTTCTTTAAGATAAGGATTGACACTAGGCATGCCCTTCCTGAACCTTAGAACCCAACTCTGTTTTTCAGTAAGTCTGGAAAGAACTTTATTAGTTGCTACGGGAGTTGAGAGATTCAGTCCTATTTATCATTAAAACTCTATTAGGGGCTTCATCTCTCTTGTTCAAAGGATTCTTCTCTCATCTTGCAGAGCCTTGTCAAAATTTTCTGTACACAGAGCTATCATATTGTTCTAATAATGCATTTACCTTACAGGAAACTGGCAACAGTAAGTATTTATAGGGTGAGGAAATCAGAGAGAGATTGCCAAAATGCCTGGAGTTCAGTCAAAAGCCCGAGGGATAGTACAGTAGGTGATGTTTTCTACTCTTTTGTTTGCAGACCAGAAGTGGCTATTAGATTTCCTCAAAGTAACATTTTAATAATGCTGCTTGGAAAAGGATCCTACTTCTGCTGTAAGTTATAGGAAGAAATAAATTCCAGTTGACTACTTCAACAAAAAGTTGTGACTGGGTATGCTACGATGTATTTCTATCTTCAAAGAGAGCTCTAAGAGTAGGATGCTATGCCTGTATTTAGTAAAACCTACTTCAATGTTTAGGGATTTATGTTCTGAGAGTTTTCAAAGGAAATTCATCCATTTCAGAACAGTTGCTTGAAATGACCAATTTTCTGTTGCTTTTCCTAATTTCATTCTCATTTGATTTATCTGAGAGTTTGAGGGAAATGAACTATTTCACATCAATTAATTTTCCTGACAACTATAGCAGAACTGCTTATTTTATTTTATTTTTTATTTTTTAAAAGATTTTATTTATTTATTTGACAGAGAGAGATCACAAGTAGGCACAGAGGCAGGCAGAGAGAGAGGAGGAAGCAGGCCCCCTGCTGAGCAGAGAGGCCGATGGGCTCGATCCCGGGACCCTGAGATCATGACCCAAGCTGAAGGCAGAGGCTTTTAACCCACTGAGCCACCCAGGCGCCCCTGCTTATTTTATTTTAAAGATTTTATTGACTGATTTAAGAGAGAGACAGAGGGAGAGGAACAAGCCAACATACTAATGAGTGGAGAGCCTGATGTGGGACTCAATTCCTGGACCCTGAGATCATGACCTAAGCCAAAGTCAGATGTTTAACTGAGTGAGCCACCCAGGTTCCCCATAGAACTGTTTATTTTAGTCACACTGGGAAAGATTTTTTAAATTAACATATGATATATTATTTGCCCCAGGGTACATGTCTGTGAATCATCAGGCTTACACTTTTCACAGCACTTACCATAGCACATACCCTCCCCAATGTCCATAACCCAGCCACCCAATCCCCATTCTCCCACCCCCCAGTCACCCTCAGTTTGTTTTGTGAGTTTAGCAGTCTCTTATGGTTTGTCTCCTTCCTGATCCCATCTTGTTTCATTTCCTTCCTCTACCCCCCATATGACCCCCCGCCCTGCCTCTCAAATTCTTCATATCAGAGAGATCATATGATAATTGTCTTTCTCTGACTGGCTTATTTCGCTTATCATAATACCCTCTAGTTCCATCCCCGTCGTTGCAAATGGCAAGATTTCATTTCTTTGATGGCTGCATAGTATTCCATTGTAGATATATACCACATCTTCTTTAACCATTCATCTGTTGATGGACATCTAGGTTCTTTCCACGGTTTGGCTATTGTGGACATTGCTGCTATAAACAACATTTGGGTGCACGTGCCCCTGCAGATTACTACATTTGTATCTTTAGGGTAAATACAAGATTTTAAACTTTATTTAAAAATAATCCATGTGGATTAAATTTATCATTTTAACCTGACACCTGTTGGCTCTGCTGTCATGTAGGGCAGTGAAGTCTTGTCCCCCTGTATTCTTGGCACTTGGTGCTATACATGGCACATCCCTCTACTCAGTGCATGCTTTACACTAAGGTAGCATGATGAAATGTGGTCTCTCCCTTCACTGAGTTTATATATTTAGAAGTCACTCAACACTCAACACAAATGTATTAAATTAATGAGTATTAATTAATAACACAAATTCCCCTGGCTTATTGTCTCTCCTTACAGACACAAGAAGAATATACATATTGCTACTTATGCAGCAATCCTTCCCAGTTATTTTGGAGTATCCCCAGGGGAGTTTTCCATGTACTTGCAAATAGGTCTGCTAATGTTCTCTTTTATAATCGTCAGACCTAACCACTGTTCTAATATAAGTGACTTCACCTATGTTGTCCTCATGACAACTAGACTACAAGAGCCACATAATCAAGTGTAGAAGAAAACTCTTTCCTCCATCTTGATCTCTACTTAGATGGTAGATCATAGAAACATGATTGTTTCATGAAATTGCTCATGAAAACAGATGATTTTGGTCCTGCTTTTAAACCCCTCCCTCCACAAGTGCTGATGAACAAGCTAGCAGGCCAAGAGTTGGGGAAGTTATCCATCATCCACCTCTCCTTTCTCCCCACATACATTTGCTCTGATTGTTCTGATTTTTTTTAAAGATTTTATTTATTTATTTATTTATTTATTTATTTATTTATTTATTTATTTATTTATTTATTTATTAGGAAAGAGAGAGAGTGAGAGAGAGCATGAGAAGGAGAAGGTCAGAGTGAGAAGCGGACTCCCCGTGGAGCTGGGAACCCGATATGGGACTCGATCTCGGGACTCCGGGATCATGACCTGAGCCGAAGGCAGTTGCTTAACCAACTGAGCCACCCAGGTGCCCTGTTCTGATTTTTCTAACAATCAAAATCAAAAGCTCTTATTTGTGTCAACTTGCACATTGATATTGAGGGGGACCCACCAGCCAAGAAGAGAACTGTTTGTGCTGAACTAGGACAACCGTTAAGCCATTTTGAGCATTAAGGGCTATTTCAAAATATACATCCATACCAGTTCTCATTAGCTGCTTTAATCAACCTTGGGATGGGAAGGCAGGTAACTAAGCAACTAAGCAATTTGTTTCGTAGGGCTGATGCAACATTACTACAACCTAGATGGCTGAGGACAATAGAAATTTATTCTCTCACAGTTCGGGAGGCCAGGAGTTTAAAATCAAAGTGTCAGCAGGGTTAGTATCTTTTTGGGAGCTTAAGTGAGAATCTCATGCGTCTCTCCTAGCTGCTTGGTGATTGCTGGATTCTTAGCATTCCTTGGCTCATGAACCTATCACTCTAATCTCTCCTCCACAGAACGCGATGTTCTTTCTCTGTCTGTATCCCTGGGTCCAAACTTTTCTCTTCTTATAAAGATTAAAGATACCAGTCATATGGGTTAGGGCCCACCCTAATCCTATGTGACCTCATCTTGATTACGTCTGCAAAGGATCCTATTTCCAAATAAGGCCACATTCATAGATTTTGGGTGGACGTGAATTTTGTGGAGACACTATTTAACCCAGGATAAAACTTATGTTTGTTAAATGGGAATAAAATGCTGTCTGCTTGATAATGGCTAGAGACAACGCATTCCAAGTCTAGAAGGCCATTTTCCTTTACTTGTGCGTGGAAGCTCTGTTGTGGTTGGGAGAATATTAAACTTCAGAAAAGTCAAGTGTTATTACAGATTAAGAGCCCTTCACCTTTCTATCCATCTGTGTCTATCCAGTGAGTAAGCCCTATCTAGTCACAGCATATGAGGCTCACTGATTTTGTACCTGATATTTGAATAAAAATGACCTGCTTGGCACACAGAATGTAAAAGATACCAATTCTTACTACCTTCTTTCTGTTGTGTTTAATATTGTGCCATGGAAGCATCCATCTGAGGGGTTGGGTTTTTTTTCTTTTTATTTATAATCTTTGAAATACCTTTTTTTAAAAATCAAAACTAGGAAGACTATTAAGCAAAGTATGGATATTAAAGCTATTAATTCCATTATATGAAGTATATACCTTTGCAGAATATATTACTTTAAGAATGAGTACTTACATTAGATATTTTAAGCATATAAAAGGAATTTAATTTTATCCTTGAATCAGACACAATGGGCACAATAGATCCAGCACAGGTATGTAAACTAGAATGATAACATTACATTTCTATTTCCACAGCAAACCCATGTAATTATCCTGATTAAGCATATCATTTACTTAATCTATGTTCTTTGTTTGCATCTTCTGACTCTATTATTCAGTACCTGAGATGTATCTAAAATTTACCTATCTAAAATTTACCATTTAGTGTCAGATTAGCATCTGTCATAAACTACCCAAGAAGACTAGGTGTATGAAACAAGGAGTACCCTAATGATTGAATAAGGGAATATTTGGCTTAACCAAATTTAATTAATATAAATGCCACATAAAGTTTGATTTTCAAGGAAATACAGTATGATAAGATACAGAGCACAATACAGCCCAAAAGTGGGGCAAGTAAGAGCTTCCAGCTGTAAGTATAACCATTACTTAATGCTATTTTATATCATTCAGAGAGATGAAGATGCAGAGAAAGGGGAACCCTCTTACAATGTTGGTGGGAATGCAAACTGCTGCAGCCATGCTGGAAAATAGTATGGAGGTTCCTCAAATAGTTAAAAACAAAAATACCCTATGATCCAGAAATTGCACTACTGGGTATTTACCCAAAGGATAAAAAAATACTAATTCAAAGGGATATATGCACCCCAATGTTTATAGCAGCATTATCAATAATAGCTAAATTATGGAAAGAACCCAAATGTCTATCAACTGATGAATGGATAAAGACGAAGTGGGATATATGTATATACATATGTATACACACATGTACACACACACACACACAATGGGATGTTACTCAACCATAACTAAGAATGAAATCTTGCCATTTGCAATGATGTGGATGGAGCTGGAGTGTATTATGCTAAGTGAAATAAGTCAGTCAGAGAAAGATAAATACCATATGATTTCACTCATATGTGGAATTTAAGAAACAAAACAGATGAATATAGGGAAAAAAGAAAGAGAGGCAAACCAGAAACAGACTCTTAACTATAGAGAACCAATTAAGGGTTACTAGAAGAGGAGATGGGTGGGAGGGATGGGTTAAATCAGTGATGGGGATTAAGGAGGACACTTGTGATGAGCACCGGGTGTTGTATGTAAGTGATGAATCACTAAATTCTACACCTGAAACTAGTATTATACTATATGTTAACTAACTGTAATTTAAATAAAAACTTGAAAAAAATAATCATTCAGAGAGCTGGTTGGCTACTTCAGTGCCCTATAGTTAGGATATAAGCTTATTGCTGTTCTGTAATAAATATTAATAATCAATACTATATATAGTACTTAACCACATGCTAGTCAATAATCTAAGCATTTTATTAATATTAGCTCATTTAATCCTTTAAAGAAAACTATTAATGTAGGTACAATAATTATCTCTATTTTAGAGATGAGAAAACTAGGCACAGATGTACTAAGTGACTTGTCTGAAGTCACAAACTGAGAAGTGGCAAAGTCAGGATTTCAACCCCTGTAGGCTGGTTCTGGAAGTCATGCTCCCACTCCCATTCTACACTGCTATGTTAAGGGGTGACAGTGGGGTCTCTGCATATTTGAAATCACACTCTACAGAATAAGAACTATGTGCTCCATTGATCCTTGAAGACTAGTTGACAGTCTCTATCATATTGACAAAGACAGGGTAAAATTATCTAGGGAGTATTAAAATAACATTGCTGGAATTTATGTTTTACTCAGTTAATCAGTTTTTATGAAGCAGCTTCTAGGTTCTAGGCACTCTCTTATGTATTACTTGATATAACGGTAAGTGAAATACAGCCCCTGCTCACGGTAGAGGGACACTGGCATGTAAATAGCTACATCATATGCCATCTGTTAGGCCTCAAAAGCACAGCATTGTTAGACATCTTGGCATGATGCCTCTGAATTGGTCATAACTCAATAAAAATAATCGAACTCCTTAGATGCCAATGTATGTTAATGCAGTTCCTGGACTTCATTGCAGGACATTCTGAATGTCAACTCATTCATTTAAATACGTGTTTTGAGGGGCGCCTGGGTGGCTCAGTGGGTTAAGCCTCTGCCATCGGCTCAAGTCATGATCTCAGGGTCCTGGGATCGAGTCCCGCATTAGGCTCTCTGCTCAGCAGGGAGCCTGCTTCCCCCTCTCTCTCTGCCTGCCTCTCTACCTGCTTGTGATCTCTCTCCTCTCTGTCAAATAAATCAATAAAATCTTTTAAAAAAATAAATAAATACTTGTTTTGAAAAATCTGCCAGCTCATCTGGGATCTGCAGACAGTGCAGGGCATGACTCTCAGTTTGAGAAATGCTTGCTTGCATTTATGTACCTTTCCTCAGGAAATCTGATGCAGGCAACCCACTGCTTTGTTGATCGATGACAGGAGTTTAGCATATCATCAGAGGCCATGCCTTTAAAGTTTGGGGCAAGAATTAATGCAGGATTACCAATTACAGGCTTTTCTGGCCTCAATGATTTGATTATTATTAATCACGGTCTAGCAGGAGTGGGTCAGTGCACTAAGCACTTTGCATGCATCATCTCATTTAATCTTCGCAGCTTCCTAATGAGGTAAGTATTCATAATTATCTCTATTTTACAAATGAGAAACTGAGGTTTAAAGTTTGCCTGAGGAGTGGCTCATAGGAAGTGACAAAGTCAGGACTCAACTCCAGCTCTATCAAAGCATAAGTCTCATGCATGTCCTTAACTGCTATCTTATCCTGCCTCTGCTTTATTCAAAAAGCACCACAGAAGAGCTTTGTCACAATTTGCACCTACGGAGTGGAACTCTCAGAGTACAGTGTAGGGACACATGGTCCCACAGCTCTTGACTATAAACAGGAGGCCCTCCATATCCAATGACTGTTCTTCCTTCCACTTGTGACATTTGAGCCTTTCAACAGTGTTTAACAGTGCTGATGAATATGGTTACATTCGTCCCATCAGTCTAATAAATGTCTTAAATACAGGTAAGACCACAGCATGGAATATATCTGGGCCCTCTAGCCTGCCAGGAACCCAGCAGGCCTTACTGACATTATTGCTAGTTATTATATCATTTGAAGGTCACCACTGTTGACTCAGAAGTGAAAATAGGACAGGGAGGAATATAAAGGACAGGGTAGGTGGATGTTTACTTACAAGTAAAACTGGCGCATCAGGTCGGAAGAACTTGAAGTTATTAGTGAAGTCAAAACTTTTAAGCTATCATCTGAAAGTTTTTCCATTTTCTGAGAAATACAATTTAGTAAGGCATACTGTATAGATTATTAAGTTTTCAGTAAATGCATAACATTATAGTTTAATATAAAACAGTGTTTTATGTATATATTATATTTATAAGGACATTAAATTGAGAGAAAGCCATTGTTTAAAGTATCGAGATGATAGGGTACCTCTGTGAGATACATGGAGACTCTGTACTTAAATATTCATTCATTCATTCACTCAAACATTGAATATTAGACATTTCATTAATAGAGTAGCAATAAAAATAATAAATAATATTGCATTTAAAAAAATTTAGATGGTTTGTGGATTTTGAGATAGACTTTAAAATGTTCCTTTTACTTAAAATTAAAAGGAATTGAGGGGCTGTACTGAAAGTCAGTTACCATGATAAAAATTAGTATCCAAACAAGCCAATCAATTAACTTCTCTAAGTCTCAATTTCCTCATCTGTAAAGTGAAATGTTGGACTAGGAAACTAAATTCTTCTCAGGTATAAAATTTCATGCTTCATTCACAGACCTTCCATTTATCTGCTTAAGGATAAAAGTAGTCTCTCTAGAATTAATCTCAAGAAGCCAAGTAGTCAGAGAAATTTTATAGGCAATGAATATGAATATATACATGACTTGAGATAGAACTGAGCTGTGAATATATTGAGATGGGAGGAGGGGGTACGGTGGAGATTCTAGTACAGAGAAAGAACATAGGCTAGAGGATGTTTCCTCTAGATTAGAGACTGACCTGTGGACAATAAGGTTACTAGAGATTTGTGAGCAGATGACTAATAGTAGCATTATCTGGGTTTCATGCAAAAGAATACTTTTATTTATTTTATAAATATAACTTTATAACTTTATAAATAAAACAAATTTATTTTATTCAAAATAAATTTGAAGTGTTTGGGGAACTCTTTGTTATCATTTAATTTTTCAAATACTAAAGCTATTACAGACAAAAAAGGGGAAAGAAGGAGGGAGGGAGGGAAGGAAGGAAGAGAGGAAGGGAAGGAGCGAAGGAGGGAAGGGGGAAGGGGGAAGGGTGAGGGTAATGGAGGGAGGGAGGAAGGAAGAGAGAAGAGAACTTGAAGGAGAAAAATATCCAGATAAATGAACTAACCATTCTGCATATCTACCTGAGGTATCTACACAGTTTATTACTATGTATAATCTCATGCCTGGAGGCCAGTAGCACTACAGATATGAATACATAATTTCATGGTTAGCTACCCAAGTTACCGCTCCAACACCCTCTGGCAGATGTCTATAAAATATATCTAAACTCTGGGCGCCTGGGTGGCTCAGTTGGTTAAGCAACTGCCTTTGGCTCAGGTCATGGTCCTGGAGTCCCGGGATCGAGTCCCACATCTCCCCCTGCTGAGTGGGGAGCCCGCTTCTCCCTCTGACCTCTCCCATCTCATGTTCTCTCTCTCTCTCAAATAAATAAATAAAATATTTAAAATATATATATATATATATATATATATATATATAAACTCTCTCTCTCCTTTTTTTTAAGATTGCTCTATCTAAGTATGGTTTTGATTTGAATCTCTCTGATGGCTAAAGATGATGAACATTTTTTCATGTGTCTGTTAGCCATTTATACGTCTTCTTTGGAGAAGTTTCTGAGATACCACCTTACACCGGTTAGAATGGCCAAAATCAACAAGATAGTTAACAACAAATGCTGGAGAGGATGTGGAGAAAGGGGAACCCTCCTCCACTGTTGGTGGGAATGCAAGTTGGTTCAGCCACTTTGGAAAACAGTATGGAGATTCCTCAGGAAATTAAATATACAGTTACCCTATGACCCTGCAATTGTACTACTTGGTGTTTACCCCAAAGAAGCAGATGCAGTACAAAGAAGGGCCACATGTACCCCAATGTTCATAGCAGCAATGGCCACAATAGCCAAACTGTGGAAAGAACCAAAATGCCCTTCAAAAGATGAGTGGATAAGGAAGATGTGGTACATCTATACAGTGGAATATTATG